>VYXD01007795.1:73034-133855 GCA_013397195.1 Hylia prasina
CGGCTCTCCCCGAGCGCTCCCCGCCGCTCCCCGCCGCGCTGCCAGCAGCCCGCGCACACCGTGGGAAGCAGCGCAAGGACTGACGTCCAGAACATCCTGCCTATAGGATCCGAGCCGTCAGGCGAGCCCCGCTTTCCCCCCGCCGCTTTAAATCCGGCTGGCGAGGGCGGGAAAGCGGGAGAGATTGGCAATGCAGCGTGGCAGCAACTCCCGAAAGTTCTTGATTTCTGTAACTCCTTCCTTTCGGACTCGGAGCTGCCGGGCTGACCTGGGAGTTTAACAAGCCCCGTTTGCGAAAATGCCTGCCACTTGCTGGTCTTTGAATTTGATAAATGGCCTTCTAGAGCTGAGGAATACTTAACAGCAAGAGAAGTCAAGGAGGAAAAGGCAAGTTTCACAATTCGAACAATGCTAAAACATGTTCTCTTGCACAACAAGACTGTGGAGACAGCTGCAGGGGCTTTTTGGTTTGGTTATTGACAAGATGTGTCACAAAGTAATATGACTTTTAAACTCTTCTGACTGTTTAAAGCCAGCAAGGAGCAGCAAAATTAAAGCAAGAAATTAATTTGAGGACTTTCAAAGAAGAAAGCTGTTTTCCGAGAAGATCAAAGTAGGACGATGGCATCTGGAGATTGCCTTCTGCTGGACTTAGAAACCGATAACTTCATTTTCTATAACATCTCTGTCAACCAGAGTGCAAACTTCTCCCTCCTTGGGGAAGACTGGTTTTACCCAGCGTTCCTCTACGCCATCCCCACAATCTATGGGATCATCATTCTGATAGGCCTTATTGGCAATATCACTTTGATTAAGATCTTCTGTACTGTGAAATCCATGCGAAATGTCCCTAATTTGTTCATTTCCAGTTTGGCTCTGGGAGACCTGCTGCTTTTAGTGACTTGTGTGCCTGTGGATGCCAGCAGGTATCTTGCCGACGAGTGGCTGTTTGGCAGAACTGGATGCAAACTTATCCCCTTCATACAGCTCACCTCTGTAGGGGTGTCAGTCTTTACTCTCACTGCTCTCTCAGCTGACAGGTAAGCTTGGCTGCTGTTGCCTGCATAATTATGACTCCATAATTATGCATAATTATGACTCCATAAAATGCACAATTATAGATTTGTATTTTCAGGTAAAATGGTTCTTTTTTAATGTAATGAGGGAAGGAGGACCACCTCAGGTGATTTCTGGTGGATATTAGCATACAACTTGAGGAGAATGCAGATTGAACACAGGATACTTTTTCTAAACTAGATGTTTGTCCAATTTAGCTAATAGTTTATATTAATTCAAAGAGAGACAAGAGCAGATCAAGCTAAAGACCAGAGAGAGAAAATGCCATTAATGAAGCTCTGTTAAAAGATAGCATGTTCATATTTGCCAAAAAGATAATTGATCCATACTTCATGAAGTGTGAAGGCATTGCAACAGCAATTTAAAGTGCAGTGAGAATCAATTCTTTCTAGTGGCTTGCTTCCTTAAAGATAATAATATGTGAGGCAATATTTCATAAAGTATTTTTCAAATATTCAAGTGAGCTTGCCTGAAGCCAGGAATCACAGTTGTCATAGCCAGTGTATTTCCCTTGGTTAAACAGTTTGCCCCTTATCCAATCAAAACTGATCTGTGCTGTTGGTTCAGAAACTTCATTTTCCAATAATGTTTAATAAAAAATAACGTGTAGTAAATATGCTGGTTTATTTTCTGGATGCTTCCAAAAGAGATTAAGGAATACATTGTTACCAGGCTGAAGTGACACGGAAGTACTGAGTGAAAAATTATTTCAGTTTTGTTGTGATTAAAAAAGACATGGGGATTGTATCCTTGCTCACAAGTAAGTTAAACTAGGTTTGCTTCGGATACTCTCTTGCATGCCACTGTCTCTTGCTAAGCTTCTTTAAAACGTAAGACTTCTATTGTTCAGATTTCAATGTAGTTCACACACATATTTCATGATACTTTTTGCAGTCTCAATGAAAGCAGACAGCTCCTCAGTGTTTGAGAGACAGAATGGTCAATATTTTTATCCTCTTGTCCATGTTAGGATATATAAAAATAGGACTGTCTGTCCCAGTAGCAGAGGACAAACAGAAGACCTATGTGTAGATAAAAGTCTTAAGCAATATGCTTTAAAGTGCTGTGAAGATAGGAAAACTGCACTAATGAAAGACCACATGCACTTTTTCTCCTGAGTTTGACGTGGTGTCTGGATCCCCTCTGACCGCTCTGAAGAAAATGTTGGGAAAACAATAAGTATCTCTCCAGGAAAATACATCTTTCTAAAGCTGTAATGTAAGTTGTTTTAAGGGATGTAAGGAAAAGAAAAATGCATTATAAAGAAGATTATAATAGACATATTTATTGCTGTCTGATCACATGCTACATAAAGTAAACGTTGCAAATGCTTTCACTGAGCAGCACATCAACAGCACTTTTTGCCTGAAGTGATAGAACAGAACAGAAAACAGCAGCTGTGCCAAGCTTGGGGTTTGGTAACTTCAAGTTCTGAACTTTAGCTTTATCAGGAACCTGTTAACCATCATGCTGTGCTGATGATCAAATGTTTCCATTTCCAAGGGATCATTTTACTCTCTTCTAATGCATCTGTGGTCCGCTGCAGAAGGAGATAATAATGAAACTTGTAACTTCATTAGGCCTATGAATCTAATATGCTGTGCATTGAAACACAAGTATCCCTTATCTGTTAAGTTTGCTGAAGTTTCTATTTTGATAAATTAACATCGGTGCTGGGTAAATTTTGTTACAAAATAATACAGTCTATATTTTGTCAGGTCACAGCCCATTAGTCTATTTCCTTAAAGCTGTCACCCTGAACTCCAGACCCCAGTATTAATCATGTCAGAATCATTAGGGAAATAACCTTAAAATGTAAAGGGAAAACTTTCAAAATGTGAGTTGAATGAGAACCAGCATGATGATTCTGGCTGGGGGCTGTGGAGGGTCTGGAAGCCCAACACCCTGCTGCAGGTGAGATGCTGAGCCTGGCATGTGGGGTGGTTTCGTAGACAGCAATTTCTGATGACAGACATGGCACTGCATGAAGGGAAACAGAAGAAAGGGGTGTGGTGGTGAGATAATTAATGCTCAGAGATGTGATTCCTACCTGAAATGCCTACATGAGGCATGTGAATGTCTCTGTTCTCATTAATCAAAGCCAAAGACCATGTGAGAGAAAAGCCTCCTAAACCAGCTCTGAACAGCATTACATGGCACTTTCCCCAAGGAAAGGGAGGCTTGTCAGTGTACTACAGACCTTTTGTCTATAATTCATCATCCGCAAAAAATTAGCATAAAACCCTCTTGGTTTCCGCATCCTTCCATTCACAAAAGCAAATGGAAGTAGCTGCTGGCATTACTGAACATATCATGGTGACACCTAGAGAGACATCACTGGGAACAGAAGTCTGATGTGTAAAGAAAAGCACCTTCTGAAAATGAGGGGCCCAGTTTTAGTGGGTTTTTGCACTCACATCATCAGCACAAGAGTATATGCCTTCCTGAGGTATACTTCTATCATTTCCATTTACACTTTGCCCTGTGTTAGGAATCTCTCATCTGCCAGTGACTGCAAACACTTGGCTGAGTGCCAGCCTCCAGCACAGAGCCCCTAAAGTTGCTCAGTGGCTTGACACACCAGAACGAGGGGTTGTCCAGGCAATTGACTGTTGACTTGCAGACTTCTCAAGGAGAAACAGAAGGACAACCTGCTGACCTCACCTTTTCCTGCAGTGGGAGTCTCCCAGCCTGTGTATATGGAGACAGCTGAGCATGCCTGCACAGGTTTGAGCAGGAAGGGACAGCCAGAAGATCCCTGGGTGCTTAGGATAGGTCTGTGCACAATCATGAGATTTCCTTCAGATTTCATTATTATTTCAGAAAATATGTAAGAAAGGACAAGAAAGGGTTAACAGTATTACAAATGTATTTCTTCTGGGATCTCTCCACTGGCTGCACAGTGCTTGCATCTGTCTGGCTGCATTTGCAGGAGCAGTGGGAGCTGTCGGGTGACACCTGTTTTCCTGCAAGTGGGTCAAATTTTCAGAGCAGCCAGGAGAGGGTTAAGGCATGTGCTGTGCTTCCAGCCACCTTCCATGAGTGATAAGGCGCCACTGCTGAGTATACAAGAGCAAGGAAACAAGCAGCCCATGTGTGCGTGATGTTTGTGTGTTTTAGAAACGCTGTGAATGAGGTTGGCAGGGGAATGACATCTCTGCCCTTCTGCTCTGCACTGTCGAGCCAGTGGTTTCTTCAGCTACTACTCAGTTTATCCCAGAAAAAAACGGGAGTTTGGGTTCTGCTGTCCTCCTCCTCCTTCAGCTCCTCCTCAGTGCAAGGAAGGCACCCGTGAGAGCAGTGACACCTGGGCTTCTAGCCCAGGCAGAAAAGCCAAAACTGTCTCAGCAAGGGACAGGAAATTAAGGAAAATCTTTTCACAGCAAGAGGAAAAGCAACAATTTAATTGCCCATGTCGTGGGAGACGTCTTTATTTAATTGGCTTTCTCCCGTGACTGACAGGGTATATACATTTGCATTTGAATTAACCAGGCTGTCAAGCATTGATCATAGTTCCCCACTGTTAGGCTGACATCGTAAAAGATCGAAATGCCCTGGTGCTCATGCAGTGAAACCTTCCTGAAGCAATGCTGTTTTTACAAGTACACAGCAGAGTAAGTGTAAAATGTAATTGGAGTTTACAAGCAGCATCTTTACTTTAATCACCTTGGATTACGTGGATTCTAGTACTGGAAAACTGCAGCATGCCTGCCAGCTGGAGCTGCCTGCAGTCCTGTGGTGGGAGTGACAGTGTAGTGAGACATGTGGAGTGACATTACACGGGAGATTAGGTGGTTTACGGTGGTAAAACCAGCTGCAGACAGCAGGGTTGAGTCATGTGCGACACCTGAAATGAGGATGTTGGCTTTGGAAATGTTGACCTCCGCCTTGGGTGCAGGAATGGATGCAGGAATGCTGCAGGGCTCCCAGCTCTGCTGGGTCCCTTGGAGTGCACCATGAGCACAACTTTTGGTGTTCCTCTGAACTCACATGACTGTTTATCTAAGAAATAAAACTTTCAAACAACACTCCTAAAAAAAGCAGGAGTGCAAGGAAAGAAACAAATCCAGAATTTCTACAAAAACACTTCTAAACATGCAAAATTCTTTGTTTAGTGGACTCATCTTTTCTGTGATTTAGATGTCTCCAGTCCCTACTATTAATATTACCTACAATACTACAGTAGGTGTAATGTCTACATGCCAGTTCATTTATTTTGCTTTACAATCACTGGTTTATATGTCCACTAGAGGACTAAGGGAAGTGTGCCACCCTAATAAAAAGCTATGAAAAGTCACCTCAGATTTCCACTGAATTGATTTACATAATGAAACTTTTTTTTAAAAAAAAAAAAAATTAGTTGTAAAGTGCCAAGTCCATAGTAGTTAAGCATATATTCTGGGCATTCTAATGACAGTGTTCATGAAATACCTTCAGGTCACTAAGGCACTATTTTGGAGCATTTTACTTGTGCTGTAATTTACTGTGCAGCCCCAGGAAGGTTTGAGGGTGTGGCAGAGAAAGCCACTCTGAACTACCAAGACAGTCTCTAAAATCCAGTCAGTGTAAGTCAGCAAGCGAGACCACACGTGGAGAGTTTGGATCCACTGATGTGACCTCATGATCTCAGCCAAAACATCAGTCCTTCCAAGCCAGGAAAGAAAACTGGAGGGACGTCGGGACCAAGCCCAAAGTCTTCCCTCACGATGAAGCACCAGCAGCCCCATCTCCACCCTTGCCCCTGGCACAGTGTCTGTGCTGCTGCCCTTCACGTGCAGATGGATGCAGGCTGATATACAGATCTCCTTCAGCTGAGGTACAAGAGTTTAGATCCTGGTTACTGGCCACTCTGTCAATATAATATAAACGCTCTTTACACCCTTAGTTTTAGCTCTCATTTCCTCAGCCCCTGAATCCATCTGCACCACGAGCAACTGATCAAACAGCACAAACTTTCTGAATTCTTGATTAACCAGAGCAGATGGCCAAAACACAATAGATGCACTTCTATAACCAGGAAGATTAGAGCTCCCATTTGTAGCGATGGGACTGGTACGGAAGTCTGAGTTTAGAGTCAGTGCTAATGTGCTGGAGACTGTCAATATTTAAGCAATCAAAAGGAAGAAAAGTCAGATCACCTATTGTTTACATTTCCGTAAAACCTAAAACCCCCACTCAGTTGTCATGGTCTCATAGTATGGGGTGCTATACACACTGTTATTAAGGAGAGCAACCAGCTGGGGAGAATTAGCTGACTGTGTGTCCCAGCAATGGGCTGGGATTTCACCATCACTGCAGGGAGATGAGCTTATGGTGGACCCATCAGTCCATGTCTTACTAGTTGATGTTCAGATGTGGATGACAGAGTGGCTGAGAAGAGGAGGTAGCTGAGCTGAAAAAGTAGAAGCGGGCACAACCATGCTGTGAAGCATCCAGTGACTGCTTTGCTCAATGATAACCCTTGCTATAACCTCTTTTCCTTTATTTTGGAAAGAGACTTCACCACTGTCCATCCCTATGGAGTCCCCTCACCTTGTTTTTCAGCAGTTTGACACCCAGGTGCCCACCTCACCCCCTACAATCAAGGACACCATGGGCCATGATCTCCTGCCCATAGCAGGCTCTGCAGCCTCCCCCCCAACAGTGTCTGTTGCGTAGGATCTCAAGCAGAGCAAGGGCTTTCAAAATCCCTATGCCATGGGGCAGAAAACAGGGGCAGTCCATGGGCCTCTCACAGTGCTGAGGCACCTCAAGGCATCCCAGCAGCAAGCAAGTGCTCTGCTGTGGAGAAAAGCAGAAAGCTGGAGATGCCTTGCAGAAACTCCCCTCCCGATGCCAGGCTAGTGATCAGTTTAATTGGACTGCAGAAAACTGTGGAGCATCAAAGGGAGAAGCACTGTCAGAGCTCTGCCCATCCTGTCCTCACTTGCCCTGTGTCCACAGTCAGTCTCTGAAGCTCTCTGGGAAGGCAGGACGGAAAACAGTACCATGACACCCTGAGATAAAAAAAATGTTTCTTCACACCCTCAGGCAACCCTGAAGCCTGAGACTGAGACACGAATGCTCAAATGACCTGGGAGAACCAGAGACATGGATGCAGGACTAGGAGATACCACGCTAGCCATCAACTCAGCAGTATGTCTTGCCCTCACCTGTGCACAGACTACTGAATATCTCATAGGATTTGGATTAAAACAAATCTTTCCAGTGACATGAGGCTGCTTTCTGAGTATTCAGACTAAAGGTGCATATATCACTCTGCTGCTTCTTGTGTGTCTGGGACTCTGTTACCCTCTCTGCTTAGAACTTATGTCGTGTTTCAAACTGAAATTTGTCTGACCTCTAACCACTGCATAAAAACCTAACTCACAGCAAATCTGAAAAGCTGAGAGAGTTGGGGTTGTTCAGTCTGGAGAAGAGAACGTTCTGGGGGCACCTTATTGCAGCCTTTCAATACCTAAAGGGGTTTATAGGAAAGACAGAGAGGGATTTTTTTCCAAGGCCTGAAATGGACAAGGAGCAATGGTTTTAAACTGAAAGACAGTGGGTTTAAGTTAGACATAAGGAAGATTTTTTTTTATGATGAGGGTTGTGAGGCACTGGAGGGAGCTTGCCCAGAGAATTTGTGGACACCCCACCTCTCAACATGTTTAAGCCCATCTTTGATGGGTCTTTGAGCAGCCTGACTCAACTGAAGATGTCCTTGCTTATTGTGGGAGGTGTTGGGCTTGTTGACCCTTTAATGGTCCCCTCCTAACCAAGCTATTCTATGGCTCTATGATTAGAGCAGTCAAGGATAGCAATAGATTGCACAGCCCCTACATGCTGCTGAAGGTTCATATAGTGGTGATGATCTCTTATGACACCTATGTTTACTGAAACCACAGAAAGGACTTAAGCATCATATAACTGGCTTAGCTTTATATTGAATTACACTGAAGCCATGACACAATGAGAATTTTGTGAAATGAGAATTTCATTTTGCCACATGCAGAAGCGTCACTCTAATGTCTTTTGTCTCTTCTTTCCTTAACAGAGGACCAATTTGTTGCATCTTCTGCTCACTTGGCTCCTGTATTTGCTATTTTACACATAACTGAGTTAAAATGGTTTATTTTAGACTGTGGCCATTTACCCCGATGACTCTACAGCATTCTCAATCTGGTTAGCCACTGTGTCATCTGAAAACCTTTCCAGCAAAGATTTTATAGCCTGCTCAAGGCAGGTGATATGCACTGCAGCTAGAGAAAGTTCCCAGGACCCAGGCTACAGATGGTTCCACACACTGATTTTTACCACCATGCTTGATGCCCTGCTAGGGAAGCATGGGGCTCAGGGTCCCCACTTGAAATGCCCCCTTCCCAGACCAGGAGTCCTAATTTTAACCCTCTCCTGTGGGAGTGGGACAGGGATTGCATGGATAGCAGAGGGAGGACCACATGTACCGTGGTTCACACGTGCATATCTACATGCACAGTGACCCATGCCAACAGGCCCACAAAAGCTGCAGCCCCTCTGTACACCAGCATGGCCCACATCCTATTTGCATCCCCTATCATGTTGTGACAAGATAACAGACCCCTGAAATCTGCTACATCTGCTGTATGTTAAACAAGGCAGGCATGTTAATTATCACCTGTTAGGAGGATTTACCTATCTCTTATTTTCTCTACAATTGGCCTGGGGCAGCACACATATTTGCAATTTTCTTGGTCACACCATCCAGCTTTTCTGAACATCAAATTTTTGCAGCCAGTTCTCTACTTCTGAGGAAATTCACCATTTTTTCAAGATTTGTAAAAAAACTTAGCACCAGTTGTTCCTCAGCTGGTTCCTTTAGTACTCCTAAGTGTAAATTATTCAGGCCTGTTGGTGTGAAATTAGTTTATGTTAGCAGATGTTGGCTCACATCTTTAATACAGCTCACAAGTTTTCTGCTACATCTGTAGCATTGCCCTCATAGTATAGAACCACATATATCTCCTGCTCATTTGGTCCTGAAGACAACTATCAGGTTATTGCTTTTCACTTTGTCTCATCATTGTTCACATCTTCACTATTTATGTGTATGCCTTACTGATTTTTTTTATTCCTGATGTATTAAAAAATGCACATTTGTCTGTTAGAGAGTGACCTTTGATAATTTGTTGGGTCCTTCAGCTTCCCTTATCAGTCACCAGCGTTTTAAAACTTCGATACTTGCTGTCATTTACTTCTGCTTTTTTCCCCACCTGTTGCATATTGATTTCTGTAATTACTTCTTTGAGGTTTTAGCATGACTCCTCCTTTCCTGTTATCCAGGGCAGCTTTTTGCTGTGCTTTTTTCATGGCAAGGAGGGAGACACCAGGGAGCAGGCCAGAAGTCAGCAACTATTGTGTAGTTAGTGATGCCCCTTTAGATTTGTGTTCTCAGTCAGAGGATTTGAAAGCTGCTTTTAACTTTAGGAAATCTGGTTCTCTAAAGTTAACAGACTCATAGAATGGTTTGGGTTGGAAGAGACCTTAATGGTCATCTACTTCCAACGCCCCCAGAAGTGGGCAGGAATACCTTCCAGTAGACCAGGTTGCGCAAAGCCTCATCCAACCTGGCCTTGGTTCTAAAAATATATAGCTTTTTATTCTATTTCCACAAAATTAATACAAGCATGCCACAGCTGTAGCTTATGGAAGTGCTAATTTTAGGTCAATTATGAACTCTTCTTTCTCTGTCAAAACAAGGTACAATATTGATTTATTGTACATCACAGGCAGACCTTTTTGTGTTGAGAAACTCTAATGAATTTCTATAACTGGCTCTGTGGGATATCCAGCAGTTACACCACTTGCTTAGATTACTCAGTGATCCTGTCTTTATGCACCAAAGATGGTGCTTTCAGCAGAAGTTAGGCAGATTCCCAGGTGAAATGAGGGGTCCATGTCTGAGGCCATAGCTTTAGTTGCCCTGGTCACAGTTCAATCCTCAGGCATGCAGATCTCCCACTCCCCGGCTGCTGACATCCCTGGAGACTTGGGTGGAGGCAGTAAAGCCTTGGATGGAAAGCATCCCTGGGGCTTGCTCCTTCTCGTGCCTGGTGGCTCCAGTGCCAGCACCAGTTCTCCCAGCTGCACTCCAGACACTCACCACATTGCAACCCCGACACCAGCCTGTGTTCTGGTGCCACATGGCACGAGCAGGCACATCCCTCTGGCTGTACCCAGGCACTGAGCACACAGAAATGTGTGCAGTGCTTAGCTGGTGCTCGAGAGCTGTGGGAGCTCGCTGGTTTTGAAATTAAGGGATGTTTCCAAACCGTGTCCAGGGGGGCATCAGGCCCAGCATTGCCAGCCAGGCAAGGGAGGGGATTGTCCTGCTCTGTTCTGCCCTGGGGCGGCCTCACCTCCAGGGCTGGGGGCAGTTCTGGGTGCCACAATATAAGAAAGATATTAAACTATTACAGAGCATCCAAAGGAGAACAACAAAGATGGTGAAGGGTCTCAAAGGGAAGCTTTATGAGGAGTGGTTGAGGTCACTTGGTCTGGAGGAGACTGAGGGGAGACCTCACTTCAGTTACAGCTCCCTCATAAGGGGAAGAGGAGGGGCAGGTACCAATCTCTTCCATTTTGTCATCAGTGACAGAACCAGAGGGAATGACCTGAAGCTGTGTCAGGGAAGGTTTAGGGTGGGTATCAGGAAAAGGTTCTTCACCCAGAGGGTGACTGGGCACTGGAACAGGCTCTCCAGGGAAGTGGTTGCAGCACTGAGCCTGACAGAGCTCAAGAAGCATTTGGACAATGCTCTCAGGCAGAAGGTCTGACTCTTAGGGTGTCCTGTGCAGAGCCAGGAGCTGGACTCAATGATCCTTGTGAGTCCCTTCCAACTCAGTATATTCTGTGGTTCTGTAAATGAATGAGTCCCAGCCCTGCTTCAGACAGCAGGTCTCACATCTATTCACAAGGAACCGTGAGGCTGGCCCCACTGAAATCTTTAACTTGGCATGAGGCTAAAGATCACCTGGGAATAACTATCCTGGGTGAAAAGGGGTTTTTTCAGATGTCCATGGGCGATTGTTTTTCATATGTATAGTTAATTTCTGAAATATTTTAGGCTGTGGATGGTTATGATTAGGAATAACACATTCACTATCAAATTATTACTGTTTAAGCTCTCCTTTCCCAGTATGTAGTGCAGTTCAGTGGTCTCTAAAACACTGTCACAATTCTGAATTTAGGCATTCCTAGACTGAGATTCTTATTTGTCCATATTCCAGGATAACGTAGCAGTATGCAGGTATACAGATTGAATTTTGCTTTAAAGTAAGAACTGTGCCACTTCCATCAATGCCTCCTTTTTCTTTTCATTTAAATGTTAAATTAATAAAAAGAGAAAGTAGGCAGAACCTGCCAGGGTATTTAAGATTTGCCCATTAGAGATGTCTTTGTGCCCATATGCAATTCACTAAAGATTTTAATAACAGATGTTCACTCAAGAATCATGCATAATAATGATAATCTTAACTAAGTATGCAGAAAGCAGATAGACCCAGAATAGGTTGTCGGAGTATGTTGATGGGTTAGACAGTGTAGCAATTTTGTGGATTTATTGAATTGTCTTCAGAGCTATAAATATTCATAACATCCATGGTGGAAACAATAAAGAAAGTTTGTGGCATTGCATTTGTCATAAATTTCTTGGTATATTTAGTAAGACTCTTTTCTTGCTTTCCAGGTGGAGCTTCACACTCAACAGGGCTCCATCTTCTTCATTTATGTAGTTTTTCCATAGCATCAATTTTTCTCTGTCGCCTGAGGCTTTTTTGCATGGTAATTGAGCCAGTCCTTCATATTATGTGGGCAAAACAATAATGTGATGCTTGTAGAACATAATTGCAAAATCTTAATGAAAGGATTTTTGTTTGGTCTGTTCTCGGGCCAGGACCAGACCAATGTGCCATTAACCTTACAAATGGGAACAGATGATTGGGGAACAGAGGGACTGCAAATTGCACTTTTCTCATTATATCACTTACAAGTGGGAACAGAAGAAGTATGAGGGACATGCTGACTGAGAGGCAGTTCTTCCATCATTACCACAGGAAGTCATGCAATTTCAGGAGCTCATTTTCTAGAACTGGGAGGAACTCAGTGTTTTTACTTCTCAGCAATTTGCATGACTCTTTCTATAAGACATCAGTCCATTCCAGCCAATCCCCGCTTTTTAATTTAAATTTTAGTTTCAAATTAGCTCAGCTTCTCAAAATAGAGCACAGTTTAAACAGATTCAAAACTTTTTAAAGTGGATTTTTCACTTCAGAGAGAAATAAAGTAGCAATATGTACATCTTTCCACCAGCCTGATGAGGTCTAAACAGTGGGACCAGTAATGAAGCAAGGGTGGGCAAGGCTTCTGAAATCTTGTTTGAACAGGTTTTAACACACTTGGGTTTTAAACCATTATACAAGTTCAGGAGTGGGGTGCAGGATCTTTTTATGTAAATGGTGTAGGGCGTAGTAACAGGTGATACTGCTTGGAGGAAACTTTCCTTGACACAAGTACTCCTGCAAATTCATTTTGGAGGGCTACTATCCCTTTTCTCTGGAGGAAGAATGAGCAGGCCTTTTTTCCCCTCTTATATTTCTTGCAAGTGTGAGGTTAGGCTGTAGAAAGATGGATGTGCTTGGAAGGACTGAGATAGAAAAGGGCAGTACTCTGTGGCAGAGCCTTTTTCATCCATTTTTTCTCCCTACACTCCTGGTTTATCTACATTAGCTTTCCTTGCTGACATAAGGGAAGGGAGAAAGGCATTAATACAAAGCAATCATAAAAGAGGAGAGCAAGCTGAGGCTGCCTATAGCACCAGCTTCTCACACAGCATAAAGTTACTTCCCTTTAAAAAACAAAAAAAAAAAAAAAAAAAAAAACCCACAAAAAAACCAGAGACTTAGACATATGGAGCTAAATTCATTTAAAATCCCAGGGAAACATCTGCTTTTCCTCCCCATGCTTTAGTTGTTTTAATTCAATTTTTGTGACTGTTGTAGCAGACATAAGTAAGTGGATGAAGGTGACAGGAAAAAGCTGTGAAGGAAGCACTGAGGCTGCAGTCTTTGTGGATAAGGTCCTTTCTTCCCCTGAGAGCAAAACTGCAGCCCTTCCATGCTTAGAAACTTATAGGCTTTGAAGGCAAAGCCTGTTTATGCTTCAGGTGGTGTGTATTTTCTTGGCTCAGCTGAGGAGCACAAATGTGGATGAAATATTTTTGTACCAACAGAGAGACTACACCTAGGAAACGTTGACATCCATTTGGGGCCATATTTGGATTGGTGTCTTTGGACAGTGTATCTGCAACTGCCTTTTTGATGCTACAGCTACTTCTGTGTTTATATTTGAAGCTGCAGCTTTGGGGCTAAGTTCATGGTATTAACCAATGTTTGCATAGTCCAAGCTTTAGAGTACACTAGGTGATGTATCATTAGTTACATTATTATTAACACAGGGAAAGTGACACAGTTTTCCTGTTTCCCTGGCATAGTAACCTCATTGGGAAAAGTATTTACCACAGAAAGACCTTGGGTGTGCCACATTTTAATGGTTTGTGGTCATTTCAGTAGTTTCAGTTGTGAGAAACAATTACTCAGTGAGCACAATAGAGATTCTAAGGAATGTGTAAAAGACGTTTTCAAGGATTCAGTAGAGATGCACATGCTCTGTGGGCTCCTACCAGTCCACAATGAAGTTTTGGCATTAGGTTAAGAACTGATCAGGTGTTCTGGGTTGAAGCAACACAATCACCAGCTTCCTCTTGGAGGCTTGGATACTGACCTGGAGAATAGGGACAGCCCCAGAGTCACGGTGGCTAGTGTGGGAGGGTTTCCTTAGCAGGGGAATCCTCACAGTGCCTCATGAATTACGATTATATTACGCACACCTGGGAAAGCCCCATGAGTACTTTCTTTTGAGAGCTTCTTTGAGTGAGACTGCAAGGTAAGGAGCTGACTGGCATCTATCCTGGCTGGGAGCTTTGTGTACATGTCAGGTTGCTGCTTCACAAGTGAGAACAGAAAAATTCAAAGACTGACCAGCGGTAAAAGTCAGCATCTCTTTCATATTTGCAATCAGATCAGCAACCCAGTCATTTTCATCTGGGCTCTTTGGAATGAGTGCTTGACTGTGTCTTTTTTTATTCAACTGAATCTTCACAAGGCATATTTTGAAGTTTTGGGCTTTGTTGCATTGCATAGATTGTACCTCTGGTTTTTAAACTTTTCAAAAAATTTCCTTAAAAGCTGATAGGGAAAGAAGTTTAGCTGAAAAGAATATCTATATTTCAAACAATAATTCAATAGTTAGAGACTGAATGTGCAAGCAGCAGAGGTGATCAGTCCAGTGCCATGTCTAGATCTGCTGCAGACAGTTGAGAATGCAATGTGACACACACCTCAGAGCCCATGTAACAACCTGGGCTAAAAATGATAAAGTGTATAGGTATATTCATCAATGTCCCCTTCAAAGTGGATTGAAATCTTCACGTGCTGGATGTTAAATACAGGAACGTTGCATGCCTCAGGCTAACTCATTGAAAAACAAATTGCAGGAGAAAAAGCTGTGGCAAGCTTGAAATATTATTTGACTTACAAACTGGAAATACACATGCTGAAAAGCAGAAAGAGCTGTTACTCAAATCCAGACTACCTTGATGAAGTTCTAAAGACATGTCAAGTAAATTATAAAACCCAGTGTTCTCCCTGCCAGGAAAGTGGTATGGAAAAGTAAAGGAGTGAAGACATTTCTGGACCCCACTCAGAAGGCAGCCAGGACATGCAGTTTTTCACAGCTTGAACACCAGCAGCAGGAAAATCTAGTGATGTCTCAGCCCAAGCAACAGCCTGGGGGGCCAATTCCTCATGTGTAGCCCCCCTGTGCCCTCACCAGGAGCAGCCCCTGCAGCTGCTGTCCAGAGCCTGAGCTGGCATGGCAGAGCAGAGCTGCTGAAACATGAACTGGAGAGACCCACTGACACATCAGCAAGGTGACTGGAAATGGGGATTCCTGCCAGACCACTACTGATCTGTCACAGACACATCAATACTCAGAGACTAACAGAGATGGCTACAGGTTTCTGCTTAAATTAACCCACCATCAAGGAAGTCATGCAGATAATCAGCAAAATAATTTTATTTGATTGTCAGGATATTAATAAAATATCTACCTGTGTTTATGCACCTGAGAACTTATATTTTTCAAATCTGTTTTCTAGCTTTGCTTCTTCTGTTTTATCTTTCTGTTCTTTCACTCCCATCCTTTGGGTCTACACTGAACCCCTTGCAAGCAAAACCTCTCTTATATCTTCTCTTACATCTGCTGCAGGAGGCCTTAAAAAGACACTAAATGCCTAGTAGTCAGTGCTAGCGTTCCTAGACATTTCTAATTATGTTCTGTCCAAATTAAATTGTTTGTAAATGCCATCTCTGATTAAAATGTTCCAATAACTTGAAACAGTAATTTTCTGGCTCCCCCAACTCTGTTATGTTAACAAAAATAAAACAGTTTCTCTATATTCTTTAACTTATCCATGTTCCTGGAACATAATACTGGAAAATATTCTCTCAGCTGTCTATATTTTAAAAAACAATCCCTGAAATAATCATGCTGACATGTCATATTAATAAGCATAAGGTAAACATCTGAAGCAAACCTTTGAATCAACTAAATTTGCTAATACCTTGATACATTATTAATTTCCTTTTGCACTTCTTTAAGGTTTACTGAAGACTTTCAGTGAGTGAGTGTTTCTGTCAATAATCTATATCTGGTCAATGAGACTATAAATTGAGTTATTACAACACCACTCCTTTAGTAATCTGCCTAGCACTTCTGCTTTATGACTGCAATATTCAGAGCATCATATTTGTTTAAGGGCTGTGAAGTTCTTCACCTGAGTTTATGATCTGGTGCTGGAAGATTGTGTTTTGTGGTATGACACCACTTAATCCCCAGTTTTCAGAGTGCAAGTTAAAGAAGTGCTAAGCAAGCCTTAAAAAATACGTCTGGCCACTGCAGCTAGAAAAAAGGGGAGCTGCAGAGCTTGGAGAATAAGTGGTTAAACAGCAAACTACTGAGCATGGTGTTTGTAGTACATGAAAGGAAAAGTCCTCTACACGAGACATCTGTATGAAGAGGTATCTGCAAATTACAAAATGTCTAGACACAGTCTTCATAAAAATAAGTATGTAATTACTTACATACTACTATATCTGTAGTATGTAGTATGTATACATTAATATACATACATATAAATATGTGTGTGTGTTTAAAATACATACAGAGATACATAGACACCTATATACCTACATGGAGGGAAAGTTGGGTATGCTGAGCAGGATATTGCATATAATCAGAAGTTGAATGCATGCTTACTCTGCAAATACAGCAATTACCCAGGTAAAACAGTGCAGGACTGATGGACTCCTCTTTCAAACGTTGAGCTTTGGGATAATGCAGGCTATAGCAGGTGGGGAGTCATGAAGTGTCCACAGAGCCTGGGTTTGTGCTGCTGCATGGAGGGGCCCTGGTGTGCTGCCAGGACTTGGGCAGGGTGTGGTGCTCGCTGCCTCTGCTCGCACCCAGTGTCCCCTTCAGCTGTCTGAAGGAGCCAGGACACTGGAAGATGCTTAGAAATGGATTCTGGAGCAGCTGATGGGATGTACCCTGCCATGCCAGAGAGGGCTGGGACAGCCCAGGACCCGGGCAAACACCAGTCCCCAGGGAGAAGTGACCAAGGGGCAGCCAAGGGCACCATGGGCAGAGTGAGGCAGATCCTGGAAGAAATATCCAAGAGTTTGTCACTGTTATAATAAAGACCCTCCATGCTAATTTGTGAAACCTGTAGATACTCCTTCCTAATTACGTATTTTTTCTTCTGCCTTGTTCCTTAAATGCATATGTGAGTTGTGGTTTGCTTGGAGTGTCAAATCCTGTCAGAGCAGAGCTCCTGCATACATGAAGCTCTGATGATTTCCATTCCTCTCATTACACACACAAATTTCAAATAAGTTAAAATCTTTGATATTTTTGGATTCTGAAGTACAATTTTCTGAAAGGCTGAAATGATGAAAGACAAAATTTCAAACCAGAAAATGTCTCTATGTATCCAGAATAGCAAGCAATAATGGTGGGGTTTTTTTCTGCAAGAGATTCAGTAGTTCTGGCTACTTAACATGAATGCATTGAGTTAGGGAAAACTCTTGCCAACTACGCCACCAAACAGCAATTAAGCAGGCAACATGCTCTTTGTAGCTTGAGAAGAAATAAGATTTGCAGGAGACCACTATACTCTCAGCTTGAAAAGTGTGGCAAAATGTCAGCCCAGTTTCCTTCAAAACTATTCTGTGACGGGGTGTAAGCTGCTGTACACTTTTGAAGAAAAGTCTATGATTACACTTCCTGTCTTAATGCTATTTGGACACATATTAATGTCATTAATATTAATTAACATGTTAATGTCAGGGAGCCCTCTGCTTTGCCGGGTCAATTACAAATTAAATTAACTCAGAGTCAATACACATGAAACTGAACGAACTGATGACAGGTGGCTCTGGTTTAAATTGAGAAATCTATTGAAAATATTGAAATTAAAAACACCAGAAAAATACAGTCTAGAGTAAAGAATTATGTTGTTTGTGTTCTTATTTCTGAATGGAAGGGAAAAGCAAGAATACTATGCTTAAACTATTTCCTTTTTTTTGTTTGGTTTTTTTAGGTATAAAGCTATCGTAAGGCCAATGGAGATTCAAGCATCCCATGCACTGATGAAGATTTGTGTGAGAGCTGCTATAATCTGGATTGTATCCATGTTGCTTGCCATCCCTGAAGCAGTATTTTCAGATCTACACCCTTTCCATGACAAAGGGACTAATAAAACCTTTATCAGCTGTGCTCCTTACCCTCATTCAGATGGGCTGCATCCCAAAATTCACTCAATGGCGTCATTTCTCATATTTTATATTATTCCCCTGTCTGTCATTTCAGTGTATTATTATTTTATTGCTAAGAATTTGATCCGGAGTGCTTACAACATCCCCGTGGAAGGAAATGTGCATGTGAGGAAACAGGTAGACATTTGACTTTCTTCAAAAATCCACATTCTCTATGAATCTGGGAGGAGAGAGGGAATACAGGGAAATTTATACTGTGACAGACCGTGTCTGTCATACTGATTTTAATAGATTAGGTGGGATAAAAGAATTAAAATGGATGCAAGAAACCCAGTTAAAGCATCTCCTCCTGTTTGTAAATTCAGAGACTTCAGCAGAGTGGTTACCATGGCAAGCATAGCAGGAGACCCTTGCCAAAGCTTGACTTTGAAGGCATTGACTAGGATGCAGGGAAAGGGGCAGAGCAGATACAGTGTTTGCAGATTGAAGCAAGGGGGTGATACGGGAGAAAGTCAAAACTTCACAAAGTTGCTTTGTCAGAGAGAGGACCTTGGATGAAGCCTTGCCTGTTTCTAAACAGCATATTTACCTTGATTATTTATCTTATTTGCCTTACCTCTTCTTTTTAACTGGGGTGTGCTTCAGCCTCAGCTAAACTGACACAAGCCACTCACAGCTGAGCAATTGTCCATTCAATTGCACCCAGCTGACAACCTCCACCATAGGCTGACCCAACGCAACCATCTTACACAGCCTTCAGGTGCTGTGCTGAAGCAGTAAGGCTGGAAATACTTGGGTCTTGCCTGTCAAATGATGTGCAATCCCTGAAATCCTTATCCTTTTTCCCTTCTGAATGTGCGTAAATCTTTTCCCCTGCAGGCCATTTCTCTGCTGATTTGATGGTTGTTTTGATTAGTGGCAATAAAGTGGGCAGTACAAGCAGCCCTTTCCCCTTCGGTTTTGGGGAGAGAGCTCTAAAGAAAGCAAAAGGGCAGGCTGGTCTAGCACCCTCTGTTCATCATTCCTGTCCTGCAGTGCATTCAAGTGCTATACGTCTCCATCTGAGATAACTGGTATCGATTTCTTTATTGCATTGCTTCCTTTCTTTATAGTGCAGATGTAGCCTCAATAGCCCTATATCAAATTAAGGATACATTTTAAAAGAATATATGATTTAGCCAAGGAGAGCCCTTTCTCAAAGGATTTAATTTTCAGCCTGCTTGCTGGAGACGTTATCACCTGGTGCATGTCAGTCCTTCCTGAGCTCAGTGGCTGATTCTTAGTCAGTGCCATTAAAGGGGCACGAAATAAAGTCAAAATGGGCTTGCCGTGTCTCTCCTGCCTGCTTCCTGCTTGCAGCTGTCCTGAGAATAGATCAGCCTGTGTAAGATGCTCAGTTTCTGATTTATCTGCAGAGCTTGGAAGCAGAGTGAGGATGGGGCAGTGTCCTGGGAGCCTGGCCGGGTGCTGTGGCTGCACTGGGGCAGGAGCAGGAGTAGCAGGGCTGAGGCCAGGAGCAGTTGCAGGCCATTTACATCCTATTTAAGTACAAGAAGTGGGATGCCACTAATTCCCTAGGAGTGTCTGGGGAGCATAACTCTGGGATTACCACAGAGGAGAACATCAGGGAGCCCTAAAAGGTCAGCAGTGTTACATTTTCCAGTCCTGCAAACTCTGGCTGCACAACCTCTCCAAGGAAGCAGTGCATTTTAGCAGGTTTTTCTGGGCAACTCTTTCTGTTCTCTCATTTTGGGCAACCTCCTTCATGGCTTTTGCGTTCATTAGGAAGAGAGATGTGTTTTCCTGTGGCTTTGTTATCTTAATGTGCAGCACTTGTGGACAAAAGACAAGGTATGGTTTACCTCAGCTCCCCTCAGTTGAGCAATACTTTGGGTTGACTCCAAGCCTGTAGAAGGAAGTAAAACAAAAGTGTGGCTGGTTGCATGAAGGTTGTACTGCGTGCTAGCTGGCTTTGTGAAAGCACCTTTCCCTGACAAAGCTCAGATGATGCCGAATCACCCATCTGTTCACCACCTGTAGCTCTCTCCTGGTGGCTCCAGTGCTTTCAGCTGAAGGGTCCACCTCTCTGCTGCCTTGGTGTTCCTCCAAGTACAGAATATTCTCTCTCTGTTTCTCCATCTCCTTCAGACTCTGCCTTGGTCTCAAAGGGCTGTGAACTGTTGACAGCACTTCTGTGTACATACGCCACATGGCCCCGTGGCAGAATGTCCTGCCTGTGAGCTCTGTGAAATATCCCAGACTCCTACATGATAATTAACAATAATAATAGTAATAATAATAAGGTAATTTATTAAAATTACATATGATTGTATATATTATGTGTGGATAACTAATGCAGATTGTCCACACTTTTGTTGTCAGAGCTGGGATTTTGCAAAGTGACAAGCCTATGGAATTTTATCCTTGAACAGGAAAGAAAAGGCTACTTCTTATGTAATAAATTTCCAGAATTATTTATTTATAAGGGAAGGGGGTTGAGGAGAGACAAGAAGAGTTCTTGGCTGTGTTCACCTGCAGTTGAGATTTCCCTGCTCTGGACTCACCACCTGCCATTTGTGAGCTGGAAAGCTGCAGCACTGGCAAAAATAGTCAGCCCCTGGTCTGAGCTGGAAAACTGCAGCCCTGGCAAAAATATTCAGCCCCTGGTCTGAGCTAGGAGTAGCAGCTAATCTGTGTTTCTCTTTCCTTGTCCAGATTGAGTCCCGTAAGCGCCTGGCCAGGACCGTGCTGGTCTTTGTGTGCCTCTTCGCCTTCTGCTGGCTGCCCACCCACATCATTTACTTATACCGGTCCTACCACTACTCCGAGGTGGACACCTCAGTGCTGCATTTCATTGCCAGCATCTGTGCTCGGATCCTGGCCTTCACTAACTCCTGTGTCAACCCCTTTGCTCTCTACTTGCTAAGCAAGAGCTTTCGGAAGCAGTTCAACAAGCAGCTGCTGTGCTGCAGGGCTCGCCTCCTCATCCGCTCCCACAGCATGGCCAGGAGCACCACACGAATGACCTCCCTCAAGAGCACCAACCACTCCCTGGCCACCTTCAGCCTGATCAATGGCAACCACATCTGCCACGAAGGCTGTGTCTAAAGGGCACAGTGAGGGACATCAGTTGCTGGGCATGGCTGCTGGACTGTGCTCCCTGGGAAGGGTGGGCAGCACACACATGCATGCACACACACATGCAAGGAGGTGTGGTGTGCTCAGAGAACTCAGAGGAGCTTGAAGCATCCAACATTTCATCTTGGGCTGAGGTTGAAGCGTCCAGCGTTTCACCCTGGCATCACCAGAGCATCAGATCATTGAGCACCAGCACACAGGATCTCCCTGGGAAGTGCTGCTGTGCTTTCAATGAGAGCAAAATGAGCACCTCAAGATCAAATATTTTTTGGCTCTGCAGAATCTTCATCACTTCATGCTCAATCCCAAACTTAAGCAGACTTACAGCAGTGATAAAGACCATATCAGACGCACGCAATTTGTCAGAACAGTTGCATCCATCACTTCATGGTGTAATGTATTTTGACATAAAAATAAATCCATTTAAATAAGGTAAATATTTTACAAAGGGGTTCAATGTAGGTCATTTACATACTTCTCGAGTATTTATTAATGTTCTGAGTACAGTATTAATTCATGGTCTAAAAGATATCAAGTGTTTACTGGGGGATGTGTGTGGCCCCATCTGAAATGAGCAGTATCTTGCACCACATCAATGTGAAAGCAGTAACATGAATAAATGTGAGTTGGAATACGTTTACAGCTTTCAACTGTGTGAGCTTTTGCCATGTTGTGGAAGAGACAGCAGGGCAATTTCCAAGCATTACTGTTTTGTTCTTCCTGTCTTCAAAGATGTGAGATAGTGAATGTTCCGTCACGTAAGTGGTACCACAAAATTTTAGTCAGGTGTAACTAAGGGCAGGCAATAGCAGAAACTGATGTACAGCTATTTTTCATGTAGTAGTGCTTTGTAAAACACTAGTTTTTCAGCAAAAGCTATCAGCAATTCAAGGTGTGATCTCCAACCTACATTTTTTTTCTACTGTCTTCACAGAAATCTGTGAGAGAAATCCGTGTTTGACCCAGAACAATTCCTGTGCCACCTACCATATTCTGGAACAGGAGCACAGTGTCCTGCAGATAACAAATTCCTGGAGCACCTGGGCTATAATGCAATGAAGCTGCACACCTGATAAATAAAACTGCTGCCAAATTAGGCCATAAACCAATCACTGTAGTAGAATTTTGGGGTTTTAATAGCCCTTATCCTCTTTGATGATGATCCTTTTCATTACCACACCAAAAGATAAATGAAAGCTGGTAAAACTTTGTTCTGGGTTTGCTCTGTGTTTGTAGAGAAAGTCATGTGTGCAGTGTAAAAGCACTCAGCCTGTGTCTGCAGCTGCTTTAGGATGCTGGTGGGAGCTGCTGTCTCCCAGGACTCAAACAGACTCTGATGGCAAAGGCAGAGCTCTGAAAACTTCACCTGATTTTCCCTTTTGTCCTCTGGATGAGATTGGACACACAGGTAGGTGAGCTCAGGATGGGGCCACTCCACTGTGCTGGTGTGCTGCTAAGGGGAGCACTGCCCTGTTCCCCACCAGCCCTGGGCACTGCCAGCTGTGTGTCACCCCCTCCTGCAGCTGTAAGTGCCCCCACATCCCAGTCAGGCTGAAAACTAATGGGATAGGGTTATTTTACAGATGAGTCAATTCCCTTGCTTGGCTGACTGTGTCACTATGATGTTAATTGCAGTTTACTGAGCTATCTGAATTCCTCATTTATTAAAATTTTCAGTGCTTTCCCTAATCACTATTATGAAGCCACCTATAGTACCAGAAGCTCAGTCTGCAACCATTTCAGAGAGTTTGGTTGACTTCCAAGCTGTTTATGACATTTCAAAATGAGGAAAAATTTATTTGGCCTAAGGTATTTTTATTAAATATTTTCTTTAGCCATGTAAGAATTTAATCAAAGGCAAGCAGGAATTACATACTTCAACAGCACACACACCAGGTGTGCTACACAATGTGTCCTTCTGTTTGGTAACAAACAAGAGATTACTGTTGTTTTATGAGAGACTTCAAAAGTTTCTGAATTTTTGTTTCTGAGGGAAGGGGCTAACATCATAAATCATGAATCATAAAAATGAGAAAATCATAAATATGGGGGAAAGAGCCCTGTTATAACTCCCTTAGGGCTATGCTGAATCAAGTACCCTGCCTCCCTGAGAAAGGTGTTGTTTTAAACACAGGAGAGCTATGAAGATTTAGCATTGCAGATTTAAATAAGTGCTGTTGATTATATACTTTCCTTCAAAACAGAGCAAGTGACTCCTCCAAGAACAGGAAAGATGGTTATAGCTCTGGTCTGAAAAGTGCTTTCAGAAATGCAGCTGCAGGTTGTCCGCATGTGTGACAGCCTGACTCCTACCTAAGTTGCTCAGATTTTATTTAGTGATGGACTTGGAACTGCTGGTTGAACTCAATGACCTTAGAGGTCTTTCCAACCTTAAGAATTCTGTGATTCTATGACTCCTTTAAACTTTGTTTTTGCATCTGGTGGGTATAAATTTAGGGGGAGCTCCATGCAATCTTTTCATCAGAATCTGAATACATACAAGTTATATTAATATTTAGAAAATTAGATCACTCCTTTTCAAATGAGATGTTAATTTTCATTAACACTTTTCATTTTATTTAGATCCCTGGCTCCCTGTTCAATATCTTTAAGACAGTTGTGTGGGTCTGTTGACAATTGGTGGGTACATTGAAAAAGTTCCTTGCAAAAAGTATTTTGAAACATATTTCACAAACTTGCACTCATTTTTTAATGCCATTGAAAGAGCAAACCTGAGGCTGGAATTGTTTCTATTTCATCCTCATATTAAACTAATGAAAAATATCAATGCAGCAGTTGAGGTCAGGGAAGGACGATTCAAGAAGGTTTTCTGAAATATCCCAGCATGTAACTGAAATATTTGTGGCTGCAATTTTTTATGTGTGTTTCTCACTCCTTGTCTCATTACCTTGGTTTCAAAAACACGATGTACTTTACACTGCTGCAGCAGCCTGGTCCCTTATCTAGGGCTCTCTCAGTGTTTGCTGGCACAGCTGCAGTGCTGATTCTTTGAACCCGGAGCGTTGTCTGCAGCATTTTGTTTGTTTGGTAAATTTTCAAAGTGCCGAAGATAAAACCTGTGCCCAAGCACAACCCAAGAAAACCTGTGCCCAAGATAAAATCCTGGCAGTCAGCTCCAGCATTGTGCACTCGGGTACTGCCCAGTCTTGGGGGGTTTGCAGTCCCTGCCTGTGAGCCTGGGGTGACTCTCCACCCTCCTTTCAGCTCTGCTTTCTCCATCAGCACTGGAAGCATTGCCGTGGTGACTCAGACCATGTTGTTTAAGGAATGCTGCATTTCGATGTCCCTGAAATGCCTGGCTCCTGGGAGACTGAGGAATGTTCCACACTGTGTCCGCTTCTAAAAGTGGAAAGGTGAAATGCCCTTTGAACCAGGCAGCCCTTTGGGTTCAGTCTGCCTTGTCCTGTGTGAGACATGGCATTTCAACTATCCTGCAGGGTGGGGGTGTGGGAAAATGGTCTCTGGGTCAGGATGTGTGTGTTACATAGCAGGGCAGCACTGCTGCTCCCCACAGTGCAGCTGTGCTCTCCTCCTGGGTCTGCCGGGCAGGGAGTCACTCAGAGTACGTGGCTGCCGTTTGCTGAATGGGTGTGAAACGCAAAATATGTTAAACAGGGATGGATCCAGTATCTGCAAGGGGACTACATGGAAGCTGGAGAGGCACTCTTCATCAGGAACTGTAGTGATAGCACAGGGAGCAGTGGGTTCAGACTGAAAGAGGGGAAGTTTGTGTTCAGACATGCAGAAGAAATTATTTACTGTGAGAGTGGTGAGGCACTGGAAGAGGATGTCCAGAGAATTTGTGACTACCCACTCCTGGAAGTGCTCAAGTGTGGATGGGGTCTGAGCAACCTTGTCTAGTGGAAGGTGTCTGGGCCCATGAGAGGGGGGTTGGAACTAGGTGGTCTTTATGGGTCCTTCCAAACCAAACCATTTTTCAATTCTATATTGAATTATGTTCATTGTTATATTGAGTTACGTCCATGCTTTCTCAGGAGAAATTAAATAGGATAAAACATTGTTCTTCATTAGGAATTTAAATTTTTCTGAGATTCCTGAATTCCCTTTCTGGAGGGAGATGAAGATGCCAAGTAAATCACAGCTTTCAGCTGTTCTTGCTTTAGTTTAGGATTAATCTGTGCAATTTGGCTCTAAAGTTATTAATTCTAGGTTTGAAAAATCACCACAGAGGATCAAAAAGTATAGAAACTTGCTAGCACTGACACCAGGTAAACAATTCAGATTCCTCATCTCTGTCTATGAGAGGCATTTTTCTTGCAGTACTTCCAAATATTGCCTTTTAGAAAATGTTTAAATATGAAAAATCAAAGGTGTGTGATTCTGCTGCATGACAACAAGAGGTGCAAGCAAGAAAAAAAATCAGATGGTAAAAAGAAAGAGTTTTACTTTTAAACGAAAATATTTATTTATGAAAATATTTGTTCAACTCAAATAGTTATTTTTAAAAATCCAACAAATAATATATAAGGTGATGAGGTTTTATTTGTTTTAAATAAAGAATAAAAATCTAAAGCATCTCTATTCACCTAACAAGAAAACAGGAAACCTGGTGCTGATATGTGTAATCCTGATTCTCCCAATTAGCTTGATTTATGTGGAATGAATGCTATAGTTAAAACACAGAAAGATTATACTTTTATGCATGGTTTGGCAGAAGTAATATACCTTCTTCCCCATTTTTAACGTATTTTTTAACAGCAGAAAACCACCTGTGTGTATTTAGTTGGGAAAAAAAATCCCTATCTTTCAGCCTTCTGTAAAGGCAAGAAGCTCAGTGCTGCTTATCTGAGCAGGGAGCAATCCCCTGAATGTTAACTGTTCATTGTTAGTGCTGGGCCATGATAACAGGGTAGCTTATCCTCTCCATCCTAGGAAGCCACAGCAGGTGATGGGCCTCTATCATTCACCCTAAATCATAAGAGATTACTGATATTGCTCTTTCCAAGAAGAGGCTGGCAGCAGTTCAGGGATGCAAGGAAATATTTCAATGGCATTGTTCAAACCTAAGAGTTTTCTGCACCTTACTGCAGTCTTTGTGCTACCCTCACTTCATTTTAGGTGGTTTTTTTCATTTTTCTGACACCATCTTTATATGTGACACTGTCTTTTAACCCTGAAAATCATGGATGGAAGGTAGCTGATTCAGGTCTCCTGTAAATTGGTGTTTAGGAACAGAAAAATTGTTATTAGGCTGTAACATGTGTTTTAGCTTGGGTAGCTACAGACACCCCTCCCAGGTGAGTTCAGCCAGCCTGCAGGGGGGCTCAGCAGATGAGCTGGACAAGCTGCTATTCCTGCAGCCCTCCCTGGCACAGGGTGTTTCTTGCAGGGGCAAGATCATCTCACATGCACCTCCAGCTGGACCCTCCCCAGAGCCAGCAGCCCTGGGCCAGCCTGGTGCTCACACACTCCTTCTGGTCAGACTACCTTGCCCCTGACCCCTCGTCCCTCTCAGAAGGGCTGGCAGGGTTCCACCCCTGCCATCCTGCTTGCAGCTGGGGCTGGAAGCAGCTGGACAGCCTCCTGCTGCACCCCTGGAAGAAGAGGCTCTACACATCTCCAAATCGTGGTTGAGGCACCCCAGGTGCTGTTCACTTGAGCCCAGGCTACAGATCTCCTATAACTATGCCTGGGAAGCCTGAAGTTTAATTGTGCAGGCCACCTTGAAAGGCTCTGCACCCTGAAATTTGTTGGAGTTTCATGACAATTCACCCTTAACCCATGAGTCCTCACACAGGTAGGGCAGCTGTGCAGGTCATGCCACAAAAGGAATGAAAGAGTTCCCTTTGAAAAGAGTCCCCCCCCCCAAAAAAAAAAAAGTCCCTCACTGCTGGCCAGCTGGATTAATATTATGTGTCTACCTTGCACTTCATAATCATTGAGCACAGCAATTGTCAAATCTTAAAAGAATAGAGACTTAAATACTAAAGAATAGAGACTTAAAGAATAGAGACTTAAAAAAGAATAGAGACTTATTAAAGACTAGAGACTTAAAGACATTCTACTTAATGCTAAGATTATCAATGAAGACTGTCTCATTTTATATTAAAATCACATCTAAAACTCATTTTATAAGTGCCTAATTGCTTGTTTATGGAAATAGCTACTTCAAATGATTTCTGTGATTAGCTTGACTGTTTTACTGTAAGTGGATATGAATTAAAGATAATCAATCCTAGAATTCTTTTGAAATAAAAGATTGAATCTATCTTAATGTAAATTAATTACACATAATGGCAAAATGCCTGCCTTATGCTGAACATCTCTTTGTAAGTGCTATTCTGTGTTTTCAAGGTAAGTCAGGTCCACCGAGGATATTGCTTTGAAGTGAATGGATCTGGGCTTTGTGTCAGCACTTCCAGCTGCAGAGTCAGACAGTGTATTTATCCACACTCACATCTCTCTGCAGCTGGGTTTGAGTGGGGGTGGATTCGTCACCAGGCTCTGCATGAGGCACAGAGAAGGAAGACTATAATACCTGTCCATAGAGCAAGTCTTCTTGTCCAAAGCATTTTCAAAGGGTTAAAGGAATGGGGGGGAGGGAAAAAAAAAAAAAAAAGGTGATGTTTCTGTCTGTGTTTTATGATTGGCCTAAACCCAAGTCAAAGCAGGTAGAAATGGGTGGCACACTAGTCCTGGAGGTCAGCAATAAAGTTGAGCACAGTTCCAAAGGTGTGGGGTGCCACTCTCCTACCTACAGCACTGGTGAAAGCAGGCGCCCAGCCTTGTTGAACATTCACCTTGTCCTCACCATGCCACAGAGATGGACAGGCACACCCAGTGCACATCATACCCCCTATTTGGGACATCTCCCTTTGCATGAGACACAGCACCCCATTTCCCATCCCCCAGACCAGCTCTAGCTGACCACATGGGCTGAATGCCTAACTTTTAAATGGCTGATGTCTAAGTCCCACCACACTTACCTGCGTCTCTCTGCCCAGGGCCCCTCTCTGTCCAGCCCTGTCTCCCTGCTGGCCAGCAGAAGGATGCACCTGATGCCCCATTATTCTATTCTCACCAGGTGCTGCCCTGTCACCACCATCTCATGTCACCTTAGGCAGGCTCTTAGGAGGGTTTAACAAGGAGAAGGGTGTTTTACTGCCTACAAGTCACCTGAATGAGGCACATAGGAGACCTCTTCAGAGGGTGGTTCAGGTCTTTGCTCATTTGTCCCTCTGGGGTTGTCAAACTCCCCATTGGCATTATAAGGGGAGTGGGCTGTGAAAACACTCCCAATGGCTACAGTGACTCTGTGGGACAACTTAGACAACTTGCTCAAGCTCTGTTAGACAAGAAGTCTAACTTATGGCCTGTCTCCCCTGTGCCATGTGGTTACTCATGTAGCAGACTGAGTCAGGAGGAAAAGTCAGAATAAAAATGTCCTATTGGCATAGATTCCTTCAGAAGAAAGTAAGAGCAAATCCAGAAAGTTCACAAGCCAATCTCATGCCTACAGTACTTACACTTTTGCTATCTATGCCAGAGACTGAAGGTAAAGAGCAAGAGCAAGAGGTCCTTGGTCTGATACACACTCATATGTGCCATGAAAGGGACAATCTGTAGGAAAACCATAATTTATTGATGACCAAAAGGAAACTTGGGAAAATTGGGCATGTTCCTCCCTCTAAGTGTAGTGTTGCATTTCAGGGATGAGGTAAGCTGCTTAGTACCATCTGAGGTTCAGAGTCTAGGTTGAAAAACACTCAAATGTTATGCCTAACTCACCTCTTTCCAAGAAGTGGAGCCCTTTGAGGGAGTGGTGAGCACTAAACTCAAAGAGGACATTTCAAGTTCAGTTGTTTGTGGAGGAAAAATCACTGAGCACTTCTAATCATTCTGAATGTGCATTCAGGACCAGTTTCTGGCAATCTAGAACAAGCCAGGAATCGATTCAGGAAGGATGGCAATCCATTACCATGATACACACTTAAAAATATCTTAAAGAGACAACACAGTATTTGCTTTTTATAAAAATTATAGCAGCAAGATGAGAAGCCACAGACCAGCTTTATTAGCAGTGCACTCTGAGGACAGCTGAAGACACAGCCCACTTCATTTCAGTTTCCAAGTGCATGTGTGCAAAATCTTAGTTACAAACTACAAGATTGTACTTATTTCATAAAATGTGTGTAAATTTGATATCTCCTATCAATATTGCTTTGTAAAGTAATGTATGTATGCATTCAGCCATCTGTATAGAATGTAAATATATTGAATTGCTGTGCACAGAGGCAGTGCAGTTTAATTTATCTGCAACATGCTTTGCTTTCCTTTTCCAGAGGCTGTAGAATCTGCTGTGAAAAACAGTGAAAAGTAATTTCCCTATTAAAAGAAAATTTGCATTAATGTCAATGTCTCAGCTCTCTTGAAATAGCATTTAGAAGGAAATTTAGAAGAAAAAAGTCAGAAAGTGAAAACGTGTTGCAATTTGGATTTTTTTCTGTGACTGATGTTTTTTCTCCTTTTATGCACTGTGCTTTAAAAATTGCTCATGAATGACTTCTACATAAATATGGACTCAGTTGAAAACTCTGTCAAATGTGAATATTGAATTGCACAAAACTTACAGCTAATAAAGCATGACAGACAAAATAGATGACATCTGTTGCTTTTTCATAAGCAAGTTTCATAAGTTTCATAAGCCTTAATGCAGACTTGCTTCTGTGTCAATTTTCAAGCATTAGAAAGGGTTATCTTCCAGTGACCAAACAGACAACACTAGAGGCTGTGCCACCAAAAATGCCTCTGAGAATCCTCATCCCAGGTCCAGTTTGCTCCCATGGGCAACGCAGGACTGGCAACAGATGTGCAAACCCAAAGGGCTTGGCAGAGGTTTTTGAGATGTGTAGTACTCCCCTTTGTGCTGCCACGGACCTGCAGCAGCAGCAGAGATGTGGATGCAGTACCAGGGGCCTGTGAAGGGAGCAGGGGAGAGAGGAGGCCACAGGCAGGGCAATGAAAAGCTGCAGTCAGCATTGCCTGTAAAAACAAAGGGCTCAGAGCAATTGTATTAGAATAATTGGGTACCTCTAACAGTTATTAGCTGTGCAACTCAGCTGCATCAGGTTGATTAATTAATGGAAAAATACGGAGGCATGTTGTGAAAGCTCTCCTGTGATATGTTGGCATGGGTGGGCTTTGTGCCTGGCTCACTGGAAAGAAACTGTAAGTGACCTTCGCTTCAACATCCATACCACTTTGAGCATCTGTTACACAACAGTTTTGGCTCTCTTAAGAATCAGTTGCAGCTCACAGCTTGAAGGAGATGCTGCTTTTGTGGTGTTATTGCACTCGAGGTCATCAATCCAATCCACCAAGTCTGCGGATCTTTTCCATCCTCATTACAAACATTGTGAGCTGCATGCAGATATTAGGAATGTAGAAGTGCTCCAGGAGGCAGAATGTCACATTAACTTCAATTTCTTCTGCTTGGCATTGTTTGATTTGGATTCATAATGTAGCTCACACTTGGTTCCATGTTTGACTTACTATTAATAATATTATTTAAAGCTTAAACAGTATAGACAACTGACAAAAGACTGTTTATTGGAAAGGTTCTCTTTACATGTTTATGCCATCTCTCATTTAATACTTGAATTTCTTTTGCTATCCTGTTTCCTATGCTGTTCCTTGCATTATCTTGCAAGTGATCTGTGTATTATAATATTAAATGCTATGAAATAACCTGAATACTACATTTGAGTAGGTATTTTTCACAGATTACATGTATCAACACAGACTTTTCACTGTGCACTTAACATGAAAAGGTATGTTGTACAGTAATATCCCATTAGTTTAATTTTTTTTTTAATGCAGCACTTTGCACAAATAATACTCATTGGAAAATCTGTAGAGAAAAGTGTTGCAAGACAGCTCATAGCACTGCGCACAATGAAGTGCTCAGAGACTGCAAATTCTACAAGTCTGCAGTCTGGTTTCTTTCTGCTCAGGCAGACAAGGTTACAAGGAGTTGTGCTGGCACCTCAGCAGTCTCATGACTTGAACACATGAAGGAGTAAAGAAATTCTCTGGGCAACCTGTTCCAGCCTCACTGTAAAGAAGAATTTCTTCCTGACATGTAATTTAAACCTGCGCTCTTTCAGTGTGAAGCCAGTCCCCCTTGTCCTAGCACTACAGGCTATTGTAAAACATCCCCCTCCAGCTCTCTTTTCAGCTGCTTTAGGTGCAGGAAGGCTGATAGCAGGTCATCCCAGAGCCTTCTCCTCTCCAGGCTAAACAGCCCCAACTCTCTCAGCTGTCCTCATAGGAGAGGTGCTCCAGCCCTTTGTCAGTCTCATTCTGGGTCCCCAGAGCTGGATGCAAAACTCCAGGTGAGGTCTCATGAGAGTGGAGCAGAGGGAATTAATCCCTTCCCTCAACACCACTTGTGACACAGCTGAGGACTCTGTTGGCTTCCCAGGCTGTGAGCACACATTGCTGGGTCATCTGCAGCTCCTTGTCTGCCAGCACCCACAGTTCTTAGAATAGATTTGTCATTTAATCCGTGGTAGAAAGAATCACCTTATGCTGCCTGACATTACTTTCAGATAGTAGAAATGTTCTGGAGCAGAACCGTGCTTCTCTTTGTTTCTGCTGCGTCTTGTCCAATGTTGACATTAATTACCACTTTACATTGTATTTCTGTTTGCATGGGAGAACTTCTGAACTCTCTACTGGAAAAATACATTTCTTTGCTGTTTCATACCTTCAGACTTAGGGATTTATTAAGATACTCATTAAGAAAATATGTCAAGTCTCTTACATAGTAGGTTTTATTAAGTGTTTTGGGTTTATTAAATTTACTGAGGTTTATTAAGTTTTCTGCCACTGGCTTAAAGGACACCCTTACCAGAAAATGAAGTTAATGAAGCTTGTATTTCCGTATTATACTTATATTAGGAATATTACCTGCACCCTCATTCAGAGCCGGTCAAATGTAAATAAGGATATCTTTACTGGGAGTTACTCTAGGGACCCTCAGGCCACTTAATTCAGTTTAATCAATATGATTGAGAACTGACTCTTAAGCTTTCTTGTGTAACCTCAACTTCTTGCTAGTCCTCCTGGAACAAAGATTATTTGCCTTTGATTAAGGTAGATTATTATTTTCTTTATTATAATTTTTAATTTATTTGTAGCAGCCGTACTTGAATTTGTTAAGCTTCAGGAGACACTCCAGTAAAATTGTGAATGCAGTTTCCATGTAAGAAGGGAACAGATCTGATAAGTCACTATACATTCACACAAATACAGCAGATCCTAGAACAGGCTCTAAAATTCAAATTAAGGCAGAGGATCTACAGACACATCCTCTTGCACTGAAAAATGAAATAAAGCATATGGTACTGGGGGAAACAAATAAATGTTTGCTGAGAGAGAAATGTGCTCTCCCTGCTGCCTTGCCAGCCAAGGATAATTTTCAATGACACTCTCCAAAGTCTCCCTGGTAGATCTTTTCCAGGAACAAGAGGTGCAGGAAGGACCAAATGAAACATCACTATGGCTGACTTGTAGTGTTTCATCCCCTGAGAATCTTGACCTGAAACATTTCCGATGTTGGAGATGTTAGAGAAAGTGTTTCCTGCAGCACCGGCATCTTTGCAGACTTTATCTAGGTGCCATGTGAAAAGAAAATAAGGCTTCAAAGAAAACAGCAAAGATGGATGGGGTGAGTCCTCTCAAGCAATGCAAGATATTTTTGATAAAATTAGGCCAGGTTACTATGACTGGTGTCTTGGGTTATGGAAGCAAAAATGTGTATTCTATTTTCATCTGCTGAAAGCAGTTGGGGAAATGTTTTTTTCTTTATCTCTTGTTACTCTGGGGGAAAGGGGGGTGGATGCCTTTCTGATAATGGTTCAGCTGTTAAAACCGGGCGGGGTGTTGTTTCTTATCTCTTTCACCACCCATCCTCCCTCCAGGGGGATATTTTCTGCTAATGGGCCATTAAGGCTCACCAATGACATGACATATTTACATCATGCTATTGTGAGATGCTCCACCCACTGGGTGGGGGCTCCAGGGTCCCTACCTAGATAAAAACTGAGACTCAGAACACCAGAACTCAGGCATCCTGTTTTCCACTGGATTGCAGAGGAACATCAGACTCATCTCACCATCACTGGACCCTTCTTCAACGGGATCATCTACTCCAACAGAGCCACATCTGTTTCTCCAGGAGGGCTGCTTCCAAACACCCTGACCAACAGGGTTCAGGTTGTGTCCCTGACTCTGTCAGGGTTTTCTGGGTTTTTTTGTTTGTTTGTTGTTCACTTGTCTTTTTTGTACTATTACATTTGTATTTATAACATTCCTAATAAAAGAACTGTTATTATTATATATTTGCCTGAAAGCCCTTAATTGCAAAATTATAATAATTTGGAGGGAAGGGGATTTACATTCTCCATTCTAAGGAAACTCCAGCTTTCCCTAGCAGATACCTGTCTTCTAAACCAACACATCTGGTGAAAAGAGTGGAGAGACAACTGAAAAAGGTGAGTTCTCTAAGTGAGTTATCTGAATTATCTAAGAGAAAGACTGGCTAGAAAAAGAGACTGGCCATTACTGTCAGTGAAGAAAACAGGGTTATCCTATTCTATTTGAAGATCAAAACATCAAGACACTTCTCCAAACATTGCAGATTCTGCTATTACCTCTAGCATGGGCACTGCAGAGAGCTAGAATCTTACCTAGCTTAGGCTGTACCCTGTTCATTGAAAAGAGGCAATCACACTGATTTCACTCCTGCTAAACATTTAAACCCTTTTTATTATTCTAAAGAGTGTAATTGTTATGCTGACCTTTTCTAGGAGCACAGGATCAGTTTTTCATCTGAACATAGGTGTTGGCAATATATGGAAGATGCCAAGGTGGGTGTAAACATAATTTTCAAAAAAAAGAAAAGGCACATGGGTATAGATAAAATAATGACTCTTTGTTTTTAGATTTTGCTTCTCACTACATTGAATTTTATAATTGAAGTAAATGCAGTATAGACAAAGTGCAAACACCAGAAAAAAACTGACCTGTGCTTTCATAGGCAGCATTGCCATAAGAGCTACATCTCCACAGGTATCAGGGAAACAAAAAGATAACGTTAATTTTCATGCTTCTAAATGATGAGTTGTAGGAAATCTTGACAGGTCCTTTATAGTCTTTTTGATTAAGCATTTATCAGAGTTGTCAGTCAGTTTAAACTATAATCCCAATGACAAGTTTACCTGCTCTCTGTGTGCTACAATGATTATGAGCTGGACACACAACAGAACACAGAATATTCCTACTTTGCATTGAAGCTGGATGGTCCATTGGCTTCAAAGAGGCTGTGAGAATCTGTTAGACTCTTACAGAAAAATACAGGGTGTTAGGTGTTGGTTTGTGTTGACTGTAGCCTTCTGCACTTTCCAGAGAGGAGAAACAGGCCTGTCTTGAACACTGGAGAGGCATGCGAGTGTGTGCCTTCTCCTGGCTGTGTATGAATGGTCCTTGCCTACTAATGGTTGTTCTTGTGTTTTTCTGGCATGGATGTGTGGATTTAGAGATGCTTAAAAAAAAAAAGGGTTCTCAAAATACAATTTTTAATTGTCATTTTAGCTATGTATGAGATGAGTCATTCCTGTGATGAGTGTTTGTTGATGGTAAATTCTCCCCTTAAAGGGAATATTCTTAGCCACAGATACTTGTTTCAAACCATCCTTAGTCATCCTGAGGCAGCTCCCATTCGAAGTGGCAGATTCCCACTGAAGTCCTTTCTAATTTTTGGAAAAGATGGCACCAAGGCTGAAGAGTGAGATCACAGGTTCACACTTATTTTCAACATTGCTTTGCTGAACACATGTCATTAAAGGGCAGGGGAGCAGCATTCAGGCTTGATGGGGCACGAGCCTATCAGCTGCACAGGTTTGTTGGAACTCTGAATCCCTAGCCTTTTCTGATGTCTAATTCCAGCACTGTACTCCGCACAAAGTTGGGATCTTCGGAACACTTCCATGTAACCGTGGCAATTGTTTCATCTCACAGTGCATCCAGTCTGCCAACAGCTGATGGTGGCACACCTGCCTTTAGGCAGCCTGAGGTACGTGCAGGGCCCAGCTGGTACCAGCACATTCCAGAATTTTCCTGAGGAAGCTCCAAGGCTTGATTCTGTCAGTACCATGGGGAATGCCTTTCCATGGGAAGCTGCAAATGCAGAAGCAGTCAGGTATGGACATCACGACACCAGCCCTGATGCAAGCTCTTTGCCCTAGTGACCTGGCTCTGATGCAGCAGAGCACTGTAAACTCACACTCCAAGTTGCCTTCCAGTAACTTGCTTGCATGGCAGTTTTCACCAGCCAAACAGGAAACACGAGTTGAGCTGAGATTCAAGGGCATCTTTCAGTGGAGACATGCTTGTGTTGGAGATTTATAGTGCCCTGCATAAAATCATGACTTGCTGCTTATGCCATGGAAATTTCAATTCCCCTGATAATCCAATCTTCTTCAAACCTAGTTAAGAGATGCCTTATTATAGCTCTTGAAGTAGATCACGAAGCCTGAAATTCCCATTAGATTAATTAACATTTTGAAGGCACACTCCTAAGACACTTAGTGAGAGCCCAGGATGAGAAATAAATTTCATCATGACACCCACTCTGGTACCACCTTCCAAAATGCCCAAACCTTTCAGGGTAGCTCATTACTCATGTGCCGTGAGTGAAATGTTGATTAGATGCTCTGCATCTGTCCCCCCATCTTTGCAGAATGTTTTCTTGAATCTCTCTAGACACAAATTCTATTACAATTTTTAAATTTTCTTTCAGAACTTGTTAATCTTCTCTATTCTTCAGTATTTCTGCAAGCCTCTCTGCATTCCTGAAAGATTATTTTAGTATCATAGATATCAGAATTTCTTTTTAAATAGAAGGTTTAATCTGTATTTTAATATAATTCTTATTGTCAGCAGGAAATTAGGATAACATCCAGGCAATTTACAGAAAACTAGGATATGAGAAGCAGCAGTGAGCAAGAAGCCTTCGATAAGTGTGTAACTGCAAGATAAATATTTTGGGAATTTATTGCTTATCTTTATTTGCTATATTGGTATCTCTGGAGCTGCTGGAAAGAAGTGAGAGAAAAATCTGTTTTGCTATGGTTTTATCTGGCAGAATATGCTGGTTTTGGCTGAGATAGAGTTAATTTACTTCATAGTAGCTGGCATGGGGCTATGTTTTGGATTTGCACTGGAAACAGTGCTGATAATACACCGATGTTTAGAATCATAAGGAAGGAAGGCAGGCAGCAAGGAAGGAAGGAAGGATCACCAATCACAGCTCCAGCTTTGATCCAGCTATGTGGTGTCCAGTGTCCTGGGATATGTGCACCCAGCCTTAACAGGGATACCTATTTATAGGTAAGTTTTTCCCACCCTGGAGGTAAGTTTCTTGCTTTCTATGAAAATTAGTTATCACACAGTTCGTTCTTCTAGACCTTGCTGGAAATGGGTCAGAGGGCTTCAGGGATCTCTTCCTGAAGAACACCTGTCTGCCCATGGGAATTGGCTGCATGGGGCTGAGTTGCCAGCTGGGGGTAAACCAGTACACAAATCTTGCTGTCATTCAGAGTGACCTGCAACAGATGGAAGGGTGGACCCAACTTCCCACTCTTGTGATATGCTGTCAAGACATAAATATATACAACTTTTTTCCCCTTAGTGGATGTTTCTGTTCATGAAATTAAAGGGGATGAAGTGCAGACTCATTTTCCTGGCTGTGGCAGCTGAAGTAGAACAGATGATTTAAAAGATTCTGCAGTGTTCACTTTAGTTCAGAGGTGCAATTCCCACCCTGACTCCTCCCCAACCCTCCCCCAAAGGCTAGAGGAAGGAATAAAAATTATTCTTTGTTTTTAATATTTTGGACTAAATCCCTTTGGACAGCCCATCAAACATCCAACTTGACCCGTCTTTCTCTCTAGGAAAGGTTTCCCAGCTAAAATCTATCCAGTGTGCAAAGTATGACACCAACTTCTGAAGCTTGCACACCCCCTTCACGCTCCACTCCTGCTCTCTCTGGGGTCCACTGCCCTCATGATCCCCTTTAAAGAGAATTGCTTGTGACAGTTGCATCTGAAGGCTTTTGCAGCTAATAAAAATATAACCCTGGTTTTGGTGACCTGTAGTTCATGCCCTGATTCTATGAAAGGTCTAGTAATAACTTTTTCTACCTCACACGGTGATGAACAGTGACTGATGTTTGAAAAGTCAGCCTTTCACAAAAATTTCATTACTCTGTTTCACCAGGTCAAAAGGCTTAGGAAATGAGACACTTAAAGAGCTGTGACAGAGGGAGCAGTGAATGAGCAGGAAATGAAAAGGACCTGTTGCCTGCAGCAGCACTGACCCAGAAGGAGCTGTCTGAGAAGGGACTCTCATTGTTCTGGCATCTCCATTACCAGGAAGAGCAATTAATTCTTCACTGCAGCACCTCACCCAGGAAACACAGCCAGAGCCCGTGAGCTGGGTTGTCAGTGGGAGCAGAGTATGTCACACTGCCATTTCAGCATGCTCCTCCTCCTTGCTGTCCTGGGAATTCATTCCTTCTCTGCTCTGCATTTTTACTTACAAAAAAATACTGTGATCTCCATGTATTAAGTATTTGATAATCCATATGCAAGTTGTACCACCATCATACATATTTTACTGGAAATATAAATTATACTCTGTTCTCTTGTGTACTTTGAAAAGATACAGAATTTCTCTGTGTAACATTTTGGTTGTCTTATTATTCCAGCTGTTTATATATTATCTCTGAGCCAATTAAATTATGGCAGATGTAAAGAGAACATATTATAGAGAATGGAGACAGTCTTTGTTGTTTACTGCAGGGGTAAGGAGGGAAGAGAGCAAATGTGACAACACAGGATGATGTAGTCTAATGTAAAGAGCTGTAAATGGTGGAGAGCTAGAGATGAACTATGCTGAGTACTTCGGAGACTGATATTGGAAATGTCAAGAGGTAAAGTCCTACTAAAGCAATTTGCTGCTGCAAATAATGGTTTGGCTTAGTGAGTTTGAGGGTGGTAGTTGAACCTTCCTCACTTATGTTTTGCCTATGTAGCACCTACTCCATTCTCGCTAAACAGGCAAAACCAACAAATACACTATTTTAGCTGCTTGTGTCTTTTGCTACTACAACATATGACCCACAAGTTTCAATTAACAGAGTGTTGCTGGGGCAGTGGGGCAAGAATCATCATGTTACAAGACACATTAACTATCATGATCAAAGATTTTTAACTGCAGTAATTCTCTGTTACAGTGACTTGCTCAACTGAAAAGTTTAGAAAGCAGGACAAACTTCAGAAAGATGCATGAAAGGGTCTGAGTAGATTCTCTATCATGAGTGTGAACTTTCTCAGGTGGCTAATTACAGAGATTTTACCAAACTTCTTTCTGAATTGCTTTTTTCTATATCCAGCCGTAAGCCTCTCCCTGTGATTTAGTCCTTGCATAGTTTTACTCAGTGAAAGATTTCTGTCTGATCCATGCTTCATCCCGCTTACCTTTGCAATGCCATCTCAGTCATCTTCTGGAAAAGAGGGAGATGTCTGTGTGCTAAGGACTTTTCTCACCACACCAAACATGAGGAACACCAGTCCCCACACCAAATCGCTGTAGGAGCTTCATTCTGGCTCTGGTTTGGCAGGGAAGAGGAATTCATCAACTATGAATATCTTCAACAGATGTCCCAAACAAACAGCACAATCAACTTAGCTGTGTTCCTCTGCCTTTTCCACCCAAGCCATCATTCAATCTAATGTCCTCCCTTCAGGACATGAACCCAAGTATATCTGCTCTGTGGAAAGGGATGCATACTCCATCTTCCCTGAGTATTGCAAGTGCAGAATATGAAGATTTTGGTTGGCAAATAGATAAAGCAAATTCCCAAAGTTTCCTAGAGGGATTTAGGCAAAGCCTTGATGTAGTACAATGTCCATGGCAGAGCTTCATGAGTAGCAAGTGGACCTTGGAAACTATGCAGTGATCCTGGCCCCAGTGGTCTCCATTCCCTTTGTATGGAGGCAGGAGCAGCCCACTGTGGCATCCTGGTTTTCCCCTCTGTGTGCTCAGCACCAGTAAGAGGTGGAAAGCCATGATGGGGCAAAGATGCACAATTGTGCTGCTTCTTGTGCCCTGATTCCTGGCTTCAATGTGAGCTTTTTTTCCTGCACCATCTAATGGACTGGGGGAAGTCATGCAGGCAAGTATCTTTATAAATGTACAGTCATTCCTGATCTGTAAATACCACAAACTGAGAAGAGAGAGAAGTAACAAAACCATGAATGTCATCCTCCTCAGTTGCCCCAAGGAAAGCGAGAAATTAATGCTCTTGTGGCTGGGTACTACCCCTGAGAGCAGCCTCTTCTCTGTGCAGGGAGGATTTCAGAGGCCTAATGATGCATGTCACTTCTTGATGCTGCAGCTGAGACTGTGTCCTGCCGTGGCACCATGCCTGGGAAAAAGTGTAATTGTTGAAGCCTGGCCTCAGATGCTGAAGGAAAGAAAGGAACTACAAGTGTGTATGTCTTAGAATAGATATTGAAACTGGGATATGGTTGACAGTACACCAGGCCCCTGGGTTAAACTGGATACAATGCAAAAGGCTTGGGAAGGGGGAAAAGTTGATGACTACATTTTAGCTGTTTAGGAAGCCATTAACATGTGGCCTCTGGTTCTTTATTATGCACTCTTTCACTTTTTTGGGGAAAAAGGATAGTGGTGGGGATGGAGACATTCTCATCTGTGCTTTGGAGTAGTGGATCAAACTGAAGGCATGATGTGAAAGAACAACTGATTTTTCAAAATTTGTTTGAAAATACTGTGGAAAAACATGACTGCAGCAAGATGCTCTGCCCTGGAATGTGATCAAGCAGCTTGGACAACGTCCTGTTTGCAAAGCTTACTAAAGTAGTGGATTGAGAGGGGCTGCCATGTGCTGGTTTTGCTGTTTTGAATGATGCTAAAAGCAGTCTGGCTAACTAACCCCAAATTATCATCCTGATAGTGAGGCAAAGATTTGGCAGATAAGCTGCTAAACTCACCTAGAGACATATGATGGGCAGTCAATCACTTTATAGTGTAAAAGGCCAGTCCACTTGCATAGAGTAGGGTTCTTCCAACATATTCCTGCTTGGAGTGTAGGAAGTTTATTCCCTTGGGTAGGGTAGAGGCCCCCCATGGATACTCCATGAGGTTAAGAGAAAAAATCTGCCCATGAGCATGGCTATGGTGAGTTACATCAATCTCTACTTAATAATTGTTTCTTTTAGCTAGCTTTCATATAATTGCATTGATAGAGCACACTATACTATACTACACGCTGCTAGTAGTTTTAGCTTTTTATCCTGTGTAGTAAGTAACTCTGATTAAGATCTTTTGTCTAATCATTTGTCATAATAAATAATTCATTTTATATGAGTATATCTGATTTGCCATCATTAAAGCCCACAGGACAAATTTACTTAAGCCACTGAGTCTGTGGCTAAGATCAGGTTCCTCTGCCCCCAGGCTCCTCTGTGAGAAAGAGTGGAGTACAAAAGGGGGTCCTTTCTGCACCTCATGGCTCAGTGGCAGGGCTTCCCTAATATCCTTTTCCTGAAGCTCCCACAACAATGACTTAAAGGCTTCTCATGCTGTGGTATTACTGATGTAGAGTGCAGGATGAAAATGAAAAACATCTCTCTGTATCAGATGATGAAAGCCTAAGTACAATACAGCATGAAGGACCAGCAGCACCCACTGCGTGCTGAGATCTTGCCCTGATCCAGAGCACAGCAGACCATTATGCAAAAGTAGAACCAATACAATAGTCAAAAGAGTAAAAGGCAGAATCTTTAGAAATATTCTGATATCCTCCATAGGTATTCTTCCATCTGAGTCCCCATAGCACTACTAAAGGCAAAAAATACCACAGGTGTGTACTGCACACCTATTAAGAAATCTCCCTTTTTTGTCATTATATATCCTTAAATCATTAAGTTAACTGATAGACTTCACAATGGATAGCTCTTTGAAAGGATGTGTGCTGAAACTGTTGTTATCCCATGTGTTCATATGTCATCTGGAAAAATGAAGTAATGAAATTTTCTGATGATATTCTATTATTTAAGGCAATAAAATGGAATTCAACTGTGAAGAGTTGCAGATGGCTCACAATACCGGGTGATTGTGAGAAAAATGGCAGATGAGATGCTGATAAATATGAAGTATTGCACATGGAAATAAACATTCTTAACCATGCATAATAGTGATGAGCTCTAAATTAGCTATCAGCAAGCAGGAAAAAAAAGATTTTTGAGTTGCCGTTGACAATTCCAATAAAATCTCAATGCCATGCTCAGGAGCCATCAAAAAATAAATAGAACATGAAAAATTATTGAGAAAGGAACAGAGAACAAACAGAATAATAATCCTCTGTCACTGCATGATCATATTGTGAGTGTTATGTGCTGTTCAGATTCTTTCCTCCTCCAGGAAAACAGAAGTAGAATATATATATATGAAGACAAGAGCAGTCAAAGCCATGGAACATCTTTTGTATGAAGGTTAAGGAGTTCAAAATGTTTTCATCTTTGAAAGAAAAGGCTCAGAAAGGAGCCTGTGTATCTTCATGTGTATACAGCCATGAATGGCATGTAGCAGTGAATAGGGACTCATATTCGCTATTTCTTGCAACAAAAAAAGTAAAGGTCAACTGATTAAATTCTCAGGCAGCATGCTTAAAACTTTCAAAGAAATGGTCATTGTCTTTCATGTGCTGGTACCAATCATTTCATACCAGGATAAAGGCAATAAAATCATTCATTTTGTCTACAATTCAAACACCATCAGAGATTATTTCTGGACACAAGCAATGTGAGCAGCCTCAAATACCACCTGGCCAGAAGGGGAAAATTACTGAACAGAACAAAATGTCTGCTGAAATATATTGACAGAGAAAATTCCTGCCAGCATGGGAGCTGTGAGCCTGGGAACCAGGCCTGAGAACCAGAAACACACTTGAAAAATGCAGCAGCTGGTCTCTTTGAAATACACACAGGGTGCCTAGAAACTGAAGACATCCTAAGATACTACCAAAAAGTGCAAAAAAAAGGGACTTGTAATGACCATTTATGATCTGAAAAGGTGAAAAATATTCTAGAAAAATATAAATTTATTGGAAGAAGTCAGAGAACATCAGATATCATTTGTTATATGTGAAAAGTCAAGTTTTGCAACATCTGTTGGCTGCTTGAAGAGATGATGTCTAAATCCTCTTATGCCTCTGTGATATGAAAAGGACTTAATTTTTATGCAAAATGAGTAAAACAACTGAAAACAATGCATGTTGCATGCATTTTTTCTTCCTTAAACAGACTAAATTCTCCACATGAACTCTTTACAAGATCTTGGCCTCTCACTGGGCATCCAGATGACATACTGCAAGCTCTGTGATGTGAGATAATCTCTGAAGTGCAAGTCTCTCTGTTATCTTACCAGACACCCTTTGGGCCCACTTTTGGAGTCAGTTTGGTTTGTTCTCCCACCTGTGGGATGGTTTGGCCCCTTCTGCCATCTGTGCTCCTTATTTGACGTGGGTATCATACATCTATATAAATAATCTGTCATAAGCAGGTGTGCTGCTAATTGCTGATGAGCTTGTTTCAGTAGTGATGGGATTGTAGTACCTGTAACAGTCCTGTTAGTGATGGTTGGCTATTGATTGCTATACTATCAGTTGCTCCTGTACAATTGATTGTTGCTATACCACTGGTTGGTGCTGTATTGACTGCAGATAGTAATTTGTAATGGCTTGAGAGATAGATATGTAAACTTGATTGATAATATGTATCCTTGCATAGCATTTGTGGTGATCTGCAATAAAAATAGAGACATTTAGATGATAAAGCCTCTTGTGTTGTTGTGTATTAAAAAATCCTGCAAACCCACGGTCCTGATCTCTATATACCCATGGGCTGGACAACCCTTTAGGCCATGACAACCATTGGCCCAGTTGGACCTGGGAGAACTTGCACTCTCCTGGAGAGCTGCAGGACATACCTGGTGAGTTAGCACATGCCAGGAGACTGTTTGTCTACAGCCAATTTTAGAGAGTAAAATAGTTCCACAGTACAAATGTGCTCACACTGCTCTTCTGACTTTCCCCAGTTGGTCTCTATCTTCATTAAACCACAGTGCCCAAAACTGGACAAGATATTCCTGCTCGGTTCTCACTGATACACTGACTGTTTGGCCATCTCCACGTGTGTTTAGAAATCATGGTACATTGTTTGCCTTTTTCATAACAGTACAGCATTGTTGTGTTCTGCTCATGATCCTTCTCCAACACAGCAACCTAGCTACTTGTTAAATGTACTGTGCCCAAGCAGTTGGGTGCTCATCTCTGGAGCATTCCCTTGCAGTTGTCCTTGGCTTTCATGCCCTTTCTCTATATTGCCAAGATAACTTTGTACCTCAAACTTGTGTTCCAACCCAACTTTGTGTCACCTGCAAGTGTGTGATTGGGATCAGCAGTGCAATCACTGCACAGAATTGGAACAGAAAGACCTCTGGAAGAGCCCTTGTTGGCACTTTACATTTTGCCATTGAAGTAATTCTCAGTGTAAATGCAAAACATGTTTTGGATTCACCATCTAGTGATTTAATCCATGCTGTATTTCTTTTGCTGGCTTATAAGAATGTCATGTGAGATCAAATCAAAAGAGTTCCCAAAGTGAAGTTTTATAGATTAGTTCTAGATCTGCTTTTCTGCTGCAGAGGAAAATTAGATTTTTGTAATACGATTTGCTCCTTACAAATCCCCACTGCCTCCTTAACTTTTTTAATCTTTCAGGTATTTTCTAAACAGTTTATCATTTGATTAAAATAATTTCCAAACTCACTGACATGTAATTCTCCACATCCTCTTTTTTCAGGATTATTGGGAGAGTCACCACCATTGATCTGAGATGGGTCCTTCAGAAGATGAGGGAAGCAAAATGACTGTTGTTGAATTCGTATCCTAGACCAGCTGATCATGTCTAGTGTAATAATGAGAATTCTCACCATTCCCAGTGGCTTCCATAATGTGACATGACAATTCTGAAACATGCCCTCAGAAAAGGCACAGAGTAGCAATGTCTTTTTACAGACTGCATTTTAGGCAAACTCCTACCAATTCTGATGTGTTGTGGAAGGTGGACTTAGTGCAGCAGTGATGGGAGTCAGTTGTGTGCATAGGCCTGCTGAGATCATCACAGGAGCTGGATGCAGTGGGCAAGAGGGAAGAAGAGAAAGGAGGGTGTAGAAGAGCAACTGTGCAAGAGCTGGCCTAAGTTGTTCCCACTTTTTCTGCAGCAATGTGCCTACAGACTTGACTAGACAGGGTTAAGCTGATATGAGACATAATTCTGTTGTACACAGTCAACCTGCTTTTCTGCTTCTTTCACAAGTCACAGCCCATGGAAGGAGAGAAAGCATTGAGTGAGGGACGGATAAGGCACATGGTGATAAGGGCACATCAATATCTCAGCAGGAAAGTACTTCACATTGAATAAAATACTTCCTTGTTCCTGTATCACGTTGTGTGCCTGTGCCTTCAGCACATCTACAGGGTTGTCACACACTGTGGTGGCCCCTTGAATCCCATTGGTTAGGAGGAAATAAAGTAAAATTAGCTGTGACATAAGCTATGACATAAGCTGTGACATAAGCTGAAATGTCAGGTTCTGACTTGCTGACAGCCCTTATCAGCTTCTAAGATAAGTAATGACTAAGACCACCTGCCAGCCTCCAGGGTCAGCATGCCAGGTCCAAACCAGGATCCTGGGAGAGAGATGGGAACCGGAACCGCACTGCCCTACCTGAATCCATCTGTGCTTGCAGCTGTGGGACTCAGGTCTGCTCTGACCATGGTCACAGCTGTCAAACAGTGGAGAATGCCTTGTGGGCTTCCCCAGGTGGTGACATCACTCCACCTTAGGTGCTCATCCAGTGTTCCAAGGCTGGTCCAGAGGCCCTGATCCCCAATACTCTCCCACAGCAACCAACATTCCAGTGGGGTCAGTCAGTTGGGCTCTGCAAGATGTCTGGGACCCAGTCAACCCAGATCCGCAGGGAAATGAGTCTCAAAGGGGAGGCTCTAGTGCAACATTACTGACCAGGGACCTTCTGGTAAATTTGGTGGGGAAAGTCACATTTCCCAACAGGACACCTGAAAAATTCAATTGAATGCGTAAATTCTTGGCCTATCAAAGACATATTTTACTTAAAATTGAGAACAGCCAAGAGATGCAGAAATGTGCAGAGTTCTTGCTTTGAAAGAAAGCAGGTAAGCAAAGTTATTGAAAGTGTTTGAGCACTAAAAATAAATATTTGAGTGAAGCAGGGTTCCTTCCTGTTCTACAGTAATACCTTACTGTTCTACAGTAATACATTTAAATAAACAAATAGAAATCAATATTATTCATTAATAATTCAAATTGGGGATTTTCTTGGCAACTTTCAAATAGAATGTATTTTATCCATTCAGTGCTCTGGATTTCATCTTAAGAAAGGAAAAATTTACTCTTTCATCTATCATTGTCTACTTTGGGGGAAATAATTCCTGTACTATTACTAGGCTAATTTTCAAAAGTTCCTCAGTTCTTATAAATCTATTGGGATCACTTTGGGCAACACTGTACAGAATGAAGTTCCTAATAGTGGATGGAAGAGGACAACCTCCCGTTTTCTCCATCCATGGAGCATTTTTCCATAGTCCAGCCTGACATAAATTGTAGTAAAAATACCAGAAAAGCTGATGAGTTTCACTTAAAAAAACCCTTAAGTTATAGGAATATAGTTAGTGTTGCTTAGCACAGTATAGTCCCGGATAACAAGAATGACATCAAATAAATAATGATTTCATTTTTCAATAAGATGGCATATTTAATGATTAAAGAAAACTTCTTTAGGAGATGACAATACTCTGCTTAAAAATGTAAAATTGTAGGAAAAAAAAAAGCACAGGCTGGAAAGAAAAATAACTGGCTCATTGACAGACTTCAAGTTTCTGTCAGGGAGGTCACTGAATGAGAAAGACATATATCTTCCTCATGGACTGGCACAGGTACTCAGCATCCTCACCAGTACCTGCAAGAAGATACACACTCACTTCTGGTAAACCACAGGCATGACAGAGGTTAGCAGGGAGGTCAACAAACACTGGGAACTGGGGGCAGAGAGCACTTTGAGGAAAGTGCATGAGTGCAGCTAAATGCCAGTTATACATCAAGGCAAGAGGGAGGAGAGGCACTCCTGCCTACAAAACCAGGGTGTCTGAAAGGTTTCTTGGTCTTTCAGAGGAGAAGAAATCTCTGTGGAAAATGCTTTGTCAAAAAAGGGTAAACAAAAAGATTATACTGGAAAATTAACTGGGAGAGATCAATATTCAGTTGTTTCTTAGTACCACAGCTCTAGGGAACAAAGTCCAGCAAGAGGAAACAGCTGAAGAAAAGAGAGCTGGACCCAGGCTTTTCAACAGGGGAACCAAAGAAACAGGACACGGAATGAAGGCACAGCACACAAAGTGAGCTCCAAAGGCAGGAAAGAGAAATTATTTCATTTTCCAGGGATTGCCTCTGGATTGGAGGGAGAAGTTGCTGCCTCTCCATCCACACTGGCAGAGACAAAGGTCCATCAACGGTCTCTCCTTGAGAGAGGAATGTAAACAAAGATTGTTTTTCCTACAAAGTCCTTGAAAGACTCCACTTCCACATGTAAACATACAAAAAGCTTTAGAAAAGTTAGAAAACTCTAGAGATTCTCAAAAGGCTTTAAAAATTCTCAGAAGGCTGTAGAAATTCAGGCTGACACCACTGGAAAATGACTACTGAAGTACCTGGTAGAGCTTGTCTTGGTGTAAGGGTGACACTGACTTGAGAAGAGTGCACTTGAGTTGTTTCTGAGGCTGAGAAACAGGTGTGCAGATATATGAGTACCAAACTGCCTGTACAGCTTGTAAACCAGTCAAAGACTACTCAGGCTGAGTTCCTCTCTTACACTGGGAATTTATATTATCTATTGGTTCAGCAGAGGTAATGGGTTCCTGCTGTATGGAGGGAATGCAAGGCTCTAAATAGAAGCAATAACAATTTATGCAATTGCTTGTGTTTCAAGTGTAATACAGATTTATTATTTTATCACTAAAAGATATATAGGGTGTTTAAAATATGTTTCTGACTCTTAATTAACTCAATGTGCTCATCTTCCTAAGAGTTATCACAATTTGTGAAGGTAGATGGCAGAGGAAGTGTCTTAGGAAATGACAAAGGTGTTTGGAAGCCAGGCAGAATTAACTGTTGAACTCTGCAAGTAATGAAGCAACTGCAGTGCTTGCTGACTTCCACGTATGTCTTGAGCTTCCCAAAATTCAGGCTGTAAGTTACGGTGCAATGAACTGAACCTTCCAAGACAAACAATTGCATGCGTCTGAATTAATCACAGGGATACAGGGTAATGTTAGCTGTGATTGATATAAGGTGACATTTATTGGAAATACAGCTTTAATTTTTTGTGCTACTGAGAAATGTGGACACAGAGTACAGAAAGAAACAGACACAGCATTATCTCTTTCATCTAAGCAGCCAGACTACCAAGTAAAGCAGCCTGCCTGTGTTTTTTGAAGTTAATGGAATTAATTACTCTGACTGCAGATGTGCCATTACAGAGGCATCTTCTGAAGATGTGGCTGCTGTCATCCTAATCCCGACCCCATACACCTGTGAAGTCCTGTGAGGGTGGGATGTGTCCCTGAGCTGCACCCTCCCAGAGCTCTCATCCTCCAGCTCCCAGGTGTGAATACCTTCCCCCAAGGCTGTTCCCACAACCTCATTGTGAACAACATCTCTCACAAGAGCCAAACACAGAATGGCCACATTGACAAGTGACAATGTCCAAAGTGTCTGTTTATAGGGACATACAGAAGCCCACATAGGGACGTGACAGCCAGGTTGGTTAGGAGAAGCAATAATTCACTGGAGGATATATGAAGTTGTGTTTCATATGAAAAGATCTGCTATTTGTTTTGATTCTTTTTTCTTATGACACTCTTGCCTGCAAATCACAACTATTCCATGTTACAAATAATGGATTTGATTTTCTGATTCTGGTCTAAGGGGTGCTTTTCATTTCAACCAAAAGTCTTCTCTTTTTGGTAACAAATGCCCTAGACAAAGAAAGATTTTTTTCACATCATCTTTTAAATTCTGGGATTTTTTTTATCATGCCTTGCCTTGGTGTAAGTTCCTCCTTCTTGTTCAAATTCTATACCAGGCAACATTCTAAAGCTGCAGGTAATAAGCTCCACCTTCAATCTCATGCATTATTTCCTTGGAGTGGGAAGAAAGGATTTGGGGTGTTAATATTTGAGTTAACTGGCCCAGCAAAGGCAAGATGTGGGTTGGTATCAGGTGTCCAGTTTGCATATGCTGATTTCATTAGAAATGAGCAATTGCTTTCAGTTTGGCAGAGCTTTCTTTCTTTGTTTAAAAAGTTATAAACAGAAGCTTAAAGATGCATCTTGTGCTCTACAAGCTTTGAACCCTGACAAAAATGTGGAAATAGAGATGCTTTGGTTTGTTGATTTTACTTCTGATGATTCTGCAGTAAAATACAGAGAAAATAAGTTTTATTGTATGTGGAATTTCATATATTACAAAACCAGGAAAATGCTTTGGAGGAGTTCTGAAGATTCAATGTTTAGTCTTATTATTTCTAGGAATCTCATTTTAACTATCCATGTTTTTAAAAATATTACTTTGGGTAATACCATCATTTATGCTGCCTTTAATTTAGTCCAAATTGAGTTTCATAGAATCACAATGAATCATTTCATAGAAGCATAAAATCCTTTAGGTTGCAAAAGACCAGCAAGATCATCAATTCCAGCTGTTAACCCAGCACCACCAAGTCTACCACTAAGCTATGTACCCAAGTGCCACATCCACATGTTTTTTAATATTTTCAGGGATAGTGATTCCACCAATTTCCTGGGCATCCAGGAATGGTTCCAATGCCTGATCACCCTTCCAGTGAAGAGTTTTTTCCTAATATTCAACCTGAACCTTTTCTGGCGTGACTTGAAGATGTTTTCTTTTGTCCTGCCACTTGTTACCTGGGAGAAGAGACTGACTCTCACTTGGCTATAACCTCTTTTTGGGAAGGTTCAGGAAGTGATAAGGTCTCCCCTGAGCCTCCTTTTCTCCAGGATAAAAAAAACCCAAGCTCATTTAGCCATTCCCCATTGGACTTACACCTTCCATTTCTAATATTCCTTTGTTTAGTCTTTGTATGTAAGATATTTGCAGGAAAGGGAAGCCTCTTTGCATGTAAATACAGAGTTAGGGAGGAGAGATGGATGGCAAAAAGCTTCTTTAGCATATCTAACAAACAAAATTCTGAGAAGCTAGTGTGTCCATTAAGTTTCCAAAGAATGTCAATAAACAAACCTTTCTAAATAGTTACTACTGAAAACTTGAGAGTATTTTTTATGATATCTGGATTTCTAGTCACACGAATACACATATAAATCTGATCTGTGAGAGCAGTCTCCCCTATATAACTATATCTCAATGTAAATAACACAGATGTCTGAATTTCCTGTAAAAATTAATTTGAAGGAAGTGATGACAACTATGGGGTATGGCAGAACCCATTCCAAAGCTGGAATGGAAGACAGGTGCCATAAATGATGTGCAGGAAAACCAAAATTTTGTTGACAAAAAAGAATTCATCCAGGAGCTCTCTAGAGGTGCATTAGAAGTCAGACTGTGTTTCAGTGTTATCCCCAGTGGTTCTTAACAAACCAGGGAAATGTGTTGGTTTTGCACCGCCTGGTTTTTGGTAGCAGGGGGGCCACAGAGTTGGCTTCTGTGAGAAGCTGCTGGAAACTTCCACCATGTCCAGCAGATCCAATCTCTGATGGCTCTGAAGATGGACATGCTGCTGGCCAAGGCTGGGCCAGTTAGAGATGATGGTAACACCTCTGTAATGACGTTTAAGAAGAAGATCAAAACAAAGTGGGCACAGTTTTTTTTCTTCTAGTCAGAGAAGAGGAAGAGGTGATAATATGTGAGGGAAACAACACAGAGACACAAAGGTCAGTGGAGAAGGAGGGCAGGAGGTGCTTCAGGTGCCAGAGCTGAGATTCCTCTGCAGGCCATGGTGAGACCATGGTGAAGCAGCTGTGCCCCTGCCGTCCATGGGGATCCACAGGGGATGCAGAGATCCACACACAGCCCCTGGGGATCCATGGGGATGCAGGGATCCACCCGCGGCCCGTGAGAGAGGTGCCTGTGCCGGAGCGGGGAGATGCACGGAGGAGGCTGTGATCCTGCAGGAGCCGCGGTGGAGAGAGGGTCCCTGTTCCAGGCTGGAGCAGCCTGTCCCTGGAGCACTGACCCTGTGCCAGCGGGACCTAGGCGGCAGCAGCCCCGGAGGGCTGTGTGTGCCCACGGGAGGGACCTACAGCCTCACAGGGGAAGGATTCCTCTCCTGGAGCAGGGGAAGAAAACCTCAATGATGAATTGACCAAAACCCCCACGCCCTGTCTCTGTGTACTGTCCATGGGAAGGAGGGAGGGGTTGGGGGGGAAAAGTTGTTTTATGGGCTTCTCGTTATCCTCCTCTGACTTTGTTAGTAATCAATTCACTTTGTTCTTCTAAGCTGAGCCAGTTTTGCCCTTGGAGTTTTCCAGTTTTCTGGAAGTCCTCATCTCATTCATGAATTCTTCAGTAATTTTTTTTCTTCCCTCTCCTCTGCCCAGCTGGGGCAGGGGGAAGTGAGTGACTTTTGCTCGGTGTTTGGCTGGTGTGAAACCACAACAGAAAGAAAGCTAAAGAAAGGAAAAGAGCACAAAAAGGCATCTGTACAACACATGAGACTGCTTCAGAAAGATTGACAGAGAGAATGTATTCGTGATATGAGCTTCCCTCAGGTTTGCATCCTGTATCCAGCAAAAATGCAGCTTTGAATCCAAATGCACTGAGTCCCAAAGAACAGCTAGTCATCCAGCTCTAGGTACACTGTATTCTAGAAATGCAGGAATAGACCATTAAGAATAATGATGATACACATAGGCAGGGTATGAGACTATTATTCCTCTCCACTGGCCCTGCATGTTTGTTCTGTGGGGGGGTTTTCATTGAATTGGTTCCCCCAAAGTCCCAGAGGAGCCCTCATAACAAAATAACTGTAATCCATTTTTTTTCCTCATGTCATCCTCATGCAGTCATTTGACTGCTTTGAGAGGAAAAAGGAGATTGAAAATATCAGTAAGAGCTTGGAAGTGGCTCGAGTATGTGGAATAAAACTTCACAACAACTTGTTGGAGTTTTAATTGAAAATTATTACCTTTCCTTTCCTTTCCAATGACAATAAAAGCAGATGAGCAGGTTAGAGTCCCAAAGAAAATTGTGCTCTAGGGGCACTAGATGGGTCAAATGGGAAAGTAACTTTTATATTTTTCTCCACAGAGTTACACCAAATCTTACTGCCTGCTATTATGGTGTATAACATATTGCCATTAGAGTCCCTGAGTCACAGATGCTCAATGAATATTTTGCAGTCTTCAGCCCAAGATTTTAGTCTTCAAAGAATACATCTCTGAGCCAACAACCATAGAAACACAGTTCTTCTTCTCGGCAATAAACCCTGATCTAACAAAATGCTCTGGTAAATAAGATACACTGACAAGATTTAATAAATTTCTGTATATGTCTCTGTCCTCCCTTTTGAAAGATTGTATTAATAGGCTAAATGAGTTTCTAAATTTCAATCGTTCCAAGAAGATGCATGGAAAACAAGGCTGGCATGCCATAGGACTGTCAAAATTGCACTCCTCTTCTGGAAACCTGCAGGACACTGTGTGTTCGTCTATTCCCAGTACTTTCGCACTCTCTAAGCTGCATTGTACCTGGATCTGGAAAGTATCAAGTCTTCCACAGTCTTGAATCTTATGTGTGTTGGTCTTCAGCTGTTTTGAATAAACATAAATAATGTTTTGAATAAACTCTCCAGATTTCCAGGGAGTGGTCATCGCTTTTCTGCACTTAAGATCTGCCAGAAAGGCCAGCCAGCTCTTTACCACAGCTATACACACTGAATGGCATTTTTAACCTGTTAAATAAGTTAAACAAATTGTTGGAAAAAGTATGCCCTCCTTAAAACCTGTTAGTGGGCTTAGTCATGCTGGAAATACCTAGAGGGCTGAATGTCCAGCAGGTTGGAACAAAGAAGGAAGCAATAATACAGGGATGAGCAAAACCTGCATTTTACTACACCACTAATGCCAACACAGCATGAGATCTTCAGCTCTGTCTTCCAGGAAGGAACAATGGCTACAGAATAGGTAGCCTTGTTGAACCCAGTATCCAAGACAGGAATACAGGTAGGCAGAGAGAATCTGGCAGTTTCTCAGAGTTGGCAACAGCTGTTTACAGCTTTTGTGTACAAAGAGCCAAGAAAACAACTGAAAAGGAGACACTGCAAGAGCCATGAGCATTAGAAAGCAATTGGAATCAGAATGAAGGGTGAACACATTCCTTAAGATAGAAAACAAGATCATCTAGCTCCAAAAAGTCAGCCTTCAAGAAATTTATCTGGTTCAAATCTGGAAGGAAGAAAGGAGTTTCAGGGAGTTAAAATTTCCTCAAAGAAATATATCTCACATATGTATTTTGTGGCCAACCAGATACTAGGCAGAGTGAATAAGGAAAAGATTAGATAATAATTTCTTGGGGGAGGGAGCAGCAGATATACCGGCTATCTCTGTAGTGAGGAATTGGATCCATAAATTAAGGGATAGATAGATAGATAGATAGATAGATAGATAGATAGGTAGATAGATAGATAGATAGATAGATAGATATATAGATAGATGATAGATAGATAGATAGATAGATAGATAGATAGATAGATAGATAGAATGCTAAGTTAACATAACTTGAAAGGAAGACCCATGACAGAATCTGCATGAGGCCAGAATGTTGTTAGCTCCACAGAGGTGTGTCACCACTAAGGGTTGCTCACAGCCTCAGAAATAGCTTATAAAAATAGCAAGATGGCAAGATCAGAGGTGTTTGGAAAAGCAAAAGGTTTTAATTAAAGTGAAAATAACAAACTATACAAAACAAAAGTGAAATTATCCATGCAAGGTGCAGGGAGGTCCCTTACACCTGCTAAGACGCCCCGAAAACGCGCAGAAGATCTTTGTGCCTAACTTTAAGTAGGTAACAATCAAGGTGGGATTCTTGGCATCCTGCCCAACAGAAATAGTAACAGGGCTTGAGGTACAGTTTAAAGGATCCAACAAGTGTCTTTGTCCTGGCACAAGGCCAAATAAGACGTCGAAATCTCTGGGTTTTACCTTATAACTGAAACAAATAATGAAACCCAAATCCTTCCCTAGTATGGGAACACCTGCGGGTGTGGGGGTAGATTGCTACAGATCCACCTTCCAAACAAGGCAGAAGTTGTGATCAATTTACAATAAGCAGTTTAATTGTCTCTAATCCTCCATATTTTTCATCAAAATATTTTATTGTATAGTGTTCTTGCAGTAAATCTCAAGATAAAAGCATTGCTGTTTGCCAAACTGCAGAAAATAAGCCACAGATCCTGGAATAAAGAAGCTGCAGTTCAAGAATAAAAGTTAATTGCAACTGAAATATGTATCAGGGACCTGTGAAAACAGATCATTGACAATATGGGTCATGAGGACAAACAGGTGATGGGGAAGGGTATTTATTAAGTGGAATCAGCCAGAGGAAAAGATACTTGTGCCAGGTAATGAATAATGTGTGCATCAGAGTCAACCTCAAAAATATAAGATGTCTAAAGTGGAATTGATGATATATGTGTATATCATCATGATATATCATATATCATGTATCATATAATATATGATGCCATAACAGATTTCAAAGATGCAGTTAGCAGGAAGTGAGAAGGAGTTCCCAAAACCACGGGGCATAGGATCCCAGGGAAGTGGGGGTGGGAGTGGGACTCTTTGAATGATGCCAAGGAGCCACTCAGACTTGCTAAACAAATCGAAATTCCCATAGTTGAGATGGTTAATGGAAGAAACAGAGACAAGAAAACCCACTAGCAGGCAAGACTGAAAGAACTGTGCTTTTAGGGAAAAGTAGTAACAAGAACAGCAGGCATATGGGCTGGAAAAAACAAGTAGTTAATTACATTAGCAAAGAGGAGGAAAAGACAAATCCTTAAATATATTGCTTTTTCTGTCTGGTTTCTTCAGACATTGCTTGTTCCTTAAAGAAAGGCCTTCCAGCACCTGTTCTGATTAAAGGCTGTGGACCTCTTGTAACAAGAAAAAGTCTGTTAGTATTAGACACTACTTCTCCACACAGGCAAATAATACTTTGTAAATGCCAAACATTGTATTAAACAGCCATGTTAAAAACTCTAGGCAAAGAAATATTCACACAGGAGAGATTGTGCAGATGCAGACTGAAGCATGTATAAACTTTGCAGCAACCTGCACAAGCCCAGAAGCATTTCTGCCAATTATTGGAGTAATAATTTCCAAGGATATTGGCCAATATCCTTCACTTTCTTTTAGGGATAGTTGATAAAACTCTCTGGCTTTGGATTGTGTCACGAACTGAGATTTTTCCTTTGACTGTTTCCAGTAATTTCCTCTTTCTCTAATCTTCTATCATTCCTGTGAAGGCCATGATGAAAATTCTACTTTTTCTCAGCAGAAGACAAGTCTGCCACATCATGGCACAGTGAGAATTGGTCTTCAGAAAGTCCATATGCCCTCTTCTGAAAACTACCAAATCCCAAAAACATGATCCTAATGAACTTCAGGCTCGTATTGCATGACTCCACATGCAATGGACTGCCACACACTTGACCACAGTCTCAGGCAGAGTTGGATAATGCTCATCCCAGCACCCTGGAATCAGCACTGGGAGTGTCTCGCTGTGCCAGGGCACGGGGCTGTGACATTCCTCTCCTGAAAGCCTTCCCTGGGTAGCTAAGACACATCAGCATAAGTCTTTCCATAGAAAAGGAAATTGTAATTGCCATTTGCATTTTTCTGATCACAGATGAAGTTCATGAGTACCTTCCACTTTATTCTCACGTTTTTCACTCAGGTAGTATTACAGAAATAGTGCTGGTACCCAGACAATGAGAGATCAGTGCATCTTCCCCTAATGCTGTATGTCTTGAGAAAACCTTTTAGGCAGCAATTGAAGGGGGTTTAGATGGGGCACAATACATGTTTTTGCAATGTGTTGCATGCTTGATGAATAGCAAAGGATCAAGGGACATTTTATTGAAAATTCCATCAAGTGATGGATATTCTTAGACTGCAAAAAACAAAGCTCCAACAAGAAAAAAAAAAGGCAGAGTTGCTAAAGACTTCCTTAAGGAGTGTACTTAGAGTAGTAACATTTTTCTTTTGTAGTTTAACAGCACAAATTGTGATCCAGGTGTAGTTTAATCCTTGCTCAAGTGGATAGTAAGCATAATTAAGCAGCAGCTGCCCATTTATCTTTGAAAAGATACCTCTCAGCTGACTGAACAGTAACAGTGCAGAAGGATTATTTTTTTTTTTACTTTACATGTTTAGACATGAATTGTGCTCAATATCAAGTCAGTGATTGCCTGAATTTAGAGAATGATTCAGCTCCAAATGGCAGACTCCTGATGGGTCTCTGCAGAAACCAAAGCTACCCAATTCATGATTAATCACAAGTCTTTTATTTCTTATTTCCCACTCCTTTGTTTGGTTTGGTTTGTGGTTTGGTTTTAAATAATGAAAAGCTCAATAGATTTCTGTTTCTTATCTTACCCTGCTCTGCCCTGATCAAGTATGACCCCAGGTTATCTCTTTTTTGGTCGCATCTGCCTCTTCATCTCACCAAACGTAATTTAGCAAGGTCATCGTGGATATGCAAAGAGGTAGACGTCTCAGAAATCACAAGGCACATTTGTCTTTTAAGTTGGTTTCTCTTTCTAAAGTACTGGGAACTGAAACTAGTTGAGAGTCTCATTTTACAAAAGGAAGGTTTTACATTATAGATATGTGCATTGAAGTTGTCACCATGGCCTCCCTCTATGGTCAATTAAGAGAAAGAGGTATCTCTGTAGCATGATTCATCTCTGTCCAAAGAAGAATGAATCCAGTCTGTAAGTGTCTGTTCCTTCCCACTAACCAGTAAGGGACCCTGGGATTACTCACTCCTATGTCATTCTGGTTTTTGTCTGTTTCCAGCAGCAAGATGACTCTAAGCCCAAATATTCGCTCAAATTGTTCAGGTAGACAGAATAGTCCAGACAGATGGACAAACGATCCCACTCCTTTCTCTGCACCAGTCTTGCCCATTATCTGCGCCACGCACAAGATGTGCTCTGGACCCTGGCCTTTTTCCAAGGCAAGGAATGGAAGTGCCTAGACCCATCCAGTGATATTAGCTGGGTCCAGACCCCCACCTTTGCTGACCATGTGGGCCAGTATTGGCAGGATTGAGCACAGTCTCACAGAATATAAACAAAAATCATTTCCTGAGCCCCTTCTACAGTGTGTCATTAATAAGCCTGTGCAATTACATTGCCCACAGCACTTTTACCAAGCTGTGTCTGTTGAAACAGCTCTATTATTCAGCATGCAACATATTAACCTCTTGAGAACAGCACTTGAAACAAACTCCTGTTTCTCTGACCAAAAGAGAGAGTATTTATTAATTTTGCCCTCATGCTGCTTTAATTCCTCAACAGATAGATTAAATTAAATTGGAACAATACATAGGTGAATTGAGACCAAAAAAAGAAGGATTGTTACATATGTGAGATTGTCTTTTGAAGTACTTGATGCCTGATTAGCTTAGAGTTCTTCTAAACAACAGCCTGAATAACAGCTGAATTACTTCAGGAAGCCTTGACTCAGGTTGTAAGTGGTGCACACATGAGAAAACTCACCCTTATGTGACATGAAGGGTGTGGCTTGGAGCATCTGTCATTTTCTTTTCCTTCCCCCATAAAAATCTGTCAGGCAGTTTCATCTGCAGTGCAAAGGCCACGTAGATCAACACACTCAGCTGGTGCTGAGTGGGAGAGAAGGTGCCCATCATTATGATAGGAAGTTATGCCAACTGGCACTCATCCATCACGCTAACATCTCATACATAAGGAGACACTGTTTATCAGCAGCATGGAATGTAAAACAGGACAGTCATTTTGTGATTGAAGGAGTGCCAGAAAATAATATTTTTTTTTAAAGGGAACCCTGTTGCAGTTATATATTTATCATCTAAGTGCAGAACTGAGAGGTCAGCTGGCATGATGTCAGGCATGAACTTGTAGCAAACACAAAAGGGGCTCTTTGCATCTGTACATATTCTATGTAGGTGGTAAAAAGAATGGTCATAATTGATAATGTGTACTTTTTATCAAAATTTGTGCAAGTGCCAAAGAGTCCTCAATAAGTCAGTTAGTTTGGAAAATTCCTCCTAAGCACAACTGGTTCCTCTGCTTAAGTATGAACTTCATAGCCTTATAATGGACAGAATGAGCATGAGAACTGCTAAATGCTTCTAGAAAGAGACTGAAGAACGCAGTAATATTTCCAAGGTTGCAATGTATTAGAAGAGCTGGGGGGTGAGATTTGCTGATTATCTGCCCCCAGACAGATCCATTAATCCTCTACTTCAATAACTATTGAGCACACTCTAAATTTACAGTAGAACAAATTACTTTTGGGAGTAATATTGACTTCAAGGGAGAGAGAAGTGGGGTGAAAGAAAAGAAAATAAATCTTGTGTTAGGGGGCTTGTATTCTGCAAGCATTAGTAAATAAACAGAAACTCTGTGGTTTTTTAAAGAAACTGGTGGGATGAGGTTTAGGAAAAATTAACTATTCTGCAAAGAGAAGTTCCTCCACTATACATGATAATCAAAAGTTGTCAACACAGTCCCTGTCAAATAAAAATTGTATTTCACATGTAGAATAGCAGGGTACTCTAAAACTTGCAGAAACTGTAGATTTTCCACCCATGAACTTCTAATAAATTCCTTCTCATCAATTTCAATATAAACTGCATTTCTTTCCCTGCATTGTGGTACTCACTAGTGTGTTTGCCTGCCTGCTGGCTGCTTATGAATGAAGCCAGGCTGCAAGATGTGAGAGATAGTAGGGATCTCTTTCATACCTGTTGTAAACACTGAGTCCTTTCCTCTTTTTCCTTCCTCAGCTCATAGTTTATTTTTGTTTCTTTTCCTTTAGTGACAAACTGCTGCAGTTGTGTCCCTTATTAGGGAGCAGGAGGGATGCCAGGGGGATTTTCAGGATAGCTGTGCTCCCCAGGCAGGGGATGCAGCATGGAGTTCTGCCCTCCCCCGATGTATCACACCCTCACTTATGGATTTGTTCTTATCAACAGGTAGGAAAGCTACCCTGTGACAGATGTCATGTACAGCCCTGGATAAAGGGTTTCAAGGTTGGTGCATTTTTCTTGTAATACATCAAGAAGGGAGGGGAAAACCTGCCTGCAAACCCAGCAAATGCCCAGCTGTGCTCACTGCCAGCACACAAATGCGAATCATAAGTCTGCACCTGCTGTGCATGGGTTCAGGTGGCTTTCCAGAAGAGACCCAAAGGCTCAGACACCTCTGGAATTGTGAAAAAATATTTCCCTCCAATTTCACATCTGTAAATGAGAATAATTGTGCTATCTCATCAGCACCTTACGAATGATGTGGCAGTGTCACATTACCCAGCACACACCTGGCCATGTCAAATGATGCATTTAAATACGTGGTTGTAGCTGACCTCTCACTTTAAGATGATTCAGGGATGAAAGAATTCCTTTTGTTTTATTTCTCAGTTAATCTAATGAGAGGCATTAGCCCAACACTGTTGTAGCCCCTCAGTCAGGGAATGGGATTCAGGAGTTTGTATACAAACACCTCCTTCTTCCCCCCTGCAACACATCGTGCAAGAGACCTGTCCTTACTGTATGTAACCAGTGAAAAGCTCAATATTCTTTCTTCTACCAAAAGCAGGAAACCTAACATTTATTTCTTCTATATTTTACAAGACTTTTTTTTAAGACTTCCTTGAATTTCTAACATTAAAACTATCATGTGTTCATTTGACACAGGGATAATTTATATTGATAGACATAAGCTGATTCTGCTGTCATAATGGGAGAAGAAAAGAAAGCAATTAACAGATCATTTGGGGATATGAAGTAAACAGAAATCCATTCTCTTCCCTTCCTCCTCTATTACACCCACACACCAACACAGGGTTCTCTAATTTGCTCTTTTGCATGAGACAAGGTTTCAGATAAGCTCTAAGACCAATTACTTTTTATTTAGAATAGGAAACAACTAACTGAGAAATTGGACTTTAAGCTAACAATATGTGCAAGCGTGGTCATTTGTTCCAGAACCAACTTCAAAACACTGTGGGTGATATAATGTGTAACCTGAAGAATAAAAGAGCATATTGCAATTTAGGCTACTTTTTGACCTTGCGTCCTTCATGGAACTACAAGTCCTTTCTAATTTTCTGTTAACAAGCTACCTCAGTTGTTCATCCTCTTCTCTGAAATGTCCTGATACTTTTGCCAATAAGAATTAATCCCTCTGTCAAAAAGCTTACAATACTCTGTGGCCGAATAGGGAAAATAGGGGTGCTGAGACAAACATGAAAAAAGGACATCAGTTTTCAAGCTCAACAAAGCTAGCAAGAAAAATTGATTTAATAGCTGTAGAAGGTTTTTGAATTCCCTCCAGGTTTCCACCTAACACTGTTTGCCTCCATCACAGAAACAGAGCCAAGGTGTAGAGATCCAGCACTCTCAGCTGGTTTGTGTGTGTTTGTCAGGGAAAGGCCTTTGGACAGCTTTACTGTATTGGCAGAACTGCCCTACCATATAGAATCAGACAAAGATTACACCTGAAAAAGACCCCCAGGATCATTGTGTCCAACATTTTACCCATCAACATCAAGCAGACCATAGCAGTAAGTGTTATGTCTGGTTGTTTCTTGAACACTCACAGGGATGGTGACTCCACCACAGCCCTGGGCAGCCCATTCCGATGCTTAACCACCCTTTCAGTGAAGAAATTTTTCCTCATGTCCAACCTCAAACTCCCCTGCAGCAGCCTGAATCTGTGTCCTCTTGTCCTGTCACTGTCTGCCTGGGAGAAAAGGATGACCCTCACCTGGCTACAACCTCCTTTCAGAGAGCTGTAGAGGGTGATGAGGTCTCCCCTGAGTCTTCTCTTTTCCAGGCTGAACACCCCCCCAACTGCTCTTCATAGGACAGACACATGGTCCAGACCCTTCACCAGCTCTGTTGCCCTTCTCTGGACTCACTCCAGCACCTCAATGTCCTTGGAATTGAGGGGCTCAAAACTTGACCCTGGATTTGAGATGTGGCCTCACCAGTGCCCAGCACAGGGGGACAATCCCTGCCCTGCTCCTGCTGGCCACACCATTGCTGATCCAGGCCAGGTGCCATTGGCCTTCTTGGCCACCTGGGCACAGCCTGGCTCAGGTTCAGCTGCTGTCACCAGCACCCCCAGGTCCTTTTCCCCAGGGCAGCTTTCCAG
>VYXD01007795.1:133869-163986 GCA_013397195.1 Hylia prasina
CTTCTTGGCCACCTGGGCACAGCCTGGCTCAGGTTCAGCTGCTGTCCCCAGCACCCCCAGGTCCTTTTCCCCAGGGCAGCTTTCCAGCCACTCTTCCCCCACACTGTAGCACTGCCTGGCATTGTTGGGGACCAAGTGTAGGACTCAATGCTTCACCTTTTTGAACCTTATTGAACCACAGAGTTGGCCAAGGCCCATCAATCCAGCCTGTCCAGATCTCTCTGTGGAGCCTTCCTACCCTCTAGCAGAACACTCCCACACAACTTGGTGTTTGGGAACTTACCAAGCATGCATTTTATCCCCTCATCCAGATCATTGACAAGATATTAAACAGGAACACCACGGGTGCAGTCTGGCAGCAGCAGGATGGTCCCTCTGGTTCCTTGCTCTGCTCATAGCAGTGGGTTTGATCACACATATATGACACCTGACTGTTAAAGGATAAAGTATGTTCTGCAAAAGAGACTCTAAAGAGTTAGAAATATGCAAGGTATTGCTCTTTAAGACATGGTAATGCCATATCAGCCCCTGGTCAAGGGCTTTTGGCAGGGGTTGAGGTTCTTCCCAAGCAATAAATGTTCTTAAGCTGGCAAAATTAATGACTTTAAACCCTTGTACAAAATCTTGTAAATAAACCCATCTTGTCAGAGCAGAGAATTGCTTGCACAATAAATCCATACTTCTTATCAAAAATTTTAATTTAAGTTTCATTTTTATATTTTCATTAACAGCCTGGGATTGGGTAGTATTTTTTCTGGTAAAATGAGAGAACTGAGATGCCATGCTTGATAAATGGGAGAACTGAGAGCCCATGTTTGGTAAATAAACAATTTGGAATACTGAATATTTCAAGTCAAACCAAATCAATGATGGTTGAAAGGAAGTTATCACTTTATCATTTCTATCATGTACAGTGTTAAAGAGAGCTTTTCCCTGATTAAATGCCACCATGTTAAGTCAGAGTTTTTGGAAGATGTGAGTAGAGCTAATGAATATTGAATATGACAAAAAGCATAGCACAGGTCACTCCAAAACTTCCCACAATTTTTAGCCAGTTTACTTGTGTCACTACAGCCACAACACAAACACAAGAGGACACATCCATTTAGACAGCAGCTCAACAGTTAAAAGCCCAGGTCTGGGTTAGGATGTGTTCAGTGGTTTCTTCTGGTCATGGTGTCCTGCCATGCACATGTCCTCTCTGCTCATCCCCAAATTCATTCCTCTGGCTGAGGCATCCTGACATGGCAGCAGCATGGGAGATGTTCACAGTACTTCTGCAGACATCGTTCTCCTTTGTACACATGAATTTTTATGAACTCTTTGAACTCTTATTTTAAATCATTTCAGTGCTTTGCCTCAAACACCTCCTTCTGGACAACCATCCCCATTTGACTTCCCTGACACTGAAAATGTCTCCTCACATCCTGATTGTACAAATATATCATTTGGGACATTTTACTTATTTACCCTAAAGACTACTTCTGTTGCTCATACAGAAGCTTTAGAGGCAGCGATCTTAGTGTAGCCTTTGTAGTGCTGTGCTGAACAGGAGCAAAAGTCTTTCATTTTTCTTCTGAAGGGGTGCACTCATGATCCTTCAGATATCCCCTTTGTACCTATGTCTCAGTTTGAGTCTGTAATTTTTAATATCAGAGAATGAGCTCCGTGGAAGATTTTATGTTGTAGCTCATGTTCCTACATACTATTTGACAGTATCCTCTTCAACATAGCATGGAGATTTAGTTACTCTGTTAGCTAAAACACCCATCTCTTCCTCCTCCCTTGTTTATTCCCAACTAAGCAATCCTTATGTGAAACATGTATCACATCCTGAAACTCTTCCTTTGTAAGAAAACTTGATTTCAACTGAATTTTCAAAGCTAAAATAAACCCATTCAGTCAATCATGGCACTTGATCTCCATCAAATTTTCTTATTAGCTTGAGGATAAATGTTGAAAAATCAAATGTGACAAAAATTTTCCCTCTTCCATTCTTCCCTCACCACTGATGAAGTTTGAATGGTTCCCATTTTTTGTCTCTGAGTCAATGCTGTGAAGACAAATTTGAATCTGAAACTAAAACCAAGACCAGAGGAAGGCAACTAGATGTAGAAAAAGAAATCCTATTTATCTAATAGGTAACATCATTTCAGAAACTGCTGTATTATTAATTCAGTGGAATTCTGGCAGTAGGAAAAAAAAAATTAAGAAGAGAAATGGCACAAAGAAAATTAAGATTACAAAATTATGTCAAGATATGTCTTTTAAAATATCATCATGTAAAAGGATAATTGACTGTATCTAAGAAGAAGAAAAAGAAGTAATAAACCAAGAGCTAACTAAAAGGCATTCTGCACTTCTGGGATGGAGGATCAATCATGTGAATCCACAGTGGAGAACAGATTGGGCAGCCAGATGAGTCACATAGCTGTGCCTGAGCTGGCTTCAAACACAAATTCTTCTGCAGGTGCTGCCATCTGGATATAAACCTTTCTCTGTTCTCCAGTGAGAGATTTTCACAGTTTTCTTCTGCTCTGCCAGAAGAAGAGTCTTCAGCAAATTAAACATCAGATTTCTCCTGAGGTACCAAGTGCTAACAAATCCTTACAGCTAGGAAAACCTTTCTGAGCTGAAGAAGCTGGGAGTAATTGAACCTCATCACACTTTGCACCTTGAAATCAGTCCTATCCTGACCTCCTCCAGACACAGGAATTGCCAGGTTTGAGGTGGAGCTGTAATGCCTAAGGCCTCAGGTGCATGATCATCTGTTATTTCATGACAACCAAGTCACAACAGCCAGCAGAAATTCTCCACACATCCATTGTTAGCCTATCTCAAAAGCAAAATGCTCCTTAAACCTTGATTTAACTTCAGTGTTTCACTTGGAACTTACACTACACAGATCAAAGTTATCAACAGTATTTGCTGTTTCAAGATCTTTTTATCAAGTATGAACTTCAATAAATGATCAAGCCTCAGAGAAGTCTCCTTCATGCTGGGCTTTTGGGCAGGTTCTGGCTATGCAGTTCATGATCTTACTCCTATCACTATGAGACATACCATAACTCTTCACTCTGTTAGCCTGTCCATGCCAATCTCAGGAAGTTCAAGAAGGTCAAACGCAAAGTTCTTCACTTGCATCAGAGCAATCACCAGTACCAGGAAAGAATGGAGGATGAATCCTGGAAGGAGGACTTGGGCATACTGGTGGATGAAAAACTGGCCATGACCTGAAATGTGCACTCACAGCCCAGAAAGCCAACTCTCTCCTGGGCTGCATCAAAAGCAGCACAACCAGCAGGTCGTGGGAGGGGACTCTCCCCCTCTGCTCTGGTGAGACCCCACTGGAGTGCTACATCCAGCTCTGGGCTCCCCAGTTCAAGGCAGACATGGACCTGTTAGAGCAGGGCCAGAGGAGAGCTGGAACACCTTTCCTAGCAGGACAGCCTGAGAGAGCTGGGGTTGTTCAGATGGCAGAAGGGAAGGCTCCAGGGAGACCTTAGAGCAGCCTTACACTATTTTCAAATCCCTTCTAAGCCAAACCATTCTGTGACTTGATGATTCTGTAGATTTATGAAGAAGAACGAAGCTGAGGGAAGAAACATCAATTAGCTCTTTAGAGATTTAAATTTTCAAAGTTATACAAGGTGTTAGAATTATGGGGAAAAAAAATTGTTGTTGCATAAAGTTGCATAAAGAAACACTTTCTTGTAGCAACTGTTTTCCCAACTGAAGTCTTGCTAGAAGATTTCACATTGAAAATCACTTGAAAGGTACCTACTGCATATGGACTGTGTTGGGGAAAAAAGCCCTGTCTTTAGACTGCTGACCTTGGAGAACCACAGAGAACATCGTTAATGACATTGGAGAGGAAAAGATAATGACAACATGATTTTGTTCCACAGAAGAAATAAAAATGTGCTTACTAAATTGATGGCCAGAATGGATGTTGTGCAAATAGGAGGACCTGTGCTGATCTAGTACTCTGTTCTTTATCTTCTTTGCTTTCAGATTAACAAAATTTTTAATGGCATATCAATTCCCTATGCAAAAATCTGAGCTCCAATTTTTGACAAATACTGTGTTGAAAATCAGATGCGTACTTAGATTATGATTAGATCATAATGAAGCGAGGAAAATTTATTTTAAAAAAACCAAACCCCAATAATTTCTGGAGGTTGTTCACACAGGAAAAGAATTTTCAGACAATTCACAGAAGATTTGACCTCCTTTCCACTACTAAATTCTATTTAAAACTATAAAGGATATTGTTTATGTTAATTATCACTCACTGGAGGAAGGCAATCCATTCCTCATGGAGCAGTTTTTCTTTTGGCTCCTCTGTCTTTGCTGTGCACAGGTATCAAAAATGGAAACATCAGAAATAAGGACAGCATGAAACAAAAGGAACAAGAACAGGCATAACATAAAACTGTCAAGGTCTAGTAAAAGGAAACTGTTATTTTTGTTCCAGTTTGAGCTCCCCACCCAAAGGATCTGGTATCTTCTTGTGGGGAGCTCAAAATAGAGTGCCATCTTTCCTTTTATCTCCAGTTTTTTTACCTCATGCCTGTTAGATGTGAAATGTGAACAAATATGAAATAAATGGTAGCAGATCTAAAATTATGCTTTTTTTCTTTTTTTCCTTAACAAAAGATTGAGAGATACAAGGATTCAAAAGTATATCGGGTTGGGAAATGACAAAAGCAACAAAAGCATTTGTTATCTTCATGTTTAACAGTACGAATCAGTAACAATATGAAGTGGCTGACCTTAAAAGAATAGAGTTGGGATCGCCTGTAGGTATGATACAGATGCTCCAGACACTTAACTGATAACCAGACAAGCTTCTGATGATCTTTGCTTCATTCCCACCAGTGAAATCTACTGCTGAGCATATATTAAATACTGCTTTTCTTAATGCAGTTTTACATATCCCCAACTGAACCATCAGTAAAAGAATGTAACTTGTAATCTGAATGGATGTGTATTTACCTCCTTCAGAAAATGGAGTTCAGCTCCTAGCACTCATGTGAGTTGTGCTGTCCTGTATGCACAGAAGGAAGGACAGAGTGTCCCAGGGTGCTAAACAGCACTCAGACCCCTTTCCCTGCCTTTTCTCCTATTCCCAGCTAAATGCAGCAGCATTAAGGCAAGTCATTAAAAGAAAATGCAGGAATTTACTGTCTGAAGGAATATATCTCTACTAGAAATCCAGGACTTAGATTCTCAATGGCCACTTTTTAAATATATAAATTAAAGAGGGGGGGAAATGTGGCATTTTAGGCTTCTTAACATAGAAGCTAACTTACTGTGATGCAAGAACATATTTTTGGTTTGTTCCAATCTGAGCTGGCTGTCTCTTAGCAAGGTAATGTGGCAGTTTTGCCACTAATCTAAAATGAAAAGGCTTTCTGGCAGAGTGGTAAAAGTTTCTTTTTTTATTATGTCATTTATCTGATGACATGCTTGTGTTCCTGATCTTGATTTCTGAAAATCCATGGGGCTTTTGCCTGAGATATAAAGAACATACCAGAACACTCATACCTTGCCCATGAGCAGAGGCCAGACTCCTCAGTGGTGCTCAGCAGCAGGGCAAGGAACAGTGGCCATAAAGTAAAACATAAGAAGTTGAATCTCAACCTCAGGAAGAGCTTCGTTTCACTGAGGGTGGCAGAGCACTGGAACAGGCTGCCCAGGGAGGGCATGAGGTCTGTCTGGAGACATTCAAAGCCCACCTGGACATGTTCCTGTGTCACCTGCTCCAGGTGACTCTGCCTTGGCAGAGGGTTCCACCAAATGATCTGCTAGGCCCCTTCCAACACTAACAACTCTGGGATTCTGGGATGTCATCACGAGGTATCACACATGGCTGTTCTCAATCCTAATGCATTCAGTTCTCAGGCACAACTAAGTAGCAGTAGCAAATTGGGAGGATGCCCAGAGCACACGTGCTGTGTGCAAATGCAGACCTGTGCAATAAAACAATCAAGGCACATTATCATTATTTAAGCCATAATTAAGTAATAGCATATGACAAGCAATAGGTCATACTCCTCAGTTCTGAGATTGTTCTGGATGTGTAACACAGCATTAACAAGTATTAGGTTGGGATTTATTCTGGGAACACTGACATACACAACCTGTGCTACATAAGCACATTCACAAGTTAAAGTGGCACCATAATTTTATCTTCTCTTTCAACTGGAGAGTATGTGTTACCTTTGTTTGTTATCCAAATCTTTCAGATTGACCAGTGAGAATCATCAGTCATCTAAAATTGCTCAATCTACTCTCACATATTCACTACAGAGCTTTTGGTGTCATTTATTTCCACAACAACAGTATACTGTGATCTCACTAGAGGCTTCTCTGCAAGTCTTTATATCTTTTTTTATTCATGAGGGTCTGTCTTTGGCTTGTTGTTCTCCCTTCTTACACTCTCTCTGGGTAATCTGACCCTTCACTTCACATGTGAGCGGATTTGGAGATCTGCTCCGTGCTTGCCTACCACTGCCAGCAAAAAGCTGCTGTGGCTCTCCTGCCATCAGGCACAGGCAATGTTACTTTAGCTGATTTTAATTACTAGTGGCTGTAGAAAATACTCTGGAATTCTGAGAACCAAGATCACTGAAAGTAAAGTAAATTGAAAGACAAACACAATTAAATGTTGCAATTAAGAATTCTGACTTCAAAAGGGGTATTTTTTTTTTGAGAGAGAGAGAAATTAAGCACTCTAAATGAATACACAGCTAATGGGAATGAAGTTATGAAAATTACAACAAATTTGGAGCAAAAACTCATAAATGCAAATATGGCAGGCCTGAATATTTCCTCCCTAAAATGCATAACAGAAGAGGAAAACAAGGACAGAAGATTAACTCTTTTCCACTAAATCTATGAAAGAAGAAATGGTATGATAAAGTATAGCAAAAAATAAACTAATTCAAGAGACAGAGAGCGATAGTAACAGAGAAAAACAGATTAATTGCTTGGGTAACAGTGGCAAATATTTCAGCTTTGGTAGCATGCACAGCTTCAGGGCAAATCTTGAACTTTTGAAACAAAGCCAATGAAGCAAAAGGAAAACAGGATAAAATGTACTATGAGCTATCAAATATGGCTCATGGCACCTAATATCTCTCTTCAGTAAAAAGCTGATTTTTCAAAACCTAAAAATATTTCTAAACTCCAGGATGGATATTATCTATATGGACTTTCATGGAGTAGGTGACAAACTGGCACATATCATAATTTATTGTTGAAGCTGGAGAAGAAAATACAAATAGAACTAGAAAATTATCTATCTGATGGCTTTTTGTTTCTTTTCTTTTCTGTCTTTGTTTATCTTGTTGTTGTCATCATTATTATTTCAGAGAATAAATTCTGTCTAATACTGAAAAAGTAAATACTGTCATGCTGGGAGTTTCCCAGGGAAGGCTTCAAAGATATGCATGAAAACTTGAAGATTCTCTTACCTTGTATTTTCACAACAGACCTGACACATGCACGGGATATTTTTCATTGAAGTTTACTAAAAATGAGTGTTTGGGGTCATCATTAGTTCAAAGAAGGTTTGGAAGATCATACAGGATGAATGGAATGACTTTGAAAGCTGGACTTACAGGCATGGGTTGAATTATACCTCTGCCAAATATAAGTTGGCAGGTTTTAGAAGTCTGACTAGAACTTCTGTTAGGAAGTCATCACTGGAAAAAGTTCAAAAAATAGCTGAATGTATCATATCAATCACAGAGTGGTTATAAGTCATCAATGCAATGAAAGCTGAGGGGAAAAAAAACCAAATGTGATCTCAAAAAAAAGTCAAGCAGGAGATTTCTATAAGAGACATTCTGAGGTAAAGAAACTTGTGCAGTATAAAAGGAGGCTTGGCTCCTAATGACATGTTATAAAATGGTTATTACTGGTAGCCAAGGGCTCATCTTAAATCAAAAGGCTCAAAACCCCAAGAGAGGCCAAAGATAAAATGTAGAAAAATTAAATCTTTTTCTTCTCCATCCTCAGTACTTTCTTCCTTCTGACAGTATTTTTTAGCCTCTTAAAAGTTGAGCTCAAAGCAAGATTTTGAAGTTCTCATCACACAGAAGTGTCACTTGAAGTATTGCACAAAATTGCATACCTTGTGCAATCACCAGAAATGTGTCAAAAGAACTTCTTAGTGATCACTGACTCCTCTGCAGCCTGTGTAGGGCATCCTGGGTCAGCTTTAGACAAGATAGCTACTGGGAAAGAGGGAATCTCTGGGAGGGGTGCCAAAGGCAGGAGAAGTATGATGCTGTGACTGCTCTGGTAGCTGCCTCACATCAGATTGCCCACTGCACTGCAGCAGCAGTGGCCTCTAGTCCCTGGATCTGGTAGCTGGCAGAACACGTGGGGATGTCTGCAAATCTCTGAGGTTCCATTCTGCTTTACATGTAAGATAAGTCAATGCAAAATAGATACTAAGAGCTCACTTGTTTTCTGCCATTACAGAAAGGAGTATTTTTGCTGAAGAAACAAATAGCGAGAATGCATTGTTTAGCTGACATGCAGTAAACACTTGGATTTGCTTCTAAGTGACTGATGAGATACATAATTTGTTTCATATTTCTATAAGAAGCTGTAGAGGGTCAACGCTGGCTGGATTTCAGGCACCCACCACAACCTCTAACTCTCCTCTGTAGATGGATAGTGGAGAGAAAATATAACAAAGGGTTCATGAGTTAAAAACTGGGAGGGATCACTCACCAAAAACCATCACAGGAAAACCAGACCAAATTAGAGATATTAACTGAATTTATTAAAAACAAAATGAGACCAGGATAATAAGAAGCAAAATAAGACCTTAAAAATACCTTCCCCTCACCCCTCCCTTCTTCCCAGCTTTACCTCTTCCCCTCCCAGGGGAAAAGCAAGACAAGGAATGAATATTGTGGTCAGTTCATCACAGGTTGTTTCTCCCACTGCTCAGGGAGAGTTGTTCCCCTGCTCCAGTGTGAGGTCCCTCCCATGGGAGGCAGTTCTCCGTGAACTTCTCCAATGTAAGTCCATTCCACAGTTCCACAGAGCAACAGTTCTCCACAAACTGCTGTAAAGTGGGTCACTCTTCCATCAAGGACAGGCTGCTCCAGTGTGGGTCCTCCATGGGATGACAAATCCTGCAAGGAAACATTCCAGAATTGACTTCTCTTTTCAGGAGCCAGGAGCCTGATACAGCACGGGCCTCCCACAGGTTCACAGCCTCCTCTCAGGCATCCACCTGCTCCAGCATGGTGGATCTCTGCATCCCCATGCCCTCCATGGGCTGCAGGTGGATCTCTGAATCCCTGTTGTCCTCCATGGGCTGCAGGGGCACAGCTGCTTCACCTTGGTCTTTACCACGGGCTGCAGGGGAATTTCAGCTCCAGCATCTGGAGCACCTCCTGCCCCTGCTTCTCCACTGACCTTGTTATCTGCAGTTATTCCTCTCACATGTTCTCATTCCACTCTTCTCTGGCTACAATTACATCTGCACAATAACTTGTTTCCCATCTTAAATCTGTTATCACAAAGGTGTTACCATCATTTCTAATCTGCTTGGACAGAAACATATACATAGCACCCAGGGATTGTTTTTATCAGACACGGGGAAGCTTCTGGCAGCTTCTCANGCAAAGGTGTTACCATCATTTCAGATCTGCTTGGCCAGAAACATATACATAGCAGCCAGGGATTGTTTTTATCAGACATGGGGAAGCTTCTGGCAGCTTCTCACAGAAGGCACCCCTGTAACACCCCTGCTACCAAAGCTTGGCCATGCAAACCTAATAGAGAAGCATAAAAGATGTAACTTCAAGCAGATATTGAAAAATGGCCTGTGTGCCGTGAAAGGCCAGTATTCCAGAAAGCACAGCTATGCAGCTACCAAAAGCATTTTTCCACAGGGGAGAATGTAAGGATTGCACAAAAATGAAAAGGAAATAGGCCTTAAATAGAAGTAAAATTCAAACTGGATTTGTATCTGTGAGGAGAAAGCCAACAAATCTCTTTGAAATAGGAAGCATTTGAGGTAACAAAGGTTGGTAAGTGGAGATAATGTATCCAGGAACAAGTAGTATGAGGGCATTTCTTTGTAAATCATATTTGTATAAGGCCATAGAAAAAGATGAAATGAAAGATGAAATGAAAGATTGCTGTTGTAAAAGGACAAAAAAAATAATGAAAGGACAGAAAAGACCTTTTGAGACATATTGTGTTATAATCAAGTTCTCAGAAATCTATAGCAATGATCAAGCCAATTCTTTGAAATGCCACAAGGAGCTTTCCATCGTATGGTGGAAAAGCGTAAGTGAATGAGTATGGAGAAAACAAGAAGCACAGTCTGAAAGGGAGTTTCTTCTATGGTAAGGAAAACCCTCTTTAAAGCCTCTTTTCTTCCCTGCCAGTGCCCAGGCAGGGAGGCAGATGTCTGGTGAGCTGAAGGCACCCTGAGGCAGGAGGAGCTGTCTCCCTGCTGTGCAGCCCAGAGCACAGATGCAACATGCATAGGAACATCTGCCCCTGTGATAGCAGAGAAGCTTTCCAAAACATTCACTGTTTAAAATGTTTTCCTCAACAGCCCTTCATCTGTCTGCACCATGGTGTGGGTGTCTGTGTCCTGTGTTTTCACACCCCAAGGCATGTACTGTGATGCTCTGGCAGCAGGAGATGCAGGCATGAAGGGACCCAGGAGCAAGGAACACAGGCAGTGATGGACTTTTTCCCACTGGGACAGGAGGTGAGTCAGGCAGAGAGTGTGCTGAAAACACAGATGTCAGGTGGCAAGGGTAGAGGATTTTAGAGGAAGTGGTCTGACCTTCTGCCCCTTCCCAGTGACAGAGAAGCCAGAGGGACAGGGATGACACAGGAGGCCCATGGGATGCAGCCACGTTTGGTTGGCAAAAGGACAACAGAGACAGATAGAAGGATAACTGGCAGTGGAAGGGGAGATATAGAAAATAAAAACATGTGAGAGAAAGGAGCCAGCAAAAGCCAGTCATTGCCAAGCGGTCCTGACACAGCATTACCCTGAGTTTTCCCTTGTTCTCCCAGCACCTAAGGGCAATGTAACACCACTCAGGCATGCAGGAGCCCTTCCACTGATGGTGGGTAAGTGTGACCTAGCTGGCATTCAGCTTGGAAGAGCAGAGGATTGTCTTCCAGAGAGGACAAGGAGACCCAACAATTGTCTACAAGTGGGTGTGGGAGGCACCATGCTGCCAGCCAAGGGTACCCAAAAGGAATGAGCAGGGACTGCTCCTACATGCTGATGACAACTTCCTGAGTAGGAAAGAGCATCCTTGTGTCATCACTGGAGGAAACTGTTTACAAAGGTATTTATACCTATGCCACATGGTCTTTACCTTACACCATGCCACAGTCTTTAGCTTAGTCGTATTTAAAGTGCATGACAACCTCTGAAAATGTAAGGCAAAGGTAAAAAAAAAGCATGGATGTAGAAAATTGTTTGAAACAGACAGAAAGGTCCTTTGAGATGGGTGTGCTTAAGCAGCAAAGATGATGTAGGATTGTTTACCGGGGAATCCCCAGCGAGTTCTTTTGTCTGAAATGGGCAGAATGACTGAACATGTGTGAATCTTACCTGGCACACTTGGTAGGTCAGCTGGTTTATTCTGAAGATGGGACCTGCTGAAGGGCATCTGCCCCACACTCCCACTCTGCTCATACCAGCCTCATTCCACAGGAGACAGTCCAGGAAGAAAATACTGCAAACTTGAGCCACTTTTTCTAGGCCCAGCTGACAGATGTCAGCAAAGCTGAGATTTACATTTGAGAGGCAGCAAGTAGCAAGCTTGCCACTGCTGCTTGTCACTTGTCTACTTCTGCCACTGCCTGGCAACCTGGACACAGTCTAAACTTATCACATCATCTGTCTCCAGACACCTGCACATAACAGCATGGATTTTACTTGAGGTGAGTTCATGTCTACCCCATGCATAGTGAAGATCTGTCATTTTTATTCAGCAGCTCTCAATGGAAACACTGGCCTGCATTTTGGTCGAAATGCCACCTGACAATATCAGAAAGACCAAGTGTTGCCCAAGGACTGAACCAAAGTGTCAGAAGGTAGTTCACAGTAGCACTCCTTAACATTATTCCAGTAGAGGCCATCTGATGGACTTATTGATTCCCTGGAAATACCCTTTAGCAGGATCAACTGTGGAGATAACAAGAAAGAGCTTAGACCTCTTCTGTAGGCTTTAGTACAGAAAACAAATAATCACATGAACAACAGAGCTAACAAATCTCAGTCACCATTGCCATCTGTTCCATACAGCTGGATTTTGCTGGGTTGACAATACCTTTGCTCTGTAAAAACACTACTGCAGTGTCTGACTTTAACCAGGCTTTAACCTGGGTGCTTATTTTCATGAAACTGTTCTCTAAAGTGGCTTGAAAGTTGCCTGTAGTTCAACAGCTAAGAGTGGAATAGACACACAGATATATACAAACACACAGAGGTCAAGGAAGCTTATTTTCCTTTGAGGACCAGGCTGAAGAATAAGCTGTAACATTCATTTCTGAGGGAGACAGGAAGAAAATCCATCAATAGAGAATTACAACTTATATATATCCCCAAGTAATACTGATCTCAGTACTCAGTACTTGATTATATGTTAAGTTGCTAAAACGGCATCTAACTCAGTTATTTTCAGGTCCTTATTTCCTTGCTTATGTAACTTGAAGAAGTAAGTCATCATGTCAACAGTAAGTGATGGAGTAAATGTTCAGAATTAATTCTGCTCAAAGACTAGATCTCACTCTCATGGCCAGCCAGTGCAGGACAGCCCACTTGAGCACTGAGACTGGGTTTGAATTAAGCTCACAGCAGCACAGGAAGCCCATCCTGAAGTGCTGGGAAGCAGAGGATGTGTCATGTTGCAGTTGGCACTCAAGCTCTTTCAAGAGAAACAAATAAATATCATGCCAATCTTACCTGTCAGATACTGAAGGACTGTCAAATCCAAATTTCTCAAATGCTTTCATCATCACATGACAAGGCTGTCACTTGTGACTGATGGTTCTGATATTTCAGACCTTGTTTGGGGTGGCATGATGACTGTCCAGCTCCCAGAGAACATCCCAGGGACCAAGGGAAAAGCTGGGAAGAGCATGCCAGGCTAGGCAAGCCCACTCTCAAAGAAGACTTTTTTGCTTTGATTTACTTTGTGTTCCCACCTTGTCCAGGGGTCCCAACATCAGAGCCAGAGGATGGCTATGGGGACCCCAAAGGGAGAACATTTCCCTTGAGCATGGGAGCCCCAGCACTGGCAGCCCAGGAGGTGCTGCAGTGGGATGTGAGTGCTCAGAGTGCCTCTCCTCCCTGATCTGTAGGAGGCCTTTTGCAGGGGGAAGGTTGTCAGGGGAAGGGACAATTGGTGATCCTGAGGGAAGGGTCCAGATCTGGGAGTAATGAGGCTCAAAGCATGACTCTCTCCAGTTTTGGCACTTTGCAAAAGTGCCTTTCCTGAAGCTCTGGGAAGACAATTAGCAATTGCAGGAATTGCCTCATCAGATCCTGTCCCTATCTCAGTGACCCCATGAAGACTGTAGATATGTACTCCAGGATGCTCTGCAGCAAATCCCTAGAGTGTCTCATTTTCAAATATTTGGTTTAGAGACACTTTAATTCTCACTGCTTCTGCCCCTGAAGCTACAAGCCCAGATCTCCCTCTTTCCTGTGATGGAACACCTTTGGACAGCTTCCTGAACACCTCTGCTTCTTTCTAGAACTGTTTTTTGCACCATGTCTCACCTGATGCCACTACTCAAGCCAAGAAATGTCCCCAGGCTGCTTTCTGAGTCTGTTGTTCTCCTATCATGCTATGGAAGGTGCTTGGTACTGACTGCATGAAGCACAGCCGTGGTGTGCTGAGCAGTGCTGGCAGCCTCACTCCCACCCAGACAAGGAGAGAGAAAGTGATGTTGTTGGAGGCACATCACTGTAGGGTGTGCTCCTGGTGGGTGCTGCTGTGGGGAGAGGGACTAGCATGACACTGAGGGTTGAGAATAAGTGTGTGGTGGGGTTGAGTGGAAGCTGGACTTCTCCTTAGTCCATGGGAATTCCATACCTGCGATAAAGCTGCTTCTTGGCTTGGGGTCTAAAACCACAAAAACATCTTTTTGCAGGATAGGAGGAGCAAGGCATGCCTGTGATATTTGCAGATGGTTTTGGGAGAGCCTCAGTCCTGATGCCTTCAGCCAGGTTACTCTTAGAAAAATGAAAGATGAGCTTAATGGAGCACATATCTACAGTCCCTCCTCCAGCCCACCCTGCCTCAGAAAACTCCTCATACTGGCCCAGGCAAGGGACAGCATTGAACAAACCAGTATCAGAACTGGTGTGCAGACCTATTATTAGACTCTGTGCATGACTATCAGCCTGCCCCCTCCCATAAGCTAGTTTAAGAATGAGAAAGTTAGAACCCCTGTGGAGAAAGCAGAGAACTGGAGATTTCACCAAAAGCCTTACACACTCATGTTCCTATCCCATCCCAGATTTTCGCCTCCTTTACTCTTGTTCTGCACACAAGCAGGAGTTTGGGTGGCAGAAACCAGGTCAGCAGTAAGAGGTTGATTAGTGCACAGATTAATGCTGGGTGTCACATGGTCTATCCTAACAGCTCCATTACATGTGACAGGGTGCTGCCCTTGCTGGCACAAACGAAAGCTCCCCTCATCTTGCTGGGTTTTTCCTTATTGTGTTCTGCAAATAAGGCCTGCCTCACGTCTGTCTGTCTGTAAGTGCTCTCTGACACAAGGTAGGCAGAGGATCTTTACTCATGCATGGCTCCAAGTGCCTTGTTTTATCCTGGTACAGAACATCCCACCTGTTCGTGACTCAGCATCTCAAAAGAATGTTATTTCCAGGATGCAAATGAACGCAGTCAGCCACAATTTTTTTTAAATTATTTCCTTACCTAATACTATTATTATCTTTGCATATATCGAAAACACTGTTTTTTGCACTGACTTGCTTTTTTTTTCAGTTCTGATTTTGGGCTTGGGGTTTTTTATTGCTGGGGGTTTTATAGGCCTATTAGCACTTCTGTAAGAAAGAAAACCACTGACAACCAAACCATCAACCATACACTGAGTGAGACCTGTTGCAAACACTTTCAGTGTCAGATATGCTGTAAAATCCAAACAGAATATCATGTTGAAATAAGCTTCAGTAAGAAATGTTCTCACTCTATTGAGGATTGTATTGAGTATTTTACACTGATTTTTCATATGGTTTTTTTTCCAGATGATTGAGGAAGGACACTGAGAGACAGATAAGTGCTTTAAATGCACATGCCTGTTTAACTTGACAGTTTGCAAACAGTGGAGTGACAAAGTTCATGCGTTCACACCCTGTGAGCCACAAATGTACCTGCAGGGGCTGCACTGCTCCCTCACAGGGGAGGTGGGGATTTGTCTCACTGCAAACCTGATGTGCCTGAGGAGTAGGGCAAAGGCTTCCTTGAGACATCACACTCAGTGAGAGCATGGGATGCCTGGGACAGCTGTGCAGGAGAGGTCTCTCTTCCAGGGCATCCAGCTCCCTGCTCAGGGCTGTGCAACATATGATGTACCCCAGAGCCCCAAATTAAATGCCCTGTGCTGAGGGCTTAGCTCTGGTACCACAGCACTGAGGTTGTGAGGAGGGCCTCAGTTTTTCATTCATGGAAGATAAGGGAGAACAACTCCTTGGAGAGGTGCATGGCAGTGGAATGAGGCTACCATGCAGACCTGAGGAGTGAGCAGCATGGCTCACATGAGAATCTTTGTGGTCCCCAGTGCTGGGGAAGGAGAGTTTCATGGAGATGATACCCAAATGGATGCAATCTGGTTGAGGGAAAATAAGAGCAAGAAAGCCTTCTCTCTCAGGCACTGGCAAGAAGGGTGCTTGAGCTGCAGCACAAGAGTACTCTCCCCCATTTCCTACTTGTTGCTTTTCTGGGAAAATAGGCTCTGCTCACTAAGCAGACAGGACCACAACAAATAAATAGCAGAGAAGTCTATCAGTTTTATCCTCTTCACAGAAACAATCTGAGATACCTCTGATAAAAGCTAGCAACTCAGGCTAAAACTGAGCCATGTGATTGACAATTTTTCCTTTGGCTTATTTTTTCTCAGCAATCTATGCACAAGGATTTTTCATCTTCATCTGTATCAAAGGCTGATCTTTTGTTCTTCTCTATTGCTTTAATTCAGTGTTTGGAACAGCAAACATTTCCACAGAGCTAGGTAAGCTTTGGTGTTTCTCAGTGTGATTTTTCAAGTGCATAATGTTGTTATACATTTCCTTTTCATCAGAAAAGAAGACTGGTCTTTCTTTTGTAATGTAAGCCTAAAAACTGACCAGGTGCCAGTTTCTGGTTTTCTGTTACTGAGTTCCAGCTGCAGAAGTCAATTTGCTGGCATGTAGTCTAAGTTCAGCCTCAGATGAAAGGATACTGCAGACAGCAGAGCAGAGAACCACCCTGGTGCACTGGTAACATGCAACTCCTATTTGCAAATCTGCCCATGAAGGTTACTCCGAGGAGAGTTCCAACTGTTACAGTGAGGAAATTATAAGGAGGGATAGAGGGATTTCACTTAAACAAGTGAGAATGAGCAGAAGGACCAGGAAGAAGTAGGAAAGGCAATCTACAAAGGAAGACTCATTTGAAGAAAACAGGAATAAAATTAGAGGGTGAGCAGCATAAAAAGGAAGATGAGAAGGAGAGCCAGGTGGGGGGATTTGGTGTCTGAAATGCAAGGAGTGGGTACCATGATGGGGGTGGGACAAGACATATGCAAAGCACTGACTGAGCAGGCAGGAAAGGGAGACACTGTACTTGCACTTACTTGTGCCCCTGCAATCCTAAAAAGTTGATTTTGATTCTCAATAGTGAAAAATATCTCCAGTGGTGTTTTTAACTAGTCTTCAGGGCAATTAAAACAGAGGTCAAAACTCAAAAGTGTTGTATTGTGAATGAGAAATAAGACATGAGCACAGATTTTATCTTTAAGAGGCCAGTATTGGTCCTCACTGTGGACCAAGTATTGCAATCCCCACTGTGACAAAGAGAAAAATGTATCATTCCCTCATCCCAGCTGCTGAGAACAAGGGCCTGAAGTTCCATAAAGAGGAATTCAGACTGTGCTGGTTTTGTCACAAAACTCATCTATTTTTTTCCATCTTATTAAATGGTGTGTTCAAGGTTACAGTTTGGAGTCCTTGATGTCCTAACTCTGCACATCTAGTTAGTGAGTAGAACATAAACCTCACTGCAAATTGCCATTCTAGGTATTGTGTCCTCTTCCTACTTACACCAGCTCAGTACAGCCTTACTTCGCTGCCCCTCAGACTCCAGACAGCTGGGTAATAATCCTGACACCCCAGATATTGCCTTTTTTCAGGCTAACTTGCATATTGGATGTAAGATAGGAATCCATATACAGGCAACATTTACAAAAGGTTCATTTAAAAACACAAAAATCTTCTCCTGCCTGGCAAATCAGGTTCTAGCTAAGCCTGAGAACAAGGCAAGAACCTCTGCAATATATGTCTGGCTTCTAAAATGCTTTTGCAATATTACAGTACAGTTCTTCCCATAAGAGAGATAAAAATAACATTAAAAAGTCTAAGGGCATGAAAATCAAGGAAGAGTAACAGCCACCAAGACAGATGTTTAGCTCCCTTGTGCTGCTCTGTCCCAGAGTAAAACCTTTCATTTTGAGCTTTACTTCTCATGTGTTTTCTATTTGCATGTTTATATCCATTTCCTCATCTGCCAGGGAGAAAGTTGTCAAGATGTTCTCAATTTTGACTTCAATACAAAGTGTATTGCACAGATAATTGTCCTGGCTTGCTATTTTCATCACAGCATTTATGCTTCACACCCCTCTGCATCACATCAATGTAACTTCATTTGTCTTTGCTGACCAGGTACTTTGCAACCCAGGTTTGCTGTCTGTGTATTCTTGCATAGCTGATTTCAAACCCTGTCCTTACCTGACAAATTATGTCCATCTTGATCACTTAATTAAGAATTGTTTTCCATTTCCATGCCAGTGATTTTTCCATAGAGCCTTCACCTTAAAATTTCCTTTCCCAATGCCTCCAAAATTATTTGCTTGTCTGCCTTCATGCTCCTCTTTCTTACCAGTCTTTTGTTTGTTTGTTTGTTTTGGCTTCTCAAACCTTTTACCACATAAATCCTTACTGTACTGTAGTCACTGTTTTACTCATTTGTTCTCTGGTACACAGTATCTGGATGAGGTTCTTTCTCCATTTCTTTCATAGTATCCATTGCCTGGCAGTTTTCCCTCATCTAATCAGCTCTCAAATCAAGCTTTGGTAGCCTGGATAATGGGTTCTATATTTTCCTTTTAGCAGTGGTGCTGTGAAAGGAGCAAACATTGTAATCCTTGAAAAGAATGAATGCATTAACTGTCAGGCTCCAAAGCATCTTCCCTAGAGCCACTCTTCTTGTCCACACGCAGAGCAGTGATAATTACTACGTATAAAGATGTATGAAACAACACACATTTGTATGAAAAATATTCTATATTTTCTTTCTTGTTACTTTCCCGTCAAGATAGAAATTACTCCACCAGCATTCAAATAATCTAATATCTACAGTAAATAGGGACAGCAATAACCTACAAAAACTAACATTCTAATTTTCCACTTGATGAATGAGACTAGGTATTTTTCTATTTTGGTATGTTCTGAATGTTATCCATTATTGAAAAGACCATGGTAATCATACCTACAACCTTTAGAAAATAGAAATTAATTTCTCCATACGTAAGTGAATAGCATCTTTCCACTGGATAGTAAAATCTTGAGTTCAGGTAGTGTAAAACACAATCATTTCTACTTTTTGAGACAGAAAGATAAATTTAGGTTAACTGATCTGTAAGATTTGTAATGTTTTGTCTTCTGACCAATTATCAGGGTAATGTTGAATTTGAATTTTACTGAAGAAACTGATACCCTCGATGCAACAACCTTTTTCTTATCTGACCTTACTCCCACTTACTCCCTTTCTGCATCAGTTTTAGGGGGTTTAAGTGTTCCTAATTAAAATTTAAATATGAATACATATTTTTCTTTCCTTCTTTTGTCTTCATCAAGGTATCAGAATACTAAACCAAACAACCTTTTCTGCTGACAAATCTGAACTGCCAGCATTGTGCACTTTATGAATATACAGAGAGACTGGGAGGGCAGGAGCTTCAAAAGCCATCAGAAGAGGACAGAGTGGAACTTGGAGATCAGGAGAAATAATATTGCCAAGTCTGTACTACATCCAGTGTCTGAAATATCAAAAGTCAGCTAAACACTGTGCTATTGAAAGTGAACATGCAGTGATCATTGAAGGCATGATTTACAAGGCACCTCAAAAAGGTAATTTGCATGAAAGCAAGACTGGACAATGTCCTTTTTCTTAAAAACAATAGAAACATACCTAAGGAGAAACTTGAATGGATGAAAAAGAAAACAAATCTGATGGAATAGGAGAAGGGAAACTTGTCCCCACATCACCTGGCTGGTGAGCTCTGTGTAGCTCCACTTGCACCCATATTGATTGGGAGAACACTGGAGAGCCAGGAATCTGGCACAGAGAGATCATAGTAAAGAAAGAAGCTGTTCTGATTCCCTTTGCACAGAAGACTAATAGTCAAGCCAGAACATGACTGAGAAGTAAATTCCCAAATCAGCTGTAGTATTAGGACAATTAAAGAGAATCCTCTAAGTATCCTATTGAATTTTCAAAGTTTAGTGCTAGCAGATGCCTCAGGAAAAAGTGACTAGGAAAAAAGCACACACTTTTCATTGAAATGATGGATGCAAACAGTACCATCTTTCTGAGAAACCATGCAGGGTGTTTGAGAATCAAAATAAATTTGTTGATCTCAAAGCATTCTGCAAAGCTGCAAGTGTCCATTTGGAGGCAGGTACCACCAGGTGCAGGAAAAAACAGAGAAGTTCCTCTGCTCTGTATTATCTTATGTCCTTCTGGCACGTGGGAGCAGGTTTAAGAAAACTGTATTGTCACAAAGAAAATATAAAAAGGCTTTAGTTTGTTGTGACTCAAAAGAGAAAAAACTGCTTGACCCTTATTGCTCGTGAGATCTAACAAGAGTTGAATAAAACATGTAGTAATCTGTTGGAATTCAAACCTTTAGATGGAGTCCATGATCCGTGTGAGTCTACCAATGAGCTCAGCCACGTCAAGGTTTTTTCAAATTATCAGCACATGACAGGTTCCCCATTTTGGTACTAAACTAGTTCTACACATGGTAATAGGTAATAGGCCTACATTTACAGCTCTTGAGGTTTGGCACCACAAATACTTTTGTCCATTGTCCTTGTATTTGGTTGGTGATTTTTATTAATTACTAACACTTTGGTTGTGTCTTCCGCAGAGAAATCAAGGCTAAAAGTAAAACAATCTTTAAGACACAAATCAAAAATAAAATTACTGCAATAATAGCCCATGACTGGTTCTCAGACATCATCTGAGAACCCATATATTTTGTTCCTCAATATTTCTAAAAAGACAATTTTAATATTAATTTTACAACAGTTCATAATGAACAGAGAAAAGAAAAGATTGATGAAGTGCTCCAAGGTGATATGGATGACAAGACCAAATATTCAGTGTTTCAGGACAAAGAGCACAAGACAGAATAATGTGCAGAAAATCTAACTTAGGCTATTCTCTTCCCATTTCCTAAGTGTCTGACAGAAAATTTCTCAACCTTATCTTTAATAGGTACCTAAGGTGGCTGTTGATCTTATTATTTGTTCTGTTTTACTGTTGTGTCTTAATTGCTTTGGTACTTCTAGGAAAAAAGGTATTAAGGCTATCAGTCTGCAGATTGAAAACTATTTAAAAATTGGAAATGACAGGTAAGACTTTTCAGGACACACATGAATCAGTAATCACTAGTCCCATCGCTGGGACTAGTGCTGGAAACAGTTTAATTAAGCATTTTTGTCAATGACCTAAGAAGATATTTCTTATAAAATTCCCAAGTTTGCAGATGGTACTCAGCTTTTTCCAGTGATACAGTGCTATATCAAAGGCAAGTAACTCCAGAAAGAACTGATGTGGGCAGAAAGGTGGCAGATATATTCAAGGCAGAGAAACATGAAGAGATGCAAAAATAATCTGAAACTTACCTCCTTTATGTTCAACTACTCTCTAACAGAGAAGATATCTTGGAGTACTCATTGACAGATCAAAAAATAAAAAAAGCAGCAGCCAAAAAGGCCAATAAAATATTTAACATCATCAGGAGGAGACCTAGGAATAAAATCAAGGGCATCATTTTGCTTCTATATATAACCAAGTCCTGTACTGAATTCTGTGGGTTATTCTGGCCTTCATATCTCAAGAGAAATGAAGTTAGAGGAAGTTCCAACAAAGGCAACTAAAAAAATCAAGGCTATGAAGCAGCTGCTTTACTCTAAGAGATTTTAAGGGCTGGGGGTCTTTGAGGGAAGAGACTGACAAGAGAGTGTGACTCAGGTTTTAAAGAGCTTTAAGGGTGACAGCAAATGGAATTCAGAAATCACATCACATTCCAGGCAGAATATTGGATTGGTAGAGTTTGATCTGATGGGGCTGGATAGGATTTGATCTGAACTGCCAGGATGATTCTTGTGTTCAGGAGATCTCTGACCCCAGGGCTGCAGTAGTGCTGCCTCCCTCCTCAGGCTTTCCCCAGTAAGCGCAAAACACAAAACTATTTGAAGGAAAAGGAAAGAAAGTCTGCCTGCAGCTACCCTATAGATCTTCCCCCAATTGCCAGCCACATGGTCACATAATTTCTAATCTGCATAATATGCAAATTGATTTATAGCAATTGTCCTTTTCTTTTTTAGGTAGAGGATATGAAACTATGCTGACTAAACAGACCGTGTCTTCTATGAAGATGTGGATTTTCTTACCCCTTCTGTGTCCAGAATCAGAGTGCCAAGCAAAGGTTTTGCAGGTGGTGCTTGCTGTTTAGTGAGACAAAACCTCTCTATTTTTTATGTGTACCCAGATACAGACCTTCACCACAAGCCTGGATAAAATCTTTCCTCTATTGAACAAATAATTCTCTTAAAATCATAGAGAGAAGCTACCCTTATCTTTATTTTCATATTTGAAGAACCATTAACTGCTGATGTGACTGTCAGGGCTTATTTTTAATGAGGAATTGTTTACACTGACAACTGCATTCAGGCAGCTGAGATAAAATATTTGCACTGAATAAAAGAAAATCCTAACTGTCCTTCTTACCCATTAATAGCACTGGTGATTTCCTGAGGTAACTTACTATTGCAAACTGATCTTTTATTCAGTCATATGTGTCACAGCTTTCTTTATGTAAAATGGGGACAATAACAGTAAGATTGGCTATAAAAGCAATGTTTTCTTCCATGACAGCGAAGTTGAGATGAGCAATGACTGAGCACTTAAATCTCTCATATGCTTTGTTGAAGTGTTCAGCAAAGTGGACTCAGGTTCCTCTTGCACCATTCTTCAGAAAGACATGAAAATGGTTCAGATACTCCAGTGGATTTTCTTTTCATATTCATAAGGCAAGAGCAGTTCTGGTTTTCATTCTTATTTTCAGCCACGAGTTTAGCACCAGAGGATATAGAAGTGTAACTAAAATCTCCAGAACTTACATTCCTACAATTTCTTTCAGAGAAAAGGACCAAAACATTTCCCTCATTCTCAATGTCTCCATTGTCTTAAAAAAANTTGGTTATCCTCATGAAGGAAAGGAGTTTTCTCGGCAAGCTAGGTGAATTAAGCCCTGGAGAAAGGCAGGCATTACAGCTGCCTGCTGTTTCCTTGCCTTGCTATCTCCTGGTTCATAAAGCAAGTGCTTTGTCTCCCTGTAGGACCTGCCAGGCTAAGTAATGGGTCATTGCCTCCCTGCAAAGCAAGAGAGAACAAAAGAGCACAATGTTTGTGGAAATGCTTCTTGCAGACCAAGCACTTTGTGCTGGCTTGGAAGACAGGAGGTCAGAGGAGACTGGCACACCACCACGGCCAGCAAGGCTGCACCTGTGAGTGTTGGGAATGGTGAGCTGGCATCTCCTCCTCTGGGTAACAATCAGACAGAGGTTTTCTATCTGATGAGGGAATTTACAAATATTTGCAATTTGGGCAAACCAGGTTAATGTAATGTCTACTGTTATGAAATGCAAAACTGAAATATTTCCAAGCTTTTCTGTTTGTCAGGCTGCTCACCTGTCTCTGCCAGGTTTTCAGCCTGTGAACTCCAGTGGGAGGAAAACCCTTTGGGGGCTGTACCCTTTTGCAGAGCTCAGTCACAGTATGTGTATCCAAAGTGGAGATAAAACTGACCTGGAGATTACTTGGGCTCACAACTTGTCACATGCTACAGGGTGGCAAGTTTGCAAGCCATGGTTGTGAGAAACCACGCAAAAATCTCACAGGAAATCAGGATTTCAGGACAGTTATAAAATCTGTATTCATCCAAATCAGAGAAAGAGCTAAGCTTCAAAGAGGAATGTTTAGGCTGATGTTAATATAATGTGACAGGTTGGGTTGTGAACTAGTCAGTTTGAAACGGACACAGTTAAGGTGGGAAAGTTTTCAGTAAAGCCGAGCCCTTCAAATGTTAGGGATTATCCAGCATGTACACCCCTTATTTTAGCTTCTCTTCATTTTACCCTTGTTTCTGCCACATCTGTTGTTTTCTACCACTGGATCATAAAATTTCTTATTTGGATTCAAAGTGAGTGACTCACAGTAAGCCATGCATTCAGCAGGAATAGAGAAATTTTGGTGTGTATCCACAAATAATTTGATCTTTACTCATTTTGTTGCTATGCCAAATAATTTAATGAATGTTTTCTGAAACAAAATGTCAGCCTGTGGCATGACTGCAAACTATTCAATAGATGTATTCTTACCTGTGTTCATTATTCTTGCAAATCAGCATTAAAATATTGGCTGACCTCAATGATTGATGTAAGCACTCAACTTCATTAATTACCTATGCTCCTAATTAACCCTTTCAATAGCTTACTGTCCCAGTGAGCTGGGATATACACATTCTTCATGTATATTATGTATATTTAAAGTAATATAACATTACAGAAAAAAATTATTAAAAAAACAAAAACTAAACCCAAAAAAACCACGACAACCTAAAACAGAAAAACAAAAGCACTGGCTAGAGATGTTCTGAGCCCAGTGAAAACCGAAAACCTGACAGGCAGTGGGAAATGCTTCCTTTCCAGCCATGGCAACCACACAGAAGAGATCCACATCTGTGAATCTCAGTCTTTAGACTGGAGATCAAACTAGTCTTGGATATTAAAAATACCCTTCTAAATGCTGAATTTTGCTACCAATTTGTTACCTCAACTAAAATCTATGGCAAAAGGGTCATGCTTTTAGGAGAGTCAAAGCACTGCCCCTTGTAGAGAAAGCAGACACATTTCATGGGAACTAGCTCCCCTGTCTAATCTTCATGGGGTAGATTTGGCTGACAGTGCAAGAGATGAGGTTTTCTTCTTCAGCCAATTTACCACTTTTAAAAGGAGACAAAGATTTATCAGGTGCAACAAGTGATTAGAAGAGCAATTAATAAATTTTCCTTTCTAATTTAATATTTTCCATAATTTTTTTATCTTCTAGATCTGTTCCTTAAGCTCCATGGTAATCTGCAGCAGAGATGAAACCAAGAAATGACTCTGCAAACACAAAATTAAATTCTCCACTCCTACATGACTTCAAATGACATCAGTCCCCTAGGTGTTTTTTTCTCCCAGAGGGTTCCTTCCTGTGCATCATCACAGCATCATGGTCACTATGGACAACATGTCTAGGCTAAGTCAGCTATCTGGATTCCCTAGGCTTCCTTAGGAAAACAGATACTTTCAGAGGGCAATTCAACCTTCACTTTTTGGCTGGATGAGAGAAATCACAACCAAGGAGTCTAGAAAGAGACACACCTGGCTCAGAGTCCCACCAAGTTAGCCGGGCAAAGATAGGATAAACAGGGAGAAAAGCTGGCCACACAGCCAGCTGTTGTAAAATACTTGGCTAGAGGTGAATTATTTGTGCAAATAAAATGGGCTGCAAAAAAATCCCACCAATCCATGGTTTTGGAATAAGGGAGGCAAGCACCATGTTTGGCTTTACTTGGTTTTGCTTTTGCAGCATCTTTTTCCTCTTCGGGGCTTTTCTTCTCTCAGTGATATTTTATGAAAAACCTGGAAAGCCTGGAGTCTCAGCAGTGTGAGAGTGCAGAGCAGGGGAAAAGAAAATACCTAGTAAAATTTGTCAGATGTTGGGTCCCAAGAGCAGAATGGTAGAGCAAGATTTAAATAAAGATTTTCAACCAAGGTGAAATTCTGTTGAACTCTGACAGCAAACTTCAGGTTTGCTTGTGGGAAGGGGTGAAGAGGGCAGAAAACAATGTAATACCACAAGCTCTTTTCTCCTAGGATATCAAGCAAGGAGTATGATTCAAATTCTCCACTAACCAATTTGTATGGGGAAAAAAAATAGATATCTCTTGTCTCAAGAATTCTTTGTAAAACGCACTAACCAAGACCACTAGTGCATCACAAGATGGAGAAGACAATGTTCAGAAAACTAGGAAATGCGTAGAAATAGGAATTTGTAGGAAATTTGCATATGATACTGCTGCAGGCAAAAGAATGGAAAAAGATTTTTTTTTCCAAAAACACAGCGTGAATTTTCAACCTGGTATGATACAATTACCTGCCTGCAATTAAAAGGCACTGCACAAACACTATTGCTTATCGCATTTAAATAGCATTTCTTATAGGACCAGATGGTTAAGTCACTTGCTTCACAAATGCCACATTTTAGCGACCTGGAAAGGCTGTTACTTTCGATTCTCATTTTCATTTACTTAAACAATAATGATGAAAGAACAGGATGCTTCAGGCGGACTGAGGTTAATAGGTATAAATTGTGCTCTGGAGTATTGACTCTTTCAAGTCAGTTATTGATTCCCATAAAACAGCCTGCATCTAACTATTTTTTATCTTACTGTAGAAAGTGTATATGAATTAACCACATGAATATAAGGTCAAATCCTGAAATTTGTGTTCAGTTTTCAGTTCAATATTTATTGAAGTAACATTCCCACTGAAGTGCAGCCAGAGATCAAAGGAAAGCTCACTGTGTTCATTGATGCTTTTAGACACACACACACACACACATGGACACACCAGAGTTTATCAAGTGGTCTGGTGGCCAGGGCACTCTGCATGTTGTAGAAGGCCCAGCAGAGCTGAGGCCTGAATTTCATTTAAACCATCCAACTCCCAGATAAGTGTGCTATCCCTGGGTCAGTTCATGATGTGTTTATGTTAATCATGAGTATTTTTACCTGAAATGTCATCCTGCACGAGGAACATTCTCAAAGCAAGTTTCCACAACTAGTACATTCCTTCTGAAAGTTTAGTGACTGAGAAATTTATCTTTTGCAACACAGTGAAAAAAATATAACCCAGTTCCTCAGCCACTCCATGATTTGGGTTACACACATTGAGAACCACTGACATTGGGATGTTGCTGGACAAAAAATGAGAGTGGGACTCTTTGCTCAGACTGGCATATCCATAGACAAGGCATTGAATTATTCACCCTCCAGCTCCCTTATCACCAGAGAGAAACGAGCTCTCATGAGAATAATCCCATGCTATCATGCACAGCTAAAATAGAGCAGACAATTTAAATCCCAAATGTTCCCTCTATTACTTCAAGGGTCCTTAGTGATGAGCAACTGAGGTGTAAATTTGTTCAGCAAGGTAAGGCAAATCCCAGCCCAAGGGCCCTCACCCTGAAGGGGTAAGGTCATGGAGAAGGGAAGTGCTTGTTGTCACTCTCCAGATCCATCACCAAGGCAGTGGCAGAAGCCAGGCTGTGTTTCCCAAACCACTGGGGCATATGGTCATTCCACGTAGCAGGATGTTTGTCGTGGTTTGGAAAGACTGGTGTCTGCCAGGAAAAGCTGGAGCTTCCCTTAGAACACAGAAGGTACACCCCCTCCCTCCAAATTATTATAATTTTACAATTAAGGCCTTTCAGGCAAAGTTATGGGAATAGAAATAACAGTTCTTTACTAGGAATATTAAAAATACAAATGTAGTAGTACAAAAAGAAACAAGCAAACAAAAAAAAAAAATCCCAGAAACACTGACAGAGTCAGAACACAACCGACGCCTTGTTGGTCAGGGTGTTGGGAGCAGTCCAAGTATGTCCTCCTGGAGTAACTGTTGTGGTTCTGTTGGAGTAGAGATGATCTTGTAGAAGGGTCCAGTGGTGGCGAGATGGGTCCAGTCTTCCTCTGGGAAATCTGGTAGAAAACAGGCTCCTTTGGTGTTCTGATTCTCAGGTTTTATCCAGGTAGAAATGTTTGGCTCCTCCCACTGGGTGGAGTATCTCACAATGGATGATGTCATGTTTTCAGTCATTGGTGAGCCTTAATGGCCCATTAACAGAAGATATCCCCCAGAGGGAGGATGGGTCCTGGAAGAGATAAGGAACACTGCCCCACCTGGTTTTAACAGCTGGCCAATTAACACCTCCCCACCTGGTTTCAGCAGGTGATAATAGAATTCACACCCCTGGTTGCATCCTGCATTGCAACCCAAGACAATGCTTCACCCAGACAGTTTATTTGCTCAGCCACTTTCCATATAGTCGTATTCTTCCACATGCGTGAAGCATATGGACTTTCTCCAGTGGATGTGGGACATCTCTCCACATTTACATCCCAGGGACTGAAAGAAAGAAGTATTTCATGGCCAGATTGTGATGAGATACATCAACCTCTGTTTAATGGGGTATTTTTTCCTAGATTTAATATATAATTGCTTTAATGTATTTGCTTTAATATAGTGCACTTTATAATATATCAAGTAGTGTTTTTAGCTTTTATACTATGAAGTAAGTAATTTTAATTAAGATCTGTCTGTTCATTTTTCTTAATAAATAACTTATATTTTAGAAATATATCTGATTTGCCGTCATTAAACTTGTGGACAGTTACAATACCTAAACTGTTAGCAAAATCTAAGGCTAAGGAAGGATTTAGCTTCATCTAAACCCCTTTCTAGGAATGAGTTTAAATACATAAAGGAGTCCTTTCTGCACCTCAGACTCAAAGAGAGGACTTCTTTAGCAAACTTTGTCTGAAGCACCCACAACATTCCATCAAATGCAATTCCATCCAGCAGTTTGCAGCAATGTTGATGGGTATTTAGTTTTTGTGGGAAAAAAATAAATTACTTCACCTTTAATAAAATTAAAGTTTAAAATTAAATTAAATTAAATTTTAATTAAATAAAAACTTTGGTGTCATTTGCCCCACATATGAGTCAGTCTGGTTACTTAAAATATCTTGCCACTGACAGAGACTACAATCTGGGTTTTGGACCCAGAAACCCTCTTGGGGAGTACTTAGCAACTGATGCACCAGAAAGTGCAACAGTTTCTTTTAAGATACTCATTGAATTAGAATTAAGTGACATTCAGCACAATGAACCTTTACTTCTTGATGATCAAAAATAACACCCACACAATAATACAGCTGTTGTTTTCAACCTCTTCCACTCAGACATGCTTCTAAAATGTGTCCATTTGTTATAATGAAACACTGCATAGGCAGCTGTGTTTCTTCTGTGATTAGTCTGATCTGCTTCAAGCACCATGAATTTGCTTTACTTTATCAGGGCAAACTTCTGTCTTTTTTAGCCTGTGCTCAAGGAACCCTGGCACACAGCATTTGTCTGTCTCAAACTTCTGCTGCCTTTCAGCTCATCACATCAGTCTTTCCAAGATGTTTCAACGGTAAGAGGGGTTGAAATCTGTATTGAAACTCGACCCTGACCTTCCTCAGTGGATTCAAGCGGAATCAAAGAGTGAGCACCTAAACAAAACCAGAATGCCTGACTGTTACCTGTGAACAAAGCCTCCAGGAAAACCTCTGCTCCTGAGGGCTGGCTGGTGCTGAACTGCTCATCTGCTGTCCCATCCTTTGCAGACAGCTCAGCCCACACGTGGTGCCCACACCTCTCTTGTCCCCACTGCTGAACTGGCGCAGTGGCTTCCCTGACCTCTATGTCTCTAACACTGTCTGCAAAGGGGCAGTGGTTTCCTAAAATCTTCTTACATAGGGAGCCAGGAAGAGACTGGTTGGAGGGAGCACTTTGGGATTCAGTCTTCTGTGAGCAATGTCACAGCACTTGAACACATGCACTGACTGAAGGACCATGCAAGTCACACAAATCTGCTTCTGAGCTCCAGCATTAGTGACAGAGCAGAGCAATTGTCACTGTACCAGAACTGGCAATTCAAGGATGCAAAGTGAATGTCAGACTGGATTTAAAGCCCCCTCTGAACTTAATTGCACTTGAATATCTACTTAAAAGGTTCCCATTTTTATTCTTTTCTGCAACATTAACTTTGTCTTTCAGCCCCACTGGAAATCATCTGGCCTCTCTTTGAATGAATTGATTCTGAGCATCCAATTCATTACTGCACTATAGGGAAAAATTATCACAGAAACTCTCTGCCAAGCATCCTGAGAGCCAGCTAATGCAGAATTTTAAGTGTCACTGAATGTCAAGGTTTTAGTTCGATAACCAGGCAGAAACACCAAAATATGTAATGGTCTCATGTTGCCCAATTTCTGGTTCATTTCCCGGCCAACGCACCAATTATTGTTGGGGGGTTAATGTTTGCAATTTTATATATATATGACTAGGAGAGTTCAAAAAGCAAAGCAGGCTTACCTTAAAGTTGCAAAAAGATAATTTATTTACACACATTAAGAAAATAAGAAAAGAAAACTAAAACTAAATAAACCAGAAATGAAACTTCCAAAACCATCCTTCTCTTCCCCCCCACACAAATATTCCACTTCCCTACACACAACCTGAAGAAAAATAAAACCTGTGACTTCAATCAGTTTTACCATGCAAAAATAATCTTACATCAGTTCTCTAGGAAAGGAGTCTTTTTGAGTCCCATGGAGACATGGTCACACGAGAAAACAGTCGTCGGGTGGCTT
>VYXD01007795.1:164298-175301 GCA_013397195.1 Hylia prasina
TCTCATGGCGTGGGCCGCTCCCTCGTGGGGCCAGCGGCTCCCAGAGGCCCGAGAAAGGAGTGGGAGGGAACGATGATGACATCACACCCCAGCCCTGGGCAGCTGCTGAGGCTTTTCCTCCCCTCCTGCGCTGCTCGCTGTTATTCGGGCCCAAGCACGGCCGGGGCCACTCCCCAAGAGGGGCAGCGGCTCCCTGAGGCTCGGCCACACAAGGGCAGTGGGGCCTGGCCCGGCCCCTCACGGCAGCCACCGCAAGGCCTGGTCGCTTGCCAGGAGAGAAGAGAGAGCTCGGATGCTCCGCCTTCTCAGCTTTTATACCGTATTTCAAAAGTCGCAGTCCTGTTTTCTTATTGGTTATATAGCCAAGCACTGGCCTCTGATAGGTGTTCAACCTTTCCAAAGGAAATTTATGCCCTGGCAAGACCAAACTGTGCCAACCTATAACACTGAAGCAACCATTTCTTGATATTTGTCAGATTACATGTATTAATAAGATTATTTATTTTGAAAAATGCTGGCAGCATATGTAGCCTCTTCAGAGCACAACACCAGAAATTTGTTGAGAAAGTTGTACAAATCAATATACCACGTATTCTTTTTCATGCTGGTTTGGGTTTTTTTTCCTGTGTTTTCCCTGTGTTTCCTGCGTTCCTGTCCTATCTGTTAGTAATATATTTATTTATGGGCATAAGAGCATTTGTAAGGTCCAGCTACTCCATTGTCCTATCAGAACAGCAAACTAATATCAAAAGCCTTAGCAAACCATGTAAGAAAAAGGAGATGTACTGTGCTTTCCTACTCATGCATTCTTTCAATAACCCATGACTTAGGGGTGTCCTGAGCTCATGCCTATTTGTGTGTTTCATCAGAACTGGTGGATTTTCACACCTTATAAACTGCTGTATAAACTGCTTTTAGCCCTTTTATACCTTCTGCCTCCACCTCTCAGAATGATAACAGCTAATTTTGAGCTTGTAACTTTGTAAATATAGTGAAAGGTGATTTTCCTTATGCGTCTTACTTTGCAACCTGTCAACACTGAATTTCGTTTGCTATTTAATTACCCAATTTCTCAATAATGATAGAATCACAGAATGTTATGGGTTGGAAGGAACTTCAAAAATCATCTTGTCCCAACTCCCCTGCCTTGGACAAGGACACCTCCCACTAGACCAGGTTGCCCGAGGACTTTTCCAATATGGCCTGGAACCACTGCCAGGATTTGGGGCATTCACAGCCTCCCCAGGCAACCTGTTCTAGTTTCTCATCACCCTCACAGTAGAGAGTGAAATTAATTTCTTCCTAATACCTAACCTAAATTTCCCCACTTCCAGTTTGTATCCATTATTCCTTGTCCTATGACCAGTTTCTGATGAAAAATCCCTTTGCTGACTTCCCTGTAGGCCCCCTTCAGATACTGGAAGGTTGCTATGAGACTCCAAGCAACCTTCTCTTCTCCAGGCTGAAAAAACCCCAACACTTTCCATCCTCATAGGGAAGGTTCTCTAGGCCTCTTTGTGGCACTCCTCTGGACTTGCTCCCACAGTTCCTTGTCCTTCTTAAGTTGGGGACACCTGAACTGTACACAGTGCTCCAGTGTGGGGGTCTCACATCAGCAGAAGGGGAGAATCACCTCCTTCACGACCTGTAGTAGCAGGAGTGAATAACCTCCTTCCAGCCTGACCTGCTGGCCACACTCCTTTGGGTGCAACCCAGGACAGGTTTAACTTTCTGTGCTGCAGGTGTACACTGCCAGCTCATATTGAGTTTTTTGTAAACCATCACCCCCCAGCCCTTCTCCCCAGGGCTGCTCTAAACCTGCTCTCCTGTAGGTGTGTCTGGCATTGCTGCAAAACAGGACCTTGCACTTCACTTCGTTGAACTTCATGAGGTTTGCATTGCCCCTCCTCTCAAATGTGTCAAGCTCCCTCTGGATCCCTTCTCTCCAGCCTGGCAACTGCACCACTACTTTTTCACTCTGGGTTTCCTCATCAGGTCCTTATCCATCCACAGAGACCTCCTTGGCATATTTGCCTGATTTCCTCCTTGTTGGATGCATCACTTCTGAGCTTGGAGGAGGTGATCCTTGGTGATCAGTAAGCGGTTTTGGGCCTCTCTTCCCTCCAGGGTTCTACCCCATGGGATTCTACTGAGTAGGTTCCTGAAGAGGTCAGTCTGCTATCCTGAACTCCAGGGCCATGAGCTTGCTGTGTGCCCTTCTCACTGTCCTGAGCATCTTGAACTCCACCATCGCCACAGTCAAGGCTGGAGCACTACATTCCCCACCAGCTCCTCCCTGCTGGTGAACCTCTCCTTGTTGGCTCCTAAAACACTTCATAAGGAAGTTGCCATTGACACATTTTTATTTTTAACCTTTTATTCCTGTCCTTTAACAATCTTTTAATCTAGAAAGAAGCTTTCCTCTTACAACTGTTTGCAGAATCTTTGGTGACGAAGATTTCACAGAAATGTTTCTGATTTCAGAGGATATTCTGAGCTGGAAGGGACCCGCAAGGATGATCAAGTCTAGCTCTTAAGTGAATGGTCTGTATGTGGATTGAACCTGTGACCTTGGCATTATTGGCACCATGCTCTGACGAGCTGAGCTAATCTCAAGGTCCATCTTGTTAAAATCTCTTCAGAAACTGACATATGTTTTTACTGACTCCTTACACACTATTCTTGTAAGGAAAGTAATTTTTCACTGTGGAAAATTTTGAAATTTGGAAAATTCTGACTCTCCCCGATTTCACTGTATTTATCCAAGAGTCTACTAATTTTATTGGCATGAATCTGTGTCAGGGGAGGTTTAGGTCCACAATATCCTTTGGGGTGGCTGACTGCACGGGAACACCACAAGCCCTGAAGATTCTGCTCTGTGTAAAGTGCAGGTGCCAGACTGGTACTGAAATTAGCAAAGGTGCACCTGGGGGAAATACCCAGGCCACCAGATCCCATAAAAGGACAGCGGGATGCTACACCAGATTTAAAAGCTGCTGAGACCATGGTGGATCCTAGGGTGGTGACTATCTACCCCTCTTGCTTCTTTTTCTTTCTCTTTCTTTTCCTACCGCCTTCTCCTCAAAATATATTATAAACCTGACCAAAATATATTGTAAACCTGACCCTGGCAGTCAATGCTTTGCTAAGTGCCTTGTTCTGTCTGGATGCTTTAAATTTTGCTGAGTGAAAATTTGCCAAGTGCCTTATTTTATCTGGATGTTCTCAAGTTTGCAAGTAAAAGTTGTTTGTTATTGAACCTCCTGAGATTTTTGCTGTTTCTCCCATGCACCACCCAGAGTAATTCAAATTAGCTTACCCTAAACCCACCCAATGGGCCAGGCTTTACAGGATTGTTTGAACGACGCTTTCAGGCACATGGTGCGATCCTTGATGCTGTCCTGCACAGGGTCAGGAGCTGAACTCAATGATCCCTGTGGGTCCCTTTCAATGAGGATATTCTCTAATTCTATGATTCCATCATTCTTGGCAGAGAAAACATCAACGCTGCAATCCACAACAATTTGTTTCTCTTGGTCTTTTTTAGAATTTAGCATCATGTTTCGAACCTTCTGTTCTCACTGAAACAAGACTGGTTTAGGAGAGATAAACACCTAGAAGAATTAGTTTGGGATTTTCAGATCTGAGTTCACTGAGAATAAAGGGAAGAATGCTGTCTAGTCCTGTTTGCCTATTATTCCCTCTATATTTTTTTGTAAGACTTCTTGAACTACTCCACTTTGAGACGTCTCTTCTGATCATAGAAATTTCTTTTCTACTCATTTTGCAAGGAATTAAAATGTTTAACATCTGTTATTTTAATTTCAGTGTGATAATTTTGCCAATTAAATATTTCAATCTCTTTGATCACAACAAAGTCATTCCCTAGGAAGACTGAAAAAAAATAGCAGAGCAATTGAAGGGCAATAACTGCCTCAGTTTTATCAAATTGATATTTCATCCCAGAAGCAGGGATGACAGCTCTCCAGATTTAACTAGCTTGTAAACAGTTTGAGAACGGTCTAATTGAGCAAGCTCAAAGTATATGACAGCACTGCTCATTTTTCTCAGTGAAGGTTCTGTAACTGGGGTCCGTATTGCTTTTGAGCATCAGATTGATGTGAAAACAAAAATCATGTGGGAGAATGATATGGGTTATTGACTGCACTGCAGGGAATATGAAAGCAGAAAGGAGAGCATTAGTGTTTACATACAGCTGAGCTAAACAAGGATGCCAAATGCTCCCCACTAAGAAGTACTTGAGCCATGACCACTAACTAGCAATTTTCATTTTAGACAGCATATTCTTTTTCAGTTTAACACAGATCACTGCTGTGGGCAGGACTTTTTTCTCTTTGCTTGTTTTACAAAACAGTTGAACTGGAGAAAAGCATTGAGAAAAAAAAATTATCCAGTAAAAAGATGTGTGAAACAGCTGGGGTTGAGATTGAAAAATAGATTTTCCTCTATGTGGGATTTTTTTCCTCCTACAAAAGCCCTCTCACAGGTGTCACTTCATTTCTCAGATCTTTGTCAAAGGTACAATACACTTGCAGATGCAAGTACCAGTCTTTCATGGAGATATCTGGGACACTGGATCAGGACAAAGACTGGAGCTTGGAAGCACATATTGGGAGCAGATGAGTTTACCTGCTTCATCTCCTTTTATGCTTTTTTTTTCACTGCTGTGAGGAAAAGATGTATTGCTTTTGCCTAAACTTAGAAAAGGGAGAAAGTTTGCACAGTGAATTCCTGGGTGGATGACAGTTCACACCATGTGTAAACAAGAGTAGTAGCACCAGAGGAACATGTTTGGAGTTGAGTTTTGTCTCCCCCAACTGGTTTGGAGGAAGACAACTGTATTTCTAAGAAATATGGCACAAAACACAGAGCCTGAGACAAGTAGCAAGTGGAAGGACTGGAATAATATCTGCCTTTGAAAGCAATCTGCCACCTCAAGCATAAAGCAGAGAAAGAAGAAAGAAAGATCACACCTGCTAGAGAAAATTAGCATGTTCTTAAACATGTTGTGGAGACCATGACTTTTGGAGATCATCTCCTCTTTCCCATGACATTTACAATAGCAGCTGAAAAGTGTTCACCAGAACCCTGCTGTCAGAGCTGGAGACTTTGGGAGAGTGCTTCTTGCTTCTTCTCATGAGCAAGGGATATTTTGCGTATTATGTAGGCAGGAAATATTTTGAATCACTTTGGGGACTATGATTTTCTCACAATAGCTATAAAATTTAACCTCATCTCTCCCTGGGTTTTTACTGATGCCTTTTTAGTAACTTTAAACATATTGTCATATTATTATAGGAAATACATAAAACCAAACCAAATTCTGTCGTTGTCAGGTTTCTGTCACTATATCCTAGTCCATGTTCCCAGTGTGACTGGGGAAATTACCAAGGACAAGTGGAAAAAACAAAACAATCTTTACATTTATTTCAACTTTTTTTTTTAGTACTATTTTAGTGATATTTGTCTTAATTTTGCCCTTAACGTTCATGCTGGTATCTCCCAGTGGAGCAGTGGTTTTATGCATGTCTAGGAGCACTGAAACAAATTGCTTATTTTTTGACAGCTGTCTTACACATACAAGACACAGGAGTGCCTCACCTGGCACTCCTGGCTGGGGAGCCCCAGCTTTATTTTATTCCTGTTTCTCATATGGTTCGAGTACCAGACTTGCATGTTCTCTTTCAGCAGAGAATGAAGGAAGAAAAAGGAGAGAAATTACCTCCACATCACCAGCTGATTTGAAGACACTCAACCACAAATGTCAAAATCAGGTTGAATGTTTGCCACTGGACAACATCTAATTCATTATAACTACATATGTCTATAACTATGTGTGGTATAATGTATATTTTAGTATTTTATATATTCAACATATTATATGACTATTAAAATTATAACACTGGATCAATCTCAGGGTCGATGGCAGGAATAAAATACTTCCTAAGCTGGTCTGGTCATGAGGACAGATTTTCTCTCAGCCCCAGAACAGTGACTAGCCTGATGCTCTCAGCAGACTGGGTCATGTTTTAATCTTGAGATTTTCTGCAGCCAGCAGCAACAAACAACACCCGCTTCCTAGGCAGGGGTTAAGCACTGATATCAGGTCTCATTGCCTGTAAAGAGCACAAGAGGTTTGCTACAGGTTTTGCTCAACTAATGTGAACATGTGCCTTAAGACCTGACTTTTGTTTTTCTAAATGTCTCTTGTTTCAGTATATAAGAACCCTGACAACAGAATACTGGTACAATACATATAACTGCAAAAAAACCCAAGAGAGTAAAAACTTACATAATAGGAAATGGTTTATGCAATAGATGTCTCAAAACTTGTGAAGTTTGTGGATTGACATCAGACACTTGGTTCTATTTTGACCAAAGGGAGATGGGACAATGAAAGGGATGTGGGTGCAATTAAATGTTTGGGGTTCTTTTCTGAAGTTTCTGAGGAGACACTGACAAAAGGAAAGGAGCCAAAACTGATTGTCCTGATACCTTTAAGGGATCAAGGAACAGACCAGGTGAAACCCTCCACGTCTGTGTGTCTATTGGCTTATGACCTATTAAAGAGGTAAGAAGGGACATATCCATTACTATTCTACCGTTCATGTCCATGGTCATGGCAAAGATGTTCTAGCGCAGTCTATAGAGCGACTTACTGATAAAAAGGAATTAACATGTCAAATAAAACCATTCTCCTTTGGCCTCAGATTTATTGTGTTATAAAGATGAAGACCTAATAAGTCATATCTGGGAAAATCCCTCTTCTTCTGCTGTCATCTGTTTTATGTTGGTGCATTTTTGGTCTGGGAAAGTACATGAAAACCAGAAAGTAATTTCAGACAGTCCTACAGAAGGGTAGATTTTTTGAGTACACATTAGATGGTATCAGAAAATATGACACTTTTTGTTGAGCATCATATTTGTTATTTACCAGATTTATAAGGAAAAAAATGTTTCCACAGCTGTAGCCCCAGTAAGATCTTTAATAATGGTGGGGTTTGGTTTTTTCTGTTGGTTTGCAGTGCAACATGTCCTTCTGACATAAAAGTAATCAAGTATATTTATAGATATGATACTTGGATATAATGAAATAGAATACAAACATAAATATCCCCAAAGATTGGACATGATCATTTGTTCCACGGTCAATATAAATGCAGTTTGTTCCTCTTATCTATCCTAACTTTATATAAAAAATACCACAGATGAAACCTTTTTGAATTTGTGCATAATATTTTTTCATAGAAAAATGCTGTCATGAAGGCAAGCTTTTCAACAGGAAGTAGGAATTTCCCATTTGGACAACATTACAGAATTATGAAACTGTCCACATACCTCATTTCATCAATCTCTGAATAAAGGCTTTTAATGCAATTCAAAAGTTTTGATTTAAAGGTGAATTTATTATTCTCAATCAGATGCAAAGTCTCTGATATTAACTTATTTGAGTGATGAATCACTTGAACTTTTTGGTGAAAAGGATGGATTGTCTGTTCTTGAGAAGCATCATAATTTGTATTTTCTCTCTGTTTTAGACAGGAATAATCAGTTCTTATATTGTTTGTGTTTTTAGTCTGAAAATTTACAGGCTTAGGATAAAAATATGTCCTTTCCAATTTCAAGAAAAGCCAGCTGAGGCACTCTGAATTGCACAGGGTACCTGACAGTTACCAGCACAATGTGCTTTCCAAGGTGTCTCTTCCAGATTGCAATATGCTCAGGTTATCCAGGCTTTGTAATTATTCCAAAGGAGATTCTTTGGATATATAAGAAAACCCAACCTTCGCTGAAACAAAAGACTTCTGGAGAGGTCTTGAAACAAGTTTGTAACTTCAGGGCAGTATCCTGTATTCAAGCCTGGAGCCTAAAGCAAGTGCACCTTAAAGGAATGTCAGTGGCATGGTGGTAGGGTTTGAGCATCCATGGATTAGGACTAATATGTGGTTATCAGGCTCATCATAGTATTTTTAATGGAGGGAATCCTCTGGGAGATCAGTTCATGGTATGGATTATCTTATGAGACAGAGCTCCTCCATAAATTCACCATCTGATGTATACTGCAATAATATTTCTGATAGCTGAAGTTTTGGTGTTAGGCCAACATCAACTCTTTCACAGAAATTAGAAATGGATCAGGTGTTGTGGTTTAACCCCACTCAACCCCACACAGCTGCCCACTGCACCCAGTGGGATGGGGGGTCAAATCGGAGCAGTGAAAGTGAGACAAGTTGTAAGTTGAGATAAACATAATAGGTACAGCAGAAGCTTTGCACAAGCAAAGCAAAACAATTATTCACCACTTCCCATGGGCAGGCAGGGGTTCAGCCACATCCAGGAAAGCTCCATTCCATGTAAGGGTGTCTTGGGAAGACAAATGCTGTATCTCCAAACATCCTCTCCTTCCTCCTTCTCCTCCAGCTCTCCAGGCTGAACATGATGCCATGTGGTGTGGGATATCCCTGTGCTCAGTTGGGGTCAGCTGTCCTGGCTGTGTCCCCTCCCAGCTCTTTGTGCACCCCCAGCCCTCTTGCTGCTGGGATGGGGTGAGGAGCAGAAAAGGCTTTGGCTGGGCAAATGCTGCTCAGCAATCACAAAACCATCTCTATATTAACAACCCCATTTTCAGCGCAAATCTAAAACACAGCCCCATACTAGCTACTATGAAGAAAATTACTCCAGCCAAAGCCAGCCCAGCAGGAGAGCTCTGTGTGTCTCCAAAGTACAAATTAGAGTCCTTGAGCTCAAACAGAAGAGAGCAGGAGGGAGCAGCCTGCCATAGGAGAGCCCTGCAGATGTGCAACTGGAGGTGACCCCACTGAGGTGTTTCCAGGCTTGTACCTGACACAGCTCTGTACCTTCACTGCTGTTCAGCTCAGCCTGAGGCATGATGATGAGCTAAAGCACGTATGAAATTCAGCTCAACAAGCTGATTCTAGAACAGTGTGAAATGTCAGTTCCCAGCAAGGGTAATAACACTTCTGGGGCATAAATCATCTGCTGGGACACAGCCAGACAGCAGCAAATTGCAGGCTAATAAGAGAAAATATACATGATATATCGTAGGTGTGATTAAGTTTCAGGGCAAATAACTGCCAAATATGACTATAAGGATTGTAAAACAGAGGAAGGGGTGGGGCAAAACCAGCATGAGCTGCAAAGGAGGGTGCAACTGGCAGTGCTGAGGTGCATTTTCATCAGTGAGCCAGCACTCGAGGAAAGAGCCAGCTGAGGCTGCTGAGGGTGGTTCTGAAGAGGTATAGTTTTGGAAGGGCAAAGCCACTTGGCTTCCTGCAGCATAGGCTGTGATTTGAAGAGGCAGAAATACTGGCAGAGGTTATGGTTGTAAACTGAGCAACAGCAGCAGGTGGGAACACCATGAGCACAATGTTTTCCACACAGTGTTTCATCTTGTGATTTGATTCTACTCACCCCCTGGGAAGCCCAACACCATCCTAATCTGCACCCATTGTTGTATAAATAAATACTTATCTGAATTACCCCTTTCTCTGTGAGGCTAGGATAATGCTGTGCCAGTAGAAGCCTCATGCCTGCTCACCTAGAGGAAAGCACTTTCCCTGACCTGGGCCCACGGCCAGCAAGCTTCTCTCCTGCAGACTGGGTGCTTCACACACTTCACACTCCTGCCCCCAAAGGTACTCAGCATCTCCTCCTGGAGCCTCTACTACATGTTGTCCCCTGTCTCTGCATCTTAGGGGCAGTTGAGTGACAAGGATGGGCACCCAAGGGATCCCAGGGCCAGGGAACCCCTTTGGGGATTCAATAGTGTGAGCTGGGGCACTGGCAGGGAAGAGAAAAGACTTTCCTTCACCCAGAGCAGAAAGACCAAAACCCGTTGGAGACTATGGCAGAGAAGGGAGCCTGGCAGGAGTCCCCATCCAAAGCAGTGGGAACCATGGGAAACAGCATTTTAGCAGCAGTATAAGCCCCCAGAGGATGAGCACAGTTCCAGGTCCTGCTGCAGAATGTCCCACCTGGAGCTCCTTGCTCAAAGATGTCTCTGTGAGAAGCATCTGGATTGTCAACCTATGACCAGCCTCCAAGGTGAAGCCTTGACAGACCTAAGAATAGTGTTCTGCCAAAAGGGAAAACACCGTGTACCTGCTGTGGGTCTTGTGGCATGTCCAAAGCTGGGCAGGTTCCTATGGGCTACAAGAGCTGCCTTGGTCACATGCTGAATCTTGGCACATAGGTACAGATTTTGAAAATAAGAGTTATACTGACCATCAAGAAAATATTACCCTCACAAGAACAAGTAAAAAGTAATGGGTAACTTAGGCAAAGCAGCTGATAGCCATCAGCTATTTTTCAGCTTTACTGATTTGAAAACAACATTGGTGGTATAGCAACATTTTTCTTGATAAGCAGAAAACAAATGCATCAGATTAATAACTGACAATCTTGTGCTTCAGAAAATAACAGGCTAGGATGTCTTATTTAGGCATAATGGAAGATTAAAAAATAATCTAAAATTGCAATATGATGCAGAGAGTACTTTGGTGCAGAACTGATGTAATTAGACACCTTCAGTGTTGCATAAACACTCTTTTGTAGGGGGTATTAGGGCTAGCCTCAGTAAACTGCACACTAATTTCCATCTGACAATTACACATGCCAGCCACAGAATGCAGAAATACTCTGCAATGTAAATTCCATGCCAGTAGGGGATTTCACCTGAGGTAATCAAATCTGCATATGCTGATAGCTGAATGTCTGACATACTCAGCTGTACCAGTCTGATTAAGCCTATTTTAAGAAATATTTTCAGCATTATGTAGTAGCACAAACAGCCACTATTTCCTGGTTATTTTTTAAGACACAAAACAGTTACACCAATTTCAGATCTGAAAATTGCACACGCAGTTACAGGTTAGACACATACGGGAGGGAAGAGGGAAGAGGGAAGAGGGAAGAGGGAAGAGGGAAGAGGGAAGAGGGAAGAGGGAAGAGGGAAGAGGGAA
>VYXD01007795.1:175655-218174 GCA_013397195.1 Hylia prasina
GAAGGGAAGGGAAGGGAAGGGAAGGGAAGGGAAGGGGCAAAAACTGTGTGCACAAATAACAGTTTAACTTGTGAAGAATGATTTGATTTAGTTTTTCTGACCATTTCTGCAGCCTAGCTACAGAATATTTTATTTCTGCTGTGTGTTTTCTTTCTCTGTTGAAAGTGTTTGTCCACATCTCTGACACATAAAGGAATATTAGGACACAAGCAAGCAGTAATTTTCCAAATAAGAGTCCTTTGAAACAAGTATATAGCTTATTTTAATCATATGACTCTCACCTTGGGGCAGCTGCTCTCCCACTATTAACACCCTTTTTCTCCACAGGTATGCAGGTAATAACCACTTGCTTGTGGCTTGTTTGGTACCACTTTAAATTGTCAGAGGATTTTGATTCAGTGATTTAAGAATGTGAAGATTCTCTGAGATTCTCTCTGCATTACTAGCATGGAGAAGATTGAATTTACCAGAAGAATCACAGCACAAATAAGTGTACTTGAAACACAAACTGGGGGGGAAAAGGAAAAAGTCAAAACAAAAAGGCAGGAAATCCGTTTTGTGGAGAAATAAATCCTGTATTTAATATAGAAAACCTTTATCTGGTTTTGGCTGTTCATAGGCTATTTGTCTTGTGGTTAGATTATAAATGTGTTATGTCAGCATGCTGATTATGAAGTAAACGTGACAATTTAAACTGTGGTGTGTGCAAAAACAGTATATATCAGTATAGGTAAGGATACTGACCTTGAGTATGTTCAGATATACATTGAAAAATCACAGACTTAATGTAAAAGTGACTTTCTTTTAAGACCCAAGCATGAAACTACCTAAAAAACATTGACTTATAAAATGTGGGAGTCACAAATTACATTTTTTCTCAATATTTCTTGTATTCTTTCATATTGTGATAAGTGAATCATAATCTGTTCAAAAAATCAATTGTTAACTTGCTTCTACCTTTCTGTGACAGCCTAAAGTGGGTCTTTCTGTTCTGAGTGCCAGATAATTTCCTTACTAAACACATATTACTCTCAAAAAATAAGTAAAGTAAGTAAACTGAAGGTTCCATTCCTAAATCATAGAAAATTTGCCTTTTTTTGTTGTTGTGTTGTCTTTCCACCACATCTGTGAAAATTGAATACAAGTTAAATATACTGCCAGCATTTTAAAATGTTTTTCTATCAAAGAAAGATTAAGGAAACAAAGAAAAAGCCAAACAGAACACAAGCAGGAAATAATAATAATTTTAATCTCTGCCCTTTTTTGTATGCTTCATTTTGAATTACTTGTAGGAGGGATTAAGTTCCTGACAGAAGATTGACCTTCAAAAGGGACTGAAGTCCCTTATCTCCCAAACTACTAGTGAGCTCTACTTAAGACTGTCACAGATCCAACAGCTTATGTAAGAGCAAAATTAATTTAAAAGGTGCAAGCTCTCATACTTGCAACCTGCTTGATTTTGAAATAAACTGAACAAGTCAGTCTATAGACAAACCTTATCAAAGTCTAAAAAGAAAGCAGTTATCACAGGCCATTCACCAGTTGTGATGCTGCAGCTCCTAAATCTCCTTATTTCTGCTCAGCACCTGCGCCTCCCCTCACCTCCACATTTTCCAAGCACCTTCTCTCCCATGGAAGCTCTGGTCCCCTCCACCTCACCCCTGCAGGAACCACCCAGGTGTCATCACAGGCATGGAGGCTGCTCCTTTGCTCCCCTCTTGAAGGGTCCCTCTTTGCCTTCCTTGCAGAGATGAAGGAGGAAACTGGATGAGCTCTCAGTGTGAAGCAGAAAATGAAGAAAGTATTTTTTCCTTGGTTTGGAGGAACCCCTACAAAAGCAGTGCTTTTTCTATGAAGAGGGAGTTCCTGGGGCCTCCTTCTGATGTGGCTGAAGCTACTCTCTTCTCATTCAAGTGGCAGAGTTATGGGCTGATGTGAATCATATCACCAGCTCCTGCTTATACAGCCTGCAGGATGTAAAGCTGGAAATTGCCCAGAGCTCTCAGGAAATTATCTGATAGATTTAGAGCTATAACTTTCTTTTATTCAATTATTTTCTGAGAAGTGATTTTAAGCTCCAGCATTTGAATAGAAACTCAGCATCAGATTAGTCCTTGAACAGAATCTATAACACCTAATAGCCCATTCTCTCTCCCAGTCAATAGACTTCCTTCTTTAAAACCTCAGGGAAGCAATTGTTGCAGCAGAGTTCAGTGAGGTATTTGCTAATGCATTGTCAATTAACAGTTATATTGACTGGAAAATTCATCTGATTCCTTTGTATATTAGAATCACATTTAAAAAGACATCAGGAGGTAATTAAATGAAACATTGTTTAAGGACACCGAATATAAATCTCCCAACTGAAACATATTTCAAGTTTTTAAAAACCACCAACATTTATCTCATTAACATGAAATGGGAGTTAGATAAAGAGACTTAACATTTCATTTGGAATATTTTCTAGTCTTTATGATTTGAATGCTTTAGAGAAAGCATATACTGAAAAGCTCTTTAAAGTAAAGGCTAGATTTCTTAAAGCAGAAGATAAACAGAAAAGAGGTGATGAAGATTAATTTTTAAACTATAGTTTATACTTGTTTTAAAGCCTTCTCAACTTCTCTCTCTGTTAAAAAGTAAAACACCATAATGTATTCTTTTTGCTGTCAATTTTTTTTTTTTTTCAGCCAAGTGATTTTTTTTTTCTTGGGATAAAATTTTATCAATTGCTGTGATGGATTCTTATCTACTTAAGAAAAGGTGTCCATCCCTGGATGGTGACTGCTGCCTGTTTGACATTTCAGAAGGCAGCTGATGGCTGGTGCTCTGCCACAGCAGCCAGCCTGTGTTGTACAGCACCCTGGCAACCCAGGCACACTCAGGAGGAGTTGGGACAGAAATGGCAACTCCACAGGCAAAGCAATTGCTCATGTGCACTGAGAACACCTGTAGAAATCTGGTAATGTATCTAAATCACAAGTTTGCATGTTTAAGCAGAATTTATCTAATGGCAGATTGGAAACACAAGTAGTCTTGGTGAGGGGGCTGGTGCAGAAAGTAAGGGATCAGCAGACAGGCACACTGGCTGAGAATGAAGCCATAAGGCATCCCAAGTGCTCAGGCCTAGCAAGACCATTAACAGCACTTACACGATCAGCTCACTAGAAGCTAGAGGAGAAACCACCTATATTCACTGCAGAAGATGACTCTGGATAGGATTTGGGTGCTTGTATCCTCAAATCATATTTGTAACTTACTGAGAGGAAGGGAAGGCAGAGATGAGCACTTGTCAGAGGCAAAGGCAGCACTGAGGAGAGGGCAATGCTGCTGCAAGGCTGACCACAACTCAGAATTCTGGGCACATATTTGGTACTTCCAAGAAGAGATCAAGTTATTACACAGGCTTTCTATCATTAAGCCAGATTTCTTTTTAATTACATCTTTTAATGACCTTATTTTTACTGTATGGATGATCCAAATTCTTATATATAAGGACCTGGTTTTTTGTTTAGTTAGGTTTTTGGTCAGTAAGTCTGTATTGTGAAGTGGGCCAAGGGGACTCAAGTGAAACCAAGATCTCTCCATCTTTCTGTCAGCAGTGGAACCAGACAAAACAGCATGGTTGGGAACTCCTGAGTAATCTGTGCCCTTACATACATGGGGGACCCACGAGAAGGTCTCTGTTATACCAAAGAATCAAATATGACAAGATTTTTGACACAATTGTACCAGGAAAATCCCAGAACAGCTCTTACATTTCCCAGAGGAGCTCATAAAAACTCGGGTGGTAAAGCGAACTAGAAGGTAGGAAGCTAAAAAAACACAGTAGGGTTTTCTAAGGCCCTTGTTGACTCTTGAAGTCTGATTGGGGATGATAGAAAACAGAAGTTTCATGTAACTCCCTTGGTTAGCCTGTCATTTAATAAAATGAGGACATAATAACAAAAAGGTAAGACTGCCGTTGCCAGGTGTGTACAAAAGCCTGGGTGTCACTAGTCCCAGAATGGGAAAAGTTGGGGAGCAGTGAAATGTGATTGGTTAAAACCATATAAAAAAAAGATCTTTGTTTTCCAGAGAGATCATTCATTACAGATTAGTCACTTCAGCTAATATGAATGCAACACTTATTTTTCCTTCTGCTAATGAATTCTGGGGATTCAACATTCCATCGAATGAGGGTCAAACTGAGGCTGCCATCAGGAGCAGTAACTACTACAGTCTGATAATTAAGGGCTTTTTCCGCAAACAGAGACTGTTAGGACTGTTAGGAATTAAAATATCAATCAATATCTATACATTTGCAACCAGTTTGAATTCTTGTATCATGAATTCTTGTATCATAACCTGAACATGTAAGGAAAAATATTCTTTTCTTACATAAATCACTTCACAAAATTTCAGCGGGAGACTTGGGAAATTACAATCTTCTTTTGTTATATTCCACTCAGGGTATGTTTTTTCATAGTGTGTAATGCTCTTCCTGTGCATTTTCCATTTATCTAATAATAAAAAAATGTACCATTTGAAGCTTGGCAAACAGATCAATGTTGATGTTACTGTCATCTTGATAAACAGATATTTCTGTAAGAGTTGAATTATGGATGTTTTGTCTAGCAGGAAATCTGGCATTCATCCTAGGGTATCTTCCTTGTTTGACACACTCTGCAGCTTGTAGGTCTTGGAGAGACTGATACGATCACAGAAAGGTTTTTTTGGATGCAGCTGAGACCAAAGTTCAGCCCATTTACAGAAAATGGTAACTCCCAACAGGCTTTCATTTCTTACTAGAAGATAAATTAGCTCAAAAGGCTGCAGAGACATTTCCAGGTTAAATCACAGCTGCTAAGAGGACTGCCTTGAACAGAAAGGTTTGTGCTTTAAACCTGTATCAAGAAAACAAATAGAAGACAGAGGAGGTGATCCAGAAAGTTACAACAGTAGCTCAGTGTTTGAAGAAATTGTTCAAAGCAAAGGGACAAAATACTTCTGTTGAATATTTGGTTGTCTTGAGCCAGAAAAGAATGAGATTAATCACAGTGGGTTTGGTTTTTTAACAGAACATGGAGACGAAAGAAATTGCTCTACAGTTTAGTTTCCTTAAGCAACTCTGAGGGCAAACCGAATGGTTAAGAAAGCAACAATAAAAGTGTACAAAAATGATGTTACTATTTATGAGAGAAGTGATATTACCCTTTTCCATATTCTGTAAAATCTCTCAAATTATTGTCATTTCCTTATTTTACAATTACTCCAATGTGCTCTCACCCCTCTGTCTATATCTCAAGTCTGTAAAGCTGGGACCAGAGCTGCTCCTCAAAAATCTCTGAAGAGCTTGCAGGTCTGCAGATAAAGAGAGCTACATGAATCCCACGCGTGATTTTTATAGACTCTGAAAACTTGATGGTCTTTAAGGGCCTCCCACTGGTCAAATAACAGAACTACATTGGTACCCTCTTAAAGCAAAGCTCCCTTCACCTTGGATTTAGGTGTGTGAGAGCTTTGACCTGTCGTATCAGATGAGGAGGGCTCAGATAGGGCCTGAGTCAGTGTATGGGGAAGACCCCGAGATTATTTGGAAGAGAAGTTCTTGTGGGATTATGTGAAAGGAAGTAAAATTTCCATCTAGAAAACCCAGTACTTTCAGTGCCTGTTTAACCTCATTCTATGCTGAGTTCCCTGAGGATGGGTAACCTGGTTGTGCTGTGTGTTATTTTTCAAATGAGTCATGACTTGGTGCATAGAAAGAGAAATTTTTTTAAAGAACCTATGAAAATTTCAGGGGAAGTGGGCAGAAATGGGCAAAAAGCCAGGGAAAACCAGATAGAAAGAAACTGAGAAGAAACTTGTGCTTAGCCTGTTCCTCAACTTTGCTCTCTAGGACAAGAAATGATCTCTAACTCAGCCTAGAGCTACCAGGCACTGAGCCAGATTTGAAAATATGGTCCTTCTTCACACAGACTAAAAAACACCATCTCTCTTCAGCCATCTGGCAAAGTCCAAGTCTGGATCACATCACATCAGTCTGCCAGATCACCTAGACACATTTTTGTCGTTACATGCTGTTGTTATACTCCTTTGTTCCGTTTCCATTTCCCCATTATTCTTCTTAACTTCAGCGTCTCATGTTTCTCCTGCTCATGAGGAAGAGCTTTCCTGCAGCAGTGAACTTGAGTGAGTATCCCTCTACCATCCCACATGGGGCAATCCATCAGTGTTCTATTCCTGCACTGTAAGGTCCACGGCCTGCAGCTGGCCTTGGTGATTGTCAGTGTTCAGGCAGCACACAAATTTAACCTGCCCTTGCAAAAAAAAGTGGCATTTCAGCCTTCTTAGAAAGTCACAGGAGCATCTTGTCTGCCTAGTATCAACATTGTGATGTTGCTGCATGTTATGGTGGAGGTAGCCAGGTCTTAGGAGTGACCCCTGAATACTCTCATTCCAAAAGCAAAGGCTGCAGACAGTATTTTTTTCCCAGGCGATGCAGAGCACTCCCTGTTAAGTAAAAAATGGCAAATCTGGCCTCAAACCTTGGCTGTCCTGGAAAGCAGTGACACAGCTCTCTGAAGGAGATTCACTCTCCAAAGGGTGGCTACCAAAATAATCATTTGGCAGCTAAGATTATTCCTAAGGCTTTACCCACATAGCAAGTTTATCCTACACCTCAGCCCAGGCTGCTGAGCTTTATCTCCTTGTGCCCCTTCTCCCACTCAGTCCAGGGACACAGGGCTTCCTGGCTCACCCTTTGGGTCACCTGCTCACACACAGCATGGGTGCAGTGGGGACAGCTGGGTGCTTTCCATGAGGAACAGCTCCCAGGATCACTTCCCTACAGCACTCAGCTGGGGAGCAGAGGAGGGCAAGCAGGCAAGTCCTGGCCACCCTCACACTGCACTTCAGGTTGGTCTTCTTGATGGGATCCCAGCTGTCCATTGCCATCTTCTGAGTGATGTCCAGGGGCTGTCAGCACTACCATGGACACGACAGCGATGAAGAAGGTGGATCTGGCCAAAGCAATTATGTTGGATAGAGGTAGCCTGGCAAAGCCACAGCCAGGAAAAAGCACCATTCCATTCCCTAGGTTCTGACAGCTCAAAACTTGCCTCTCCTGGTTAGAAATACAGACACAATGCTTCTCTGCAAAGAGAAAGTCCTGACAGCCTGGCCCNCCATTAAAAGAGCACCATAACTCTTAAGACAATTAACATGGAATAAAAACTAGGGTGATTTTATCCCTCATCACAACTTCCCTACAGCACTCAGCTGGGGAGCAGAGGAGGGCAAGCAGGCAAGTCCTGGCCACCCTCACACTGCACTTCAGGTTGCTCTTCTTGATGGGATCCCAGCTGTCCATTGCCATCCTCTGAGTGATGTCCAGGGGCTGTCAGCACTACCATGGATATGACAGCGATGAAGAAGGTGGATCTGGCCAAAGCAATTATGTTGGATAGAGCTATCCTGGCAAAGCCACAGCCAGGAAAAAGCACCATTCCATTCCCTAGGTTCTGACAGCTCAAAACTTGCCTCTCCTGGTTAGAAATACAGACACAAAGCTTCTCTGCAAAGAGAAAGTCCTGACAGCCTGGCCCTGGGGCACTCTCTGCTGAGCTGTTTATTCTTGGGCACCACAGGAACCAAAGAGCCAAGAGAGTGAGCTGACTCTTGTCCCTCCTAGGTTCCTGAAGACTGTGATAAAAAGGAGTAATTTAGTTAAGCAGCAAAGAAAACCCTGTGTTTTCTCTTTTTTTCAAACTATCCTTAATTACCCTGTGAAATAAACATTCACTGTGTTTGCCTCCTCATGCAACAGACTTCTAACATTGTTCAGATCCTGACTGTGCCTCCTGCTCTCCAGTGACCACAAGGGAAGCTTAAGGTGGCAAATTGACATCTGCAAGTCCAAAGTGAGACTGAGGCACACTGAGAGAATAGATGTAGGTCAACAGAGATGGATGAGAGACTGAAAAACCTGCCTTGGTGTCTGAATCAGCTATGGGAAACAAGTTAAGTGCTGTAAATCATCTGCAAATGGGATTGAAAGAGATGGTAATCACAGCAAACAAAATCAGCAGTAGACAAGTATTCCTTTTACTAGCAGAAGAACCTGTGCAGTATTTCATTAAATCACACAAATTCAAGAAAGAAACAGCTATTTGTGGGATCCTTAAGCACTGGCAGTAGACTATAACTTAAAATCACCCACCTCCCCAAGGCCAAATCTATGGTTACACTAAATCAGGAAAACTCTACTGCCTTCTAAAGTCCCCAGTTGAACCTCAACTTCTGTATCTCTGAGTTTGTCTCTGGTTCCCATCATGAAAGCAATTCAGGCTTATGCTATCTATAGACAGCCCAGTCCCATGCTATAAAGTGACTTCATGTCTTTCATTATAGATACTAATAAAACACCCAGGGTCCTTGGTATTTAATCTACTGTCATAATATTGGAAATACTCAAAATGGGGAACTAATTTCATAGTTTGTGCTCTTGACTCACTGAGGATAACATTTTACGTTGCCCTAGTAAAGGGCAGGTGAGATTATGCCTTTCATAAGGCATAAAAAAAAGTAAAGAATTCTGTGTAGAAAATAAAAAGAAAACTCGAATTCTCTTTTCAGACCCATCCCTCTTTTCTGCAGCCGTCATTCTTGTTATGTCCTACTCTGGCTCATCCCTCAGTATCTCAGGCACACCAAAAGCTAAGATCTTCATGGCAGCCACGAGTTCTCCTCAGGTAAGTGTCAGAGACAGCCCTGCTCATAGAAGTACTTTTAAATAGGAAGTAAAGTTCCTTCAAAGAAGCTCTAAAGTTTAAGATATCTGGGTTACATGCTTCTAGGCAGAGAGAGCTCCCTTCCATGAGCCCCAGAGCCCTGGTTCACAGCAGCCTCAGGACTTGGCAGGGACAGCCTTCTCCAGGAAATTGTGAAGCCAGGTAAGGAACATGCCATGGAAATTATACAAGTGGAAAAGTAAGAAGTCACTAAGCAAATGCCATGGAAGGATTCCTGCCTGTCTGAGACAGCAATGCAGCTTGTCCTGTCCACTTGCAAATTTACCCCCCAAAGGGAGAGAATATGTAATGGGGCAAAAAGGGTGACATTTTCTGCAAGGAGGCTTGGATTTTTATCTCTGTCTCTCCAACCAAGGCAAAAGGCTATTGAATGTAATGAAAAGGCTTTCAAGCTCCCTTTGAACCTGGAAAAACCTCCCAGTGACATACTGACACTTCTTCAGAGCAAAACCAACCTGATTGGATTGCCACACCAAGGAAACCCCAGCTCACTGCCCAGGTGGGAAATGGGGCTGGAATTTCAGGCCAGGGTCCCTTAGGCAGGCACCAGTAGGTTGATGCTGAAAGACCCAAACTGCCTCTGGGGACACTGGGGAGGCCCAAGGAAAAGGCAGGGGCCAGGAGCCTACCCCAGGGCTGGTGGGCATTGAGCCTTGCCTTCCCATGCCTGCCTGGCTTCAGACACAAGGATGCAGCATCTCCCCCAGTGAAATGTTTCACTGTGTGCAGAAGACACACATTCTGTTGGCATTAATCTTTCAGTCTTCTCACTGCCAGTCTAGCTTGAAGGAACTATTACACAGTCTATAAAGTTTAAAAGAATAAGAAAAGCTTATTTCCCCATTTGTTGAAACAAAACCTACTCAGTTCATCTCTTCTGCAGCAGCCACACAGACTAGACACATAACAAGAGTCAGAAATGGAACCAGGGTTGCAAGAAAGAAATGAATTTGCAAAGGCGCCAGAGAAGATGCCCCAAAAGTGCAGTTACAGTTACAGTTTTTGAAATAAAAAGGAAAAAGAAAAAAAGGAAAAGGAAAAGGAAAAAATGAAAAGGAGCCTGTCAAATAAAGCTGACAGAAGAAAAGTAAAATTAAAAAATAATAATTTTAGAGAACATTGTCAGAAATACACCCTTAATAGCTTTGCTTCATACTAGAGAATCAGAGCAGAGGCATAACAAATCGTGCCCTTGGATTTAAGGGGGTCAGAGTGGTTCTAAGGGGTTCTGTTTCCAGACAGCCCTGATTTTCAGTGTAAGTGCACCATCCTGCAGGAGTAATGAGAAATTTAGAGGTTTAACATGAACTCTTCTCAAAGCTCTGCTCTGTGTGTATCCAAACCCAGAGGGAGAAAAGCTCAGCTGCAGCAAATGCTGCTCCCATCTCCACTTCCATCTATCATGATTTACCAGTCATATTTAGATTAGCAAAATACATGAATAACTGGAAAGAATGCTGGCACTCTCTGTCCAGAGTAGAGCTGGGAGGAGATGTAAGAAAGTTTGAATGGAGCTATTTTGCTTTCCTGTGAAGAGGGATGTGTTTAAACTTCGGATGAGGATGAATGACGGAGAGAAGCAGCAGGGATTACTGAGCCGGGATGGGGCGAGGAAAGCGCAGCAGAGCCCCACTGTGACCTGTGGAGGGAGGAAGAAGCGGGAGCGGCAGCGGAGCGCAGCTGGCGCTGGAGGAGCAGCGGCGCAATCAGGGAGCCGCGGGGGGCGGATGGGCAAAGCTACTTCTGCTCTCCGGCAGAAATCGCTCGCTGATTTATAATCAAATGAGCGGTTCAGCTCATGCAGGAAAGTCTGGCCCCTTTGGTCAGGCCTGTGAGGCTCCGCGGGGGTGCTCGCACGGTGCTTGTGCGCTGTCGTCGGTGAGGAAAAACAAGGCTTTGCTCGGAGCTGCCCCTCCGCCTGCTGCTTCCTAAAATCACGGAGGCTCGTGTTATCCTTTGTAGCCGCGGCTTTCGGAGATTATGTCCCAAGAGGAGCTGCAGTGAGCCTCAAAGACCTGCATGCACTTTTGCTAATGGAAGAAATCCTTAATGACCCTCTTACAAAGTAGTCGAGGGCACAAAACATTTTAAACAGCCAGTGGAAAGTCAAACCACAGTGCCCCGAGCCTGCACTTTTTGAAGTAAAAAGCTTGGTATCCGGCTGGCCAAAACTGAGCAGGACCTTAGCCGGTGTCCACACTGCTGGTCAGTTCTTATTAAAGCTTCCAGAAGAAAGAAAAACTCAAATTAGAGGTTTACAAGCGATCAGAATTTCGGCCCACAGTTTATTAATAACAAATGTGAATCTTTACGCTGATGTCAAACAGCCTTAGGTGAATCACTAATCCTTATGAAATTTTACAGACAACCCAAGACCAAAGCAAGCCTCTCACTAGAACTCCTGTAAATGCAAATGTGGTCGCACCTGCGGGGCACAGCAAGCAGGATTCTGCTGTCACCAGCATCAGTCCCCCCGGACATCGCCACCAAGGAGCCGGAGCAGAGCGGGCTGCTCGGCTGATTCCCCCACTGCCGGCATGGTGGCAGCGCTTCTGCCACCAGAAACTGGCTGGAATTCAGTGCCACTGCTCACTTCATTCGGAGTCTGTTGCAGGAGTGAGAACCCAACACACTGCTTCACTTTGAGCCAGTGCCGTGAACAGGCTGTTGTTAAACAAACAAAGTGGAGATGGTCCGCATTTTTCTTTTTAGCATTTTAAGTAAAACATTTAGGAAACTTGGCGCTTTTGGGATTTCCCTGTTCTATCATTTGAGCAACATTTTATTCATGTTTTTTTAGGGTTTTGATTAAGTTTGAGGACTAAGAAGTGAATTTTAATCTCTTTCTCAATCTCTTTTTCTAAGTCCATATTGTCAGTGTGAAGCACAAACGTAGATGTGGGTGAAAATTTGTTCAGGGCAGAACAAAAGCTCTTCATATGAAAAAAAGATAAAAAATAAATCTGAGTTTCCAGTAGGACAGTTTTTGCTCCAGTTTCCCTCTTGCAATGAATTGATGCCTATTTAACTCTGCTGTCCATTCAGAGTTGTACTAGACAGTAGTATCTGTTTTGAAAACAGGCAAAGGAAAATAATCTTTTTTCTTAATTTCTTGATTTCAATAATTCTAATATCTTTAGATATTAGATTGAGTCTCTGAAGTTCCTTTGTGCTGGATGAAAAGGTGTTCCTGTGTGTGATCCTTCTTTAACCAGTGACGAAATCTGTTCTTTCTGACAATACCTCCTATTTTTGAAAAGCATGTTTCTGATGTGGTAAGTCTAGGATAAATTTCAAACTATGTTAGTGCCCATCTAGGGAGAATAGAATAACTCATTTCATAACAAACCTATTTTTGTGCCTAGCTGTGCTTGTAATGGAGTATGAAACCATGGTCCTGTTTTCTACTGAGAGTACTTCAAGCCATCCTTCATAGTGAAGTACGGGTCTGATTCACTGCTCCTGTTTTTCCAGCCTACACTGGCCATTAACATGAAGGTACAGCTACATGGGTACATTTTTTACTCAAAATCATTGCTATAAACCAGAACAAGATGACTGCCAAGTAAGCCTGTTTCTCTGTTAATTGGACTATCACATTAAACCCACAGAGACAGAGCATTTGAAACAAGGATCACAAAAATGTGAGTTTTCTCCACTGACTCCTTCCAGCCCAGATCAGCTGTTAATATCTCTAGTTGGCTGGCCTGCAATTCAATGCAATCCTGACAGGGGAGATGGAAAGGGCATAACAGTGGTGCTTATGGAAAAAAAAAATGCCACTGCTCACATTTCAGCTAATCTATAGCTCTACATTTCAATTATCCATTCCAGTAATAGGATGATTGCTTGCATTCAGTAATAAAGCAGAAACCAGGAACTTCATGTTCTCATCTGCCAGGCAGTTTTTCTGACTTTAAGACCAATTGACAGCAGCTATAAAAGCATTATAAAATATGGCATGATTTAATAGATGCAGCTTTCATCTACCTCAATGTAGTTCAAAATAGCTTTAGTTAAATATAATTTTCCAAATACAGGGATGTCAAACTTTATCAGCCAGGGTCCACTGCTAAAGAAGCTTTTTTGTGAATACCTAGAATTTGACATTTGTTCTTCAGTTTTCAAATAAATAAAGAGTGCTGTATTTTTCAAAGTTCAGTCAGAAATAGATTTAACTGAATGACATATCTAACGTAGCTGAGGAATGATGCATCATCATAAATGAACCTTTCAGCACTTCAGGTGGGAACTCAACAAAATAAAATAATCTCTTATATTTATATATTTTTAATCATGTATTTGAAAGCATGCAGGAATTTAGAAGATCAATAAATTGTTTGGGGATTTGGGGTTTTTTCAAAAGGCAGTGTTGGCAATGAAGACACATTATCCTATAGGTCTCATTTTTGCATTTTTAAATACATTTGAGGTGTAGCAACTCTTCTGAAAATTATTATTTTCATGTTTTCATCTTAGATGCCTAAATTCCTTTAGCATTCAGGTTTTTAAAATCAGATTCTCACCAGAATTTCAATGAGACTTTTGACTACAGTAGTTTTGGAAATTAAAGTCAAAAAGTAAACACTCTGAAGGCACTTGAGACTTTTCCTGGGTGGTGGAGGTTTTTTTGGTTTTGTGTGTGTGCGTGTGATTTTTGTGTAACTCTAATAACCAAAGGGAGATCTGTAAGTTTGCCATAAATTAGTGTAAATCATTATCCAATTACCTTCAACTTCTCTCACACTAAATTTTTTCACCTGTTATTTGAATTCATGCTATCTTTACATACAGTGTGACTTCCTCTTGCTTTACCACTCTTCCATAACTAGTTCCACAACAAGCTAGAGGCTCTCTGGTTTGTGACAGGGGAGTCACTTTGTAATGTGACTGCACATATTCCATTGCATGATGTTAGAACTGCAGAATAGCTTCATTTCATAATCAAGAGAAGCTCCTTTAAAGTATAAAGTCCAGACAAGTGTTGCATTTGTAGGCATATATTTTACTAGATTAACTGAAAAACTGGACAAGCTATTGACTTCCCAAAGCTAAACATAAGCTGAAACATGAGAAAACTCTTCAAAGTTTAACTGCATGTATATAAGCTGAAACATCCAAAGGCTGGCAGTTGGCACTTGTGCAACAAAGTGCTAGGACTATCCATCTCATAGGAGAAACAGCTAGAAAAATAATTTATAATCTATAAAGGGAGGTTACAAAACTGACCACAAAACTAATACCTTGGATGAAACCACCTTTTTTTTCATTACTACTATAATTTTTTATTCCTAGAACTGCCTTTCAAAATTACTTGTAGTTTTCCCTGGAGGAGCAGGGCTGAGAGATTGGAGATGAAATGGCTGCTTTGCAAGGAGTGTGCCCACAGACCGTGAGGTTTTCCTCCTCTTATCAAAGGCAGTGGCTGCAGGTTCTAGCCTGGGCCCCCAAGGTGGCTGAGTTTCCTCAGCTGAGCACAGTCCCACATGCTGGGATGTGCCAGTGTGAGGTCTGGGAGAGGTGGGAATTCTTTCTGCCATGGTGGTGGCAGTGGTGTGAAACCCCAGTGCAGGCACAGCCTCGTGAGAGCCAGCACAGTGTAGGCCACAGGGAGAGAGAGAGCCTTTGCTGAAAGGGAGCACAGCCACGTTGCTGTCTGGGTGACAGCTGAATGTGAGAGTCAGGAAAGGACTGACTTAAAGGACTGTAAGTGCCCCTTACACTGAGCACCGAGCACAAGCAGTTCATTGCTGGCATTAACCTCCCTCTCTGTCACTCGCCCCTGTCTGACAGGGCACACAGCAGACATGAAATATCCTGAGGCACAAATTCAGTGGCAGAGAGACAGATGAAATCTAATTTCCTTGATTTTAGCAGTCTTCATGGTAAGCAAGGTGGCAGATCACGTGGTGGCAGATGGAAATGAGAGATTTCAGGGGATCTGCTCTTTTGGCCATTTCTGTTACCAGATTCCCATGGCTCATTTTTATTTCAAAGTGGATTTTCTCAGAACTGGAATAGGCCAGGGACTTTGGCAGAAGCCAAGTAAAACTAGGTGAATGAGCAGTGGGAGTAATGATTTTTCAGCAGTGACAAATTACTTCAAACAGGGATAAAAGCATGAAAATTGGAAGAAATGCTTTGACGCGTCGTAAGAGCATACAAATTGTAAGCATCCTTTTGGACATCTCACTGGAAAACTCTGTGTGACAGCAGGTAAAAAAAGGTTGGAAAAAAACTAGTCCGGCTCTCAGTCTGAGACCTGAGAGTGATGGGAAGATTGGTAAAATGTCAAGCAAAGAGCACTGATATATTGTTTTACAGGCTTAAATGTACTGGTGTGGCTGTGGATACAAGCCTGTGCCACTCCAGGGCCCTTAAAAACGTATGTCCATTACTCTGCAGCCTCACCCACCCACTATGTCTACTGGTTATTATAGTCCTCCATTTGATTTCAGGTCACTTGTAAGATCTCAGGGTAAAAGCTCTGATCAGGTTTGAAGTCTGACTGGGTTTTCCTCTGGATGAAATATCAGGTGCCTTTTCCAGTAAGTCTTGTAGTTGCTTTAAAAAGGAATGTTTGTTTTCAGACTACATTTGAAGGCTAAAACCTATATTTCTTTTGAATTCAAGACCCTTCTGATGTGTTTGGCACCTTAAATCCTTCCAGGGAGGTAAAATACCTGCATGAAGCATGCAGGTTGGAACTCCACTAGAAACAGAGCCACACACAACACAAGAGAAAGAGTAATTCCATATGGCTGGGTAGAAAGAACAGTTCAAATTAAAAATATTAGGATGTTTCAAGTGGAAGAAAGTGACACCAGAGGCTCAGAATATTCCTGGCCAAGAAGTGCTTTTTTAAATTATCTTACTCTTTTTCACACATAGCACATCTACTGCCTGTATTGAACCACTGCCTTTTAACCTCATCCTTTGTGAAACCTCTGAGGCAGTAAATTCAGGAAGAAGAACCAGCAACTTTAATTAGGTAGGTATCATACATACTGCTTTCTTATTCTATCATTCCTTTCCTCAGTCATAGCAATTCCCATTTAGATGAAATATTATTGGATTCTTGTTTCCTAGTTTGGGAAGACTTTGCAAGATCAGCAACTGTTGTGAAGCCTTATACCCAGGAGTTTAGGAAAGGTGAGAAGAGGCAGCTCCTCAAGCAGTGGCACAGTCAGCTTTCATGGAAGCACCACAGAAGATGGTGACGAGTCAAGGCATCCTTCATCTCAGATCACCCATCTGGCAGGGCTTAGACAGCTTGAAGGCCTCTAAGAGGAACATCTCTTAGATGTTTCTGATCAGACCTTTCCTGTGAAGAGGAGGCTGGGAGCCTGGAGGCCCTGGGATCTTAGACATGAGTTTCAAAGTCCCCTAACAGCAGCTTCATTGCCAAATGCAGGGATTGGCACAAATTGAGAAGAGCCAATGCTGTGCAGGGATGTGGAGCTCAGGGCAGAGCACCTGGAGACCAGGCACCAGCACAGGCAGTTCCTTGGAAGAGCCCAGAGCCCATCCCCGAGCCATTATTGAAAAAATGACAAGCATATGCTGAGTGGGAACACAGAGCAGCCCTTACAGCTGGGACTGAACACCAGAGAGCACCTGCCAGAGGTGAAGGAAAAACAGTTTTTTGCTCTGCATCCACAAGCAGTGACTTCCAGCAAAAAATGAAAACAGTCACATATGTGACAACAGGGAACACTGAAGTGCAGGATACATTAATGACCTTGAGAGGCAAATTGGAACTGTAGTGCAGAGCTGAGGCACTGACTTCTGTGAAACAGGGAAAATATGTGGGAAATGCTTTTGATCAGAGGACAAAGCAGAAAACAAGACTGCCTCTTCAGAGGCTGGATAGGGGCTAAAAACCTGCCCTGAAGGGATGACCCCAAACTCCCCCATGACACACCAACAAGAGAATGGCCGTGCAGAGGATACCTGCACCAATTATCCTCATGATGATAAGGAGATGAAAAAAATTAATTATTTTAAAGGCTCATAGCAGAGGTACTCTAGTCCCCAGGGTACCATGCACACACTGAAGCAAGTATCACATGGTGAAGCAATTCCCAGCGTTTGGACAAAGCCCTCAGACACTGGGCTGCACCAAGGGTGCACAAAAAGGTTGGCAAACAGGCAGTGGGGCTGACTCAGAGGAAATCCTCACAGGCAGAGCTACACTGATTCAGGAAACCTTTAGTCTGAAGCAAAGGGAGCGATCAGAAGTCAGACACAAACCAAAGGAGTGATGAACCTGGAGCCTCAGGCTCAGCAAGGTAGGAGGTAAAAGCTTCAGAGCTATAGAAGGAAGCCAACACCAATAAGAACTCTTGTGGAAACAAACCCACAATCAGTCTGTGGCTTTTACACCAGTCCTTTTGTTTGGGATTGAAAATGGAACAAGGAGTTGAAGACATCTGTACTAGGGAGAGGACCTCTCTGAGCAGCAGACTGATACAACACACACCACACACTTCTTACCCAGAGGGAAATGAATGATTTTACAGGGAGGGGGAGTAGAAAGTCTGCACATGGTATGATATTTCAAAAGTCAAGCAGGCTGTAGTGATCCATGTCCACATGAATATTAGGGGATTGATTTTTCTTTTTTTTTAATTGTGAGTCCATTTAAAAGAAAAAAATCATGTCATAATGGAGTGGGTCACACCAGCCCATCTCTAGCCATGAGGAGGTATGCCAGGAGTCAGAGGAGCCACATCTGTTATGCAGCTTATCAGCCCCTGGAGGGATAATGCTGAAGGTTTTCAGAAGACTCAGTCTGCTACAGTCAGAGATGTCTCAAATAGCAAAAAGCTGGCCTTGAAGTCCCTACATCCATTCATCCCACATCTGCCTTTAAGGTATACTAATGAATGTCTTCAGCAGCTTCCTCTCTAACCCAGAGCAAATCACCATGCCTGTGCTCTTCAGTCCAGACAGCCACCAGATCATTCCAGTGTGGAGAATTCCAGGTCATTGGAAGTGCACAAGTCTTTGTGACCCAGCAGGCAGGGCAGTTCAGAGATGACCTTCCTTACTGATTTCCTTTCTTCATCTTCCTGCATTACCAGTTCTGTATTGTGGGGTTGTCAGGGAAAAAAAAAATGCTACTTACATATCTCATTTTTTTTCCATTTGTTTGGTCCTTAAGGGCTCATGTGCAAGTCTATCTGCACATCTCCTCACCTTGGTGTCACTCTATGCCCACAAACCTTTCCTCTGGAGCCTTTTCTCTGAGTGTCCAAATCCTATGTTGAGTGCCCTCCCTCTTCACAGGATCAAATGGGATCTATTGCCATTAAAAGAAAACTAAATACAGTTTATTGAGAGATCCAGGTCCCTTCACCCCCTACTGAAAACTCTTATATTAATCACTTTTTGATTTTTTTTTTCAATTGACCTTCTTGGTGAAATATTAATGGCAGATGTGTTTATTCTCCTGCTGTGATCAAACACTAAGAACAGAAGTCAAGGCCAAGCAAAGAGAAATGTATTTCAATATTTACTTTGGAGGTGACAGAAAATTATCAGTGAAGAGTTCTCTTCCAATTAACGTTATCACTGCAAGTGCAAAGAGTGAATGACAGCAGCGTTTTCACATGCTGTAAAGCCTGGGTCTAATTGACACTCATGATCAACTCTAAACTTCTATTCCTTGTAAATGATTAGAATAAATGTGACAACAAAGAATCACTAGGCCTTCACTAGGTAATGAAACTGTGAGTGATGAGCAGCCTGTGATACTGCTTGTCACACTGCCTTGATTGCTTTTGAGATGGATTAAAAATATTAGTAGATAGCAAAAAAGTGGTGGGTGTCATTCTCAAATTGCAGCAAGGCATTTTACAGCACATAAATATTGTGTTCCAAATTTGCTTTGAACTGGATATGAGCATTCCCACATGAGTTGCAAAGTGACTGAGAGGACACTAATAACAATGGGATGGGACAAGTCAGCCAAGGGAAAGTGTTGGGAACTGAAGGGAAGCAAGTTAGGCTCTGGGTTATGTGTGGCCCCATGTGGTACATATTTTCTATTCTTGCCATGGGAAGAGGGGAGGTGAAGGAAGTGTCTCCCTCACTGTCTTAATCTGCCAGGAGGTAAAGGCTCCCAGGGACTGACTAATTAGAGAGAGGAGAAGAAAAACTCCTAGACTTAAGCTATATTTAAAAATAAAATAAAGTTAATCAAAACATTTCTGGCCCAAAGTCTAAAATTATCCCGTGGAGTTCGGAGGTCTAAAGATACAAGCCACTTGCTATGTATATATATTAATTTCTGTAGTGTAGCATGGTGAGAGCTGCTTTCCTGCAACAGCCAGAGTTGTCAGTGTGCAGGCAAACAGAGGAGCTGCTACTATGCAACAAAGAATTGAGAATTACCTAAAAATGAAAAATTATGGAATTATATTACTTTACCTGCAGTGATAAGATATGGAAATATGCTGAACACTCACGTGAGCTTAATACAGCAGCTCATGAGAGAGCCAACTTCAATCTGAGAAATAGTAATACATTCCTCAGGACACAATGATCTTGGAAAAAGAAACCATAAGCTGAAAGAGTCTTGTGAATTTGCAGGCTATTTCATAGGGAAATGAAAGCCATTATCCTCAAAATATTCATGAACTTGCTGAGCTTTACATATGAGAGTCTCCCTATATTAATCTTTTCTCTAAACTTACTTAGCGGAGTGATACATTTTTCAGCCCGGAGCATGTTGAACTATTTATTTTAAATACACGGTCTGATGAATTTAATCTTCCTTTTGTGCATCAGCCATAAAGGGATCCTGATTTGTCAGAGAAATTGTTGTCCTAAAGACTAGGCAAAAAATTTAGAACAGTTTTCTAGCTAATGGCCTATTCCCGTACCACTTGCTTCAGGAGCCTCCTTTTTCTGGGTTCTTACTGATAACGTGCACCTGAATAGTACCAGTCTCATTCCCTGAAGGGTGACTGAAATAACTTGGGGTGAGCAAGTGAGGAGCAGTGAGTGCTCTTGCTCAGAGCACTGGTAGGAAAAGCTCCTGCTCCTCTCAGTGGCGGGCAGAAACAGAGGCAGCAGCCAGACGAGGGAGCTCTGGAGACAGAGGTAACAGCCAGTTAACATTGCCATGCTACAGCTCCTGCAGGAGCCTTCAGTGCAGAGGGATGAGGAGGGAGACAATGGCAACACCCAGGTCCTGCAGCAGCCAGGGCAGTGTCCCACATGCCCTGCTCTGGCAGAGCAGAGGGCCATGTCTGCAGCTGTGCTTTCACACTGCTTTGGGGGGAACTTTGGTAGTTAATTTGAAATGGAAACATTTGATTGTGTCCAGCATAAGTAATTTCCTTGTGCTCCCCCACCAGCAGTGGCAGTGGGCAACTTTAAAGCCAAGTTGTAGGCATCAGTGTTGGCAGAGCAAACTGGTGCTTGTGGCAGGCAGCAATCGTGCCCCCACCTCCTCCCAAATACTGTTTTTTGAGCCAGGCTCTCTCTCTGTATCCCATTTGCTCTGTTTCTCTCCACTGCAGATCACTACTATCTGTGAGAGATCACAAGCTCCACACTCCAGAAGCTCTCTGGGCTGTTAGCGTTTTCGTCCCAACTTCTTGAGAAACTAAGAAAAACAATACCATGACCATAAACCACTGAGTAAATCACTTGAATGTCCCAAGAATCACTTCATTTTCACAAGAAAACAAGTGTCCTACTGAGAAAACCCTCTTGGTGAGCCAACTTGATGCTGAGTACAAATGATATAAATATGAAAAGTTTGTATCATTTATATAAAGCACATGAGTTAAAGTCCCTTGACCAGTTGAATGTCTGGTGTGTATTTCTATTAAATTAACAAATTAGTCTGTTGTCTAGGAGAATCAATAAGCAATTTGAGAGCAGAAAGCTCATTACACTCATTAAACTTGGTATGATTTGCGACGGGGAACAAGGCTTCCATTTATCAGAAGCCAGCTGAAAGAAAGCCAGAGCACTTCAAAAAGATTAGCCAAAATGTACCAGACCCTGTACAACTTCTTAGAGAGCAAAGAAGAAAAGTTTTTTGAGAGGGTCTCCCCTGTGTGAATTTCTAGTTAAAGAGTACATGGCGAAGTTCCAGGTATTTAAGTGCCCATGTTTAGCCCTGAACACATTTACTCTGAATCAAGCTGATGCTTTCTGATGTCTAAGGAACATCTGCATTCTTCACTGAACTAAGACCAGCTGTTCCACAAGCATCCACTCTTGGCTAGAAGCGTGGATTTATGGCTTATTATTGTTCATGGCTCCATAAGAATGCATAAGGATCCACATCAACTGCACAGACTGGGGCTCACTAAACCTTTTATTTTGGAACAAGATTTTTGCAATTCTTTGAATTATTTGAACTGATTTATATGTCCTTAAATACTCCTTACTCATCAGCAAGGCCAACTGCTGACTGTAAATATTACTATATTATCTTTATTTTAATTCAGGGGAGAATTTAGCTGCCTTCAGAAATATTGTGCCTTCTTCTCCATCTCTTTTGTTTCAGAAAGCAATGAACACTCATTGAATAGTGACTGTTTAAATAAATTGCTTAACTCCCACAAGACCAAAACACTGTAGGACCTGGTAACAGAGAAACAAGATGTCATCCCTTCAGGTACTTATTTCCTCCCTTGACTTGGTTACAGGCCTTATGATTGATTTCTTCACTTATTCTGCACACATGCACAGCTCTGTCTCCCTTTGTACTTTGGATAAGCCATTCCTAAGGTGCAGAAGCCTTCTTGTGGTTCTGTTTCCCCCTTTTCTTTTCTCTGTAAGGCTTATGCTTTTTGTAATGCATGATAAAGACAGGCTTTCCTCCTCCAGAAGTAATTAAGTTCTTCAATCACTACAGTAAAACAGGTCCTAAGGCAAAAAGTTTATTGATGTGTAATGTGTTTCCTCATCTCTGCTTTCTCTCATCATGCAAAGTCCTGAGTGTCTCATCCTGATTAACACAGCTGTGAGCAAACTGTTGCCATCCACAGCAATTATATCTGTCTATAATCCACAGTCAGAGGACAAAAACTGACTCAAAAAACCCTTGCAAGTTTGCTTTGCCTGTACCTCACTGCCTTCCTTGTATGCCAAATGTTATCCTGAGTGCAAGTGAGAACTGAAGGGAGAGTCAATATCATCTGAATAATATTCCCAGCATTCATGTGTGTGCTTGCAGTCTCCCCAGCAGCACTCCTCCCTCTCCCCAAGCCATCAGAGCAGAGCTGTCAGGGATTTGGGTCAGTAGGACCCTGTAGAGACCCAAAAGGGAATGAAAAGGCTGTTCTGGCTATGGACGTCTTGCATTTGAGAAATATTTTGGTGTGAGAAGTCCTCAGGATTTTTTCATCTTCACCTCTAAGGTCAAACAATGGAGCTAACAAGATGGAGGCAGAACCTGGGCTCCCACCCAAAGTCCACCAAAGGAGATTATATGCACAGGGAGTTCAAGAGTTTCAAACACTCGCACCCAGGAGTCTGCTGAATGCAAGATTGCCTCAAGCCCCAGCAATGTATGGGTAAGAGAAGAGTATTCTACCCTTAAACTTACCTCATTTGACTGTACTTCACCTCCAAATACAACATCCAAAGTTAAAAGGATGAAAAGTGTAAGCTTAAAACAACAGGGAGAAAATTACCACTATGAGACCAAAACACTCCTAAACTTTGCACCTGGCAACACCTGTAACATTTCTGCCTGAGACTATTTTTCTGGTTTAGCTGAGGTTTGTGAGATAGAAATCACCTGCTGTATTTCAGCAAAGATGTCAATAAAACCTCCAAAGTACTCCTGGACTGTTAAGAAATACATTTTGATTCTAAAAAGAAATATCCTTCTATGTCTTTTGGAAGATCACCCCAGCGTTTCATCAGAAAAAAAAAAAAAAAGTCTAAATAAGTACATATATTCTTTAGCAGATAGAAAGGAAAATCTTCCTCACCAGTACAAACTGAAAAGTGTAAAGAATGAGACTGAGTGGGCTGGAGCAGTTAGAAGAGGTGGCTTTTAGTGGAAGATCAAAGTCTAGGGAGTGGATTGCTTCAAGATGTTCCTCTATCTCAGCAATGCCTGTTTGCAACCTCCCTGCACATTTTGGACATTTTGCAGTGACCACCCACAGGACTGAAGCAGCTGGACCTTTGCACAGCTTAAGAGGCAAACCCAGCACTGAGATCAGTGCTAAATCCAGCTCTGCCCACTGCATTTTGTGCTTATTTTATGGTACTTTACAGAACATTCAGGAAGAGTTCTGCTTTCAATAGGTAGGATTTGTTGCAATGACTTACTTTGCTACCATGCATTAGGGTGATTTTGATCGATGGAGATCTGACTCATAACTTTACACTACAGGAATAGGCTGGAGTTTACTGGAACTGAACAATACAAATAAACAGCAACAGTCATATTAAGGCTCTGTGGTTTGGCTCATTTAGCATGCTGGCTTTATTAAATCTGACATAGCAGACATTATGCATCATGCAAGGGCTATTTGGTAGAATTTGTCAGGTTTTAAAGAAATGCTTTCAAAAATCCCCAAGAATAAGAAGATTAGAAACATTTCCTACATAAGCAGTGATGATTTTTTCACTAAAGAACCTCCTCTTCAGAACTCTGGCAAGCTGCAGAAATCCAAATGCCACTTTCAGACCTACTAGGTTTAATTGTGTTTTTAACACATTCCTGTTCTGACAAAATCTGAATTTTCCCACTCTGAGATAAAATTATTGCTTACAATTTTGACCGAAGAAATGTCAATTCTCTCCCTCTCAGTAAAGGCCCTAGTTTTCAGGGTGAGATGGAGCCAAAACATTAATGGAAAGCTATGGCACAGAGCACTTCTCACATCACAGGAACACTTCAGCAGCTAAAGCAAAAGGGGAAGAGTTGTTTAAGGAGGGATGATATAATCTTGCACGTGGCCAGAGTAATGTAATAAGCCATGTGAAGATATATCAAGCCTGAGGGTTGACCTGCAACTTCCCTGAGTGGCTCAATAATAGCAAGACAACTTCTCTGGAAATGCTTTGTAAAACAAAAGGTTTTAATAATGACAAAAATAACAAACAATATAGAACAAAAGAAGTATGAGTTGAACACAGTGCAGAGGACACCCTTACACTGCTAAGGCAGTCTAAAAAAGCAATTGAGCTCCTTTGTGCACCTTCAAAAATAATTAATGTTTTAGGAGGGACAACTTGCCCCACTGCCAATAAACTGCTGCAGGTACAGATGTTGAGAAACATTTTTAAAGCCCAACCAGTGTCCCTGTGCTGGCTCTGGGCCAATTACAATAAGGCGGCTATGGAAAATTCTAGTTTAACTTCCTTACGTGTTCAAAGGTAAGGAGAAACTTTTTTCCTTAAATAGAATCATTTGTTTGGGTGTGGAAATGCACTCCTGCAGCGGGAGAGGATATTTCTGCACATTTCCACAAAATAAGCAGTTGCACAAAAGGGTGGATTCACTAATCACGGTACATCACTAAATTTTGATTTACCCAGGCAGACACCTGAATGCAATCAGGTTTTCCATCTATAAAGAAGTAAAATATTACTGCAGAGGTGAGGAGGGCTTCACACTAATATAGTAACAGACCTTGGAGAACCTCCAGACATGAATGACAAATATAAAATGAGGTTTTACTCCACATTTACAAAGAGGACACTGCAAAAGGTGCCTGGCTGACAATGAGGGTGTGCAGAGCAGAAGCACAACAATCAGAAGTTGATTGTTTCACAGATGCACCAAAAAAAGAAGACAAGAAAGCAAACACTTCCTCAGAGCCACATAAAGGCATCCAGTGTACAGGATCCATCATTCTTTCTCAGCAAAACCCGCTGGTCAGACCTGCCAGAGCTGCTTATCTAACCTGTAGCTGTAAGTTTAAATTTGGTTTCATGCTAAACAATTTCATTATGTCTCACTTTTTTGGTTTCTTTCTCAGATGTTTTGCTGTATTTTTTTAATATCTCTCTGCAAATAGGTGAAAAAAATAACCAGGACAGTATTGGGTTTTTGCAGAGCAGCTATTCATGTCCCATGGCCTTGCCCTCATCTCCATAGTCAGGTGCAGACAGCAGGAGGGTGACCTGGCCTGATGGGCCTGATCAGGAGAGCCTGGAGGCACAGGGGACAGGGAGAACTGCAGAGCTGAGTAGCATGTCACAGGGGGGAGGCTGTCCCCACATCAGAGCGTGGGTGGCACACACGTTTCTGGCCAGTGTCGTGGGAGTCACAGCCCCACGGCTGCAAACGCTGGTGCAATGGTAGTGGGAGGTCTGGTGAAGAAGTAAACAGAGCACCAGGTGAATAGGTGATCAGCTCATAGGCTGCATCCCTAAGGGCCTGCTGAGGGACCACTCAGATGGAGGTGCTGGTCCTCGCTCTTGCAGACAGAGCCAGAAGGACAGATGCTGTCTGCTGAGTGCTTAAAGCTCAGCAAAGATCTCACTTGGGTCATCTGCTCTTGCTGACTGGCACTGCTTGGTCCAACAACCCACAGCTGCAACAGGACTTGATGCTAAGCCCAGAGTCTCTCATCTCACACCCTGTGAGACCCACTGCTTCCTGGATTTCACTCTGCTCAAGCTGCTTTCAAACCCTCTGGCGCTACTTGGCACTCGCAAAATTAATTTCAAACCAGAACTGCTCCTGCCAGCAACAGTTCTGGCTCAGCCAGAACTAAATCTCATCAGCTGGGTGATGAGTGCTCATCATGTCCATCTAGTAGTACCCAAAATATAGCCACTGTACACTTTTCGCATGTATGACAATCTACACAACAAGAGATAAAGTCGAATCCAGCACAGGGGATAGTCCCCACTCAAGCAGGAAAGGGGCCCAGAGGCCATCCAGAGAGTCCTGCCAAGCTGCCAAGCTGCACACGTGAGATCATGAGCATGGAGCCTCTGCTGCCTCTGCAGAGTAAGTGGGCTGATGTGAGAGGCCTCCAGTCAGAGACAGGGTTGCTACAGACTCGGGAAGGGTGACACAGGGAGCAGGGCAGGAGGAGCATTCTGCAGGGGCTACAGCCAGGGCACAGCAGCCACAGATGGACAGACATTCCAGCTGACAGGGAGCTCAGGAGATCTCTACTTGTGAGGCTTCAGAAGGGATTTGTACCGTGGGGAAATCAAGTGTGTTGTCACAGTATCACATAACAAGCTGTGAGATGGGAGCACACCAGCTGGTTAGATGTCTGTGGAGTGGGTAGTTTGGAAAAAACATTCACTCAAGGAGTGAATGTCAGCATGAACTGACCAGCTCTGCTGACATCTAATCTCACAGCCTATCCATAGGGCATCCTTCCATGTAAACATAATGAAAGATCTGCTGCTGAGAAAATATGCCCATAAACTTACTTTGATATAAAGTTAAAGTCTGGGGTCCCACTGTAAGTGCTATCAGCATACTGTAAGTCAGCACTGAGAAAGTTATTCTGTTATAATCTCAGAGAAAATACATAAGAAATATGCTTTAATGACATGCCTTACAAACAAACCATGAGAAATAGCTCATGTAGGTTTCCTGGAATACCTGCTAAACAAGAGTCATCAAAGACTAAGAGTCCACAGAGCACTTGTTCTATTGAATGTTAATGTCCCTAAAACTCCCTGAAAGCAGATAAATAACAAGAGGTAAATCACTTGCCAATTTTTATCCAACTGCACAATAGATATTACAGTTGCTTTGGTAAATGAACTGAGAATTTCACTTAAGCAGAACTTCCTTAAGCAGGTTTATGCTCTCCATTCATTTTTAAGAGCCTCTCACAGCCTCCCTCATGCCCATGACAGCCCTCCATCCCCTCCAAAAAGGACTCACAGAAACTCCTTAGAGATCCTGGGTTGAGACAGCAAGGTCAGGATACTGGGAGCAAAAGCTCAGAGCCATCTAAACTGGTAACTGCATTATCATATCTTGCACTTGTTTCAGTGGAGTTCATCAAATGAGATGGAGATCCTCTAAAGAAAAAAATTTGCACTGGTGGCAAGAGAATAATAATAATAATAATAATCAAAAACAGAGAGAGACATAGTAAATAGACATAGTAAGTGAAGAAAGAAAAAAGGAAAATCAGTGTTCAGTATTGGGTTTGAATGAGGGTTTTGGTGGAGGTACCAGACCTGCTCTCCAACATGAGTTTTGCATTGGAATCCACTACTGGATCTTGAACATTTTCATTAAAAGCATGAGCCTCCAACAATCCTTTTCTGAGATCTGTGACCACAACAGCATTGCAGCTTAAAGTATAAAATCTCTTTGCTGTGTTATTTTGGCAGAGAAATGCAGACTTTGCACACCCATGATATTCAACTGGTGTGATAGCTTTGGGCATTTGTTTGCCTTTCAGCACACAAAGCCCTTTTATTCTGATACCTGTCATGAGCTGCTGTTATGCCTTTTCTCCCCTTTATCTGATGGTATTTATAAATATATTTCTATCTATTTACTCCTGTTTCCCCAGTCATTATTTAGTTTGTTTTACTAATATAAATCTATAAGTTTTGCCCAACAAAAACATTTGAAATGTGGCTCTGGTTAGTATGGATCTCTTTTCTCAAAGCAGCAAAGATTTAAACTCTTACATAGAACAGATGTGTGTGTTAAATTCCTTGGTTTGGACAATGCTTTGAACACACTCAATTTACATTTCATTTCATAGACTTGCTCATGCCTGAAAAAGAAATGACCTGATAAATTATTTGCAGTTGCTGCCAGTTTAAGCAATGTCTGAAATGCTTTGTTGGTGAGTGGAAGTTTTCAGATTATTTTTGGTGCCATGACATACTGCTGTACATAACCCAGACTGAAAAATAACTGACAGCCTCTGGCATCTTGGAGATAAGCAGTATCAGCTGCCATAGGGTAGTGGACTGTGTCTCATGAGTAAAACAGACTCTGGCAGTAGCTTTGGGAGAGAAAAGCTGATATTTTTCTAACAATTGTGTTGCTAACACATTTTTGTTTTCTTTTGATTCAGCCTTTAGATGATTATTTTCTTTTTTGCTACTGATCTTTTCCTTTGGCATGCTGGGCATCATCATCCAGTCCATTTGGAAGCATGACTGAAAAGTAAGGTGATCAGGAACAAAAGGGATTTCATATACATGAAGTAACTTTGTGGGTCTAGTGTCTCTTCCCTCCCTCCATCACTTTGGAAAGAGGAGGAAGTATCCCCCTCTCCAGCTGCTGAGAGAGGCCCATGGCACTATGTCAGCCCAGAGCCACTGTGCAAGAGCTGAGCAGCCCTCAGGAGGGGAATCTCCCACCATGGACCAGGGGAGCCATTGCAGCACTTACCCTCACCCTGCAGCAGCCAGCAAGGGGCTGCTGCCAGGGGAAAAACCATGAACCACCTGAGACTGACAGGGATGCTCTGTGCCCAGAGCTGTCTTTGATGCTCTGAGCTATTTATCAAGTGGCTGCAAACGTGGAGCCCACTGTCTGGCTGAAAAAATGTGCCAGGAAAACTGGAAGCAAATTAAGAACACATTTCAGAACAGACTGTGTCCACTGTGTTGCTGATAATAACAACACATCAGATGAGATGTCCTGACACAGGAGGAAAATGAGAATGGGTGTCTGCACCCTCCTAAATTATTTTCTTATCTGTTCTCCTTTAGTGCACCCATATCTATGCACTGTTGTTGTGTACTTGGCACAGGGGAAGCCTCTGGGTACTTTAAGTCACAAAAGAATTACAGACACAGTGTGCATGTAAATCTGTCAGATGGTAAAAGCAACCACGGGCGTCCACTGGTCTCCGACTGTTAATTTAGGGATAGGAAATCAGTTGCAATAAAACCTTTCTGGAGATGTCAGAACACATACACACACATAAGTAGATATATATTAGATAGAGGTAGATAGAGATAGAGATAGAGATAGAGATAGAGATAGAGATAGAGATAGAGATAGAGATAGAGATAGAGATAGAGATAGAGATATAGAGATGATAGAGAAGATCGATATCTTTGAAGGGCAACCACAGCGCTGTCTCATTAGAAAATATTGTTTTCCAAATCTGAAACTAAAACAAGCAGAAAAGCATGGCCAGTATCTATCTTTATATGACATAAATATGCAAAAGCCCTGTCAGAACAAAACCTCATGTGTTGAAGCTCATTTGACAAGATGCTCTTGGTCACTAAGAAAGAAGTCGTTCAAATGTTATTCAAAGAGTATAATAGTTTCAATGTTCACACTCTTAAAAGCTCTTTTTCACGTCTTTTCATGTTGTGGGCAGTCTCACAGTGATCAGTGCAGGAGTTGTCTCCTGAGCCCCTTTTGCAATGCTTTGGGCCCCCAGGAGGCAGCACAGCACAATGCAGATGAGCCATGGTAGCAGGTCACCAGCCAGGCACACATTTTAAAGGTGTAGAGATGTGTAGGTGTAACCTGTGGGTGCATTTCACAGGCACTTACACATCAGGCACATCCAGCCCAGAGCTCAGGGACAACGTGGGCCCAGTAAGAGAATGAGATTTAGCACAGAGCTGGAGACACCTTCCCATAATCACGTCACCTTCCAGAAAGATCTGGGCATAACCCATGCTTTATCCAGGCAAACAGAAAATTTTCCCCACTCTATCTTTTTCGGTCTTGGGGAAGACATACTTGCACCTTGAGTATGTTTTGTATTTCAAGCTCATTTTTAAACCCAAAGGAGACTGAAAGTTGAGCATATTCACAAAGGCTTCCATGAATAACAACATCCCTGGGGAACTCTTTCTGATTTTTTGGAAGACAAGAAGCTTATCTGTTTGCATCCTGAAAACAACTGAGATCACATCAGTAACAGCACAGTGAAGGGGCTGTAAAGACTGAGATAACTCTGGTTTGAGCTAATATTATTACTCTGACACAGTACATGTAATTGTCTCTGGGGTGATGTTTTAATTAAAAGAGGGAAAATAAGTTTCTTCTCAACTACAGCTTCCTTCTACCTCTCATCAAATGAAACGTAGATGAGGCAGGATATTTATTCTCATTGGTCTAAGTGGTTTGTACTCAAAGCATTTGTGATAATATCTTGCTTTACTCTTTGTCTTTTTATTACCTGTAGGATACTGTAGAATATCAGGCTGATGCTAAACTGCTGAACTTGGGGGCTCATATCTTAATATATATTTTGACATCTTATCAATCTTTAAATTTAACATACTGATTTATGTGCCAGTATTATAATGAGCTGCCCATGGTTACTGAACTGCATGTTATTTGGATGTACAAGGTCAGCAGCAACCTCTGCAAATCAGTTCTCTCTGGTCTCTGCCATAAGCTGATAGCAGGCAAATCTTTTTTGCTTCCCTGGAAAATAAGCTGCAGATTGACTTTAGGCAGGAAAAAAAAGGTCTTGTACACAAAAGAGGAAAATAGTGTGAATAGTGGAGAATGGGATAAGGAAATGAAAATGAAGGCAGAGTTCCATAGTCCTGAATCTTCAGAATAATCATATTCATCCTCCAATAATACTGTTCCAGATAAAAGCATGAGATGAAAGTCACCAGCTTTCCAGATCAGGAATTCTGGAAGGAAAATAATGAGACAGAAAATATTTTACATTTATATGAAAGAGTTCTGTCAAATAGCACTTGTGATTTCTTAGTGTCCCCAAGTAAAGGAAATAGGTGATAAAGTAGGCGGTGAAGAAAGATACATTTCTTTTTTCTATCCTCAGTGTTTGAAGTTCCAAATCCATTTGGCAGATCCACTGTTTTATTTCTTCCTTGCATCAGTATACTCACTGCTTGAAAAGAAAGGTATTTTACATATTTTCTAATTTCCTGTAGGATTTTTTTTAATTTAAAAATGGTTCAGATATTCCTAACTGTTTTCAAGTCTATTTTTCTTCTACTTTTGCTGGTGTCTTTCCTTTGGAGTTGCAATGAAGAATTACAGTAAAATCATTGAAGCATCTTGTTAATTGCTGTCTGGTAGATGATCAGAGGTTGTGACTTGGCAAATTTTATTGTAAAGTACTTTGTCACAATCTGACAAGATAAATTAATTAGTGTAAAATTCCACTGTGTATTCATTAATGATGATGTACCTCAGACCTTTGACATAGCTGGTGCTATATAATTTACACAATTGGCAAGGAGCACAGTGAGACCAGTGTTTATTTCCATTGAGCATTCACTCCTTAAACACATGTGCCTTCTGAAAAAGAGATTAACTGATTCTTTAATGTTGTTAAGGTGATGTATCCCTAGTTGCTGAAATACTCAGGGTGTTGATACATCTTTTTGGTCTGTCTGCAGAACCACAGCTTAAAGATTATTGTGCAAAAAGATTTTCTTTCTGGTGGTTTAAAGATTTCAAGTGCTTTACAGCCTCTCACTGTCACTGAATTAGAGCGTTGCTAGTTTTCCATGCTAACAAGGTGTCCCTGCTATTTAAAGGTGAAAGGCTACTGATAGGCAAGCAAAGTCTGTGGCAGGGGATTTTATGATGCAGATGAACTAAGAATATTTTCATTTCAGAAATGTGGAGCTGTGGAGAGCATTAGAGATGGTTGTAGTGATGAACTGTGTGGAAATAAGGTAATTGTGTGGAAATAAGGTTTTATGTGTGAAGAAAAGGGACTGCAGCCATAGAAAGCAATAACTACAATTCCTTTAATACTCCTCTGATGAAATCATCTATGATATCATGTGGTCTAGGAGGAGGAGTACTGAATATAGCCCAGATCACACTGCATGGTATAGATGCACACAGAGGGCCCAATGCTGATTTTGCTGGAGTCAGTAAATAAATTCTTGCTAACTTTAGTTGGTCAGAAAATCTTCTCACTCTTTTCTATAAAGAATGCATATAATAATTACTAACTTGCAGAAAAATCAAAGTCCTAACAAGAACTTCTTTTCCCATTTTGTTCTCTGTCCATTTTGTTTTTAGGGTCTAAGGCATAACCAGAAATCAACCCTCCACCACAATGTCAACAGCAGTCACTATTATCTCCTCATTATTATGGACCTGTATTTCAAACACCCACAAAAATACTGATTCCCTAAAAATTCCTTTTATCTTGGTATTGTGCCACTGACAGCAAGAAGAATAATCTATATCTGAAATAAAATTGCAGTGGGTTTTTTCCCCTGGTTGCCAATACACGAGTGAGTCAGAAGAAACACAAAAGAGTTGTGGGCCATAATCACCTAGGTTATTGTTTTCCCTCTGCATTCAGTGAAGAAGAAAAGTGTGGGTGTTTCTTTCCTGATCTTGCCTTTTAGTTCCCCCACTCCTGAGAGCAGTTTCTACCTGCTCACTCCTGGGGTGGCTGCACAGGACTGGGTGCAGGGGCCAGGTGCAGAAAGTGGTCCTGGTTTGGGATCTCACCAGGAACTCGGGTCCTCAAAACTGAGAGGTCAAATCTTTACCTTATTCTGCTGGTAAAATTTTATATAATTTTAACCTTTTTTTACTGAGGCACCTGTCTTAGAAGATGAACATTGTAATGCAGCAGCACAGTTCAGGAAAGATCACAGTTCAGATACAGTCATTTGCAGTGCTCTGAAAAATTACTAAGTGCAAGCCTTCCCTGTGCATTCCCTGTTTACTTGTCTCACCCACCTCTTTAATTTGTATGTGAAGCTCATATTTTTAATATAAAAGGTCCTCTGAGTCAATGCAAGGACTTGCATCAGTTCAGCACAATGGGAATGAAGCAGTGAACCCCACTGTGATACAGCTAAATAGTTCCAGAAAAGTGCCAGAAAACAAAAAGCAGAAACTGTGTGCATATCACATATGATTAACCCAGCACGTGCAAAACAGCTCTTGAAAGGCTGGAAGGTAAGAATTCTGAGGAGAAGAGGAAAACAGGGATAAAGGAGGAGAAAATACCCTTCCTCAAAGAGCAAAATGGTATGAATGGTGAATATCTGTCACAGGAGCTGGAAAGTGCTGTATTGTAGTAAGCATGCACAAGGTAAAAGGAAAGACATGCTCTTAATGAAAGCTCCATATATACTTTTTAAAAAGCTAGTAATAAGTTTTCAATGTTTCTAACAAAGCAAAAGTCTAAGTGAAACTGAGCTCAAAACAGGGAGTTCAGGCCAAGAGGTATATAGCATGTAACACAAGGCTTGGTATTTGCTGCTTTCACAACAGTGTAAAGGCAAAAGAAAGCAAGTGTAGTAGAAGATGCAATGCCTTTATTGCTTAACTGTTGCACGTTGGAACAGTTGATGTGCCCAGAAATCTTGCCTGGAGGGGGATATTGGATTTTTTGGTTGGTTTGTTGGTCGGTTAGGGTTTCGGGTTGGTTTTTTTTTTTCAATATAAGAAATTTGAAGCTCAGTCTGAGCGAAGGGCAGTTGCTGGAGTTTCACATAATTGTACTAATCCATTCAACAGTTTGAGAGGAAAAGAGCAGTACCCTGCCATTCTCAGTGATGCTCTGAGGGCAAGAGAAATAATAGAAGAAAAATGCTAAAATAATTATTTTAATGGCTAGAGAACAAGAAAATTCGGCTGAGATCTTTAAAACTCTGGGACAGATAGCAAAGTCATAAACAGGCTCTCCACTCTGTCCTTGCATTAAAGACAGAGCAGAACCTACTTATCACCAAATTAGATCGTTGGCTTTAGAGGCTCTTTCTCAAGGATGAGCTTGTCCTTAGCTTCTTCCTGGACACCTAAACCTTCTTGCTTTCATATCAGTGAGACTATTGAAAGTTTTGTCTGGTGTTTGAACCAGGAAACAGCATTTAGACCACTTAATTCAATATGGTTGCCGATTATTGCAGCGCAGACCTGGCATGATGCATTTAATTTTATTTTGGACATGTAGATTTTTTTCCCGTGTTTAAATATTTCCTTTTTTTACTTGAATTTTATGTATATAGTAAGAGATATCCTAGGATTTCACTGCAGTGTTTTTGGTTATGCCAATTTTCTGGCACTGAAGATGCAGGCCAAAACTGCAGCTTGACTAGAAGCCAAGGAAAGATGGAAATGTGTTAGAGAGACCTATTTTCAGGGCAGATGTCAGTTTCTTTTGGTGCCAGTCCCCTACCAAGCATGAGAATCAAGTCCAAAATGTCAGTTCCAAGTTGCCCTCTCTCCAGGAACTGAAGAGCAGCAGTAAGGGTTGATGTCCAGTGTAAAGGACCTGCCACTGAAACACTTAGTAGCATTTCTACCCAAGAACCTGAGAAAATTGCAGGTTTTGGCAGCCAAAAACCTATTTTTTTCCATTTGCCAACAAAAGCAGTTGTTTTTACATGCAAAGTATGATTCAAAGTTGCCTTGCATGACACCAGCTGACCAGAGCAGCTTTCCCAGCAGTGCCTGTTACCTCAACATTTTGCAACAACATTTAAAGTTGGGTTCACTGAGCTTTTACGAGTGCAGGCCCATCTGTCTGTGGCTCATGAACAAAGAAGAAAACAGGAAAGTAAAGTATCAGATCAAAGAGTTCAAACTTGAAGGCAAGTTTAACAGAGCTGGAATGAAGGACTCTTTCTTTTAAACCTATAGATCCTTCTGTCCCATACACAAAAAATTGCTGAATTTGCAGTAGCTCCTGCAACTCTCTTCCAAAAACACATTGCCAAGTAGTCTCCATTTCCAAGTAATTCTCTCCTCCAAAGAATTAGAGAAACACACACAATCATTTTAAAGAACAATAAATTAAGTGAAAACTTTACAATGTAATTGCATTGAATCCATGCAATTATGTGCAAGAATAATTTAATTCCTTTTCCTGATTCATTCCGGAGTTAGAATTAGACAGTATTAAGGCTAATCTTTCATACTTAGAATAATTAATTGGTCTCAATATATTTGTTTGGGGGTGACTTAGGCAGGAAAGTACAAATTGCTCGGTGGTTAGATGGTATGTTTTCCCTGGGCAATACGTGATGATGTGGGGCTTTCTAAAAAATCACCTCCACACATTAAATCAGCCCTGGAACACCTTTATGGTATTCCAGTGTGGTCACCATGCTTTTTTGGTCAAGGACTTTATGTGGCTGCCAGAGGGTTGAATTCTCTTTGCTTGTACCTTCACTCAGCAGAAAGAAGAAACGGGGGCTTGGTCATTTTCTGGGGGAGGGCCACATCCTTCCTTCCATCAGCCCTGTGGGTACTTCCAGGATGTTTTCCTGCTCAACTGTGGATGGATGTTCATTCCTAAGCAATAGCGCAAGGAAAACAATGGGGAAAACCATGGTTGTCCATCTACACACTGATACAATCAATTGCAGTCTTTGTGGACCTGGGAGAAACATTTAAGCACAATGACAGCCCTTTCCAGCTCACACAGCTTGGATTGTGTATCAGGCAGGTGCCAGCCACCACCACAGAGCGCCAAAGCAAAGAAGAGCCACTGACAGAGTTTCCTCAGACTTTTCTTCAGAATTTGATTTTACATCAATAGACACAAACTTACTTAATAGCTTCCTAGTTTGTTAAAAAAAAAAAAAAAAAAAGTCTTTTGAAGGAATAAACTAGGCTAATGAAAAGAAGGGAAATAATAGTAATTTGCTACTGCTGCTAAAAGTAATTATTTTGGACCCAAGGTACAAGATAAATGGCAACCATATTTAATTTGTGAGGCCAATCATGTGCATGACTGAGCAATCCAAAAAAAACCCTGGGCAGATCCTTCATATCATCCCAATAGAATGGAGGAGCACAACAAACTACAAACTTACATGAATCAATATAACAGGAACAAATTATTGTATCTGCTTACATAGTCCTACACGTTCTAAGAAAAAAAGAGTCCACAAAGAAGAAGAAAATCCAAACAGAAGTTAGTCTTTGCTTGATTCCAAAGTGTTGTGTGTGGCATCACACTGATGTATCTTTGCTTAAAGCCTAATCAAGCTACTGCTGCATGTGCAAATTTCCAAAAGTCCCTCTTAAATCTTCACATCCTCTTCTATTAAACTCATTTTCTTTTTCAATGCAAAGTTGTTCTTTTCCTCCTGACAAGGCCATCTTTTTTTTTCACTTCTATTTTTCATTTCTGAGAAAATTTTGTTTGAATATTCATATTTTTTCTCAACAGAATGAACAAAAAACAAATAGCAGCATAGTGGCTGTTTAAAGACAAGGACGCAAGGAGGAGGAACAGGAGGCACAGGCAGAAAGGAGGCCTTGCAGTGTGCAGACAGCTTTGAGAGACATTTTGAGCAACTTTCAGTGAGGAGAACCATATCAGCTGTTTGTATTTCTAGGTCACAAAGGTCAGAACAACAGCAAGAAGCTTTTCTTTCAAGAAAACAAAACACATTATTTGTTCACAAGTATGGGAGTGATCAACTGAAGCAAGCGAACACATAAGAAATTTAGCAAGTAGTGCATTAAACTCATTTTTCCCATATTTTATCAAATTACAGTCTTTCCAAGGCACTGTTGCTACAAGAATGACATTTTAGGCAGTCAGTTCTTTTGGAAATGTTAAATTTCTGTTTGGCTTCTGCAAGGCCTGATTCTTTTCTCAAGTATTTGAGCTACAAAAGCTAGCAGCTTAATGTCCAAAGTGCCTTGAAGGATCACTGCCTTTTCTGTGGGCCAGTACATTAGGAGTGCTGCAGGGTTAGTGGAACATCAGAAGGTGAAGATTTGCTGTGTCACTTTTACAAGGCACTAAGTCCTGGTGCAGCATTGTGGTGAGACCTGCAGAGCCAGACACCAGGGAAAGCACGTGGGAGAAGTCCCAGGTCCTGCAGGCAGAGTAGGAACCTGCAGCTTGCAGGAGTGCAGATATCTCTTTTCTTGGATCTGCTGCCAGACAGCCAGCAAGGGACAGGGGTCATATATTATTAGTAGGCCAAAGATGCATCTATTATTGATTCCATCTGTTGATTTTAATTCTCTGTCCAGCCCATCAGTCCTACTCCTCTGGCCACCGCTTCTCACCTCTGAGACCAGAGTGTTTCCCCAACTTGCTCACCCTATGCAGTGAGGTTGTACCTGCTGGGAAAAGTGTCTGAACAGTGCCTTGCAGAGCAGCAGAGAAGCTGAGTGTCTGTTGAAGGCTCCTGCCCCTACTGAGCAACAGCTCACAACATCACTGTGCCTTCACCCTTATTTATCCCTCCACCCACAACTTGTGGAGTAAAATGAATTGTCTTTGTTCTGCTGGGAGAACAGATGGGAGATGGAGGTACTCTATGGTCAAGTACTTTTCTGTTCCTTTACCTCCACCTGTGCCCTCAGTCTCTTATTTTCTTCCTCCTCCCAGAAAAGGCTGGGCACAGACAGAGTTTTAGGACAGCTATTGCCTTAAAGCCTGACATAATTAAAATCTTTTTCATTATCCTCACTGATCTGGGAGTAATCATTACAATGAACAGGATAGATACTTTAGCCTTTACAACAAATATAAAAGATAACAGCCCATGACCATATGTGTCAAATAATATTAACTGAATGTACAGTTCAGTAATGAGAGTTAATTCAGTTTTTAATGGCACTGAGGTACTGGTATAATTTAACATTCAGACATTGGACAGGATTCTCTAAACCACCACTGCTTGTTGCACTCCTCTCCTCCCTGCACGTGGAGCACCCACCTTGTCCAGTGGCAGGGCTCAGGTGCAGAGCAGATGTGCAGTGATGGGAGCAGGTTCCCATAGACAACAGCTGCTGATGGCCTCACTGTGCTTCTGCATTTAAGACTATTAAACTTTCTAAAACCTTCTTGGGAAGTCAGTTAGTTCCCAGAAGATGCAGTAATGGCCCAAAAAGTATTGAGACAATTTTCTGCTTCTAAACCTGTCTCATCTTGGCAGGGAGAGAGAGGAACCCACTGTGCCTGTGTCTCAGTTCCTGCATGCAGTGGGGAGCTGGCAAGCCCTGCCCAAAGCTGTTCACACTGTGATGACACTGTGCAAGCAGTTCTGCCCTGGGTGATGCCATCGGGTGCTTTGCACCTCTGGGTGCTGCTCAGCCCTTGATGGCATATCAGTCTGCAGGACTGAACCCTCCACAGCGCTCGGATGCCACTGGACCCTGCTCCCATCATTCCCATAGCAGTCTGACCCACCACTCACATCCATCCACCTTCTGACCTCTCTGATCATCCAAAAAGGATGTGCCAAGTTGGCTCTCCAAAGGGTAGATCTTGTTCTCAGTGAGAACAGGAGGAGTTGCTTTCCCACTGGAGTTGCTTTCTGTCCCACTCAGAGCACATTCAGGAGCTGCTGATGGACTGGAGCATCATCCAGGCTGCCAAGTGCAGTACTGGTTGGATCTCCTCCTGAGGACACTGCTCAGTACCACAGGAGCAGGGGCCCTCAGCAATGGGCTCAGTAGCCAGTTCCTGTTCTTTTGATTGCCCTCAAGAAAGAATTAATATTCAGCCAGGAAATGAAATTATCGTTCATTTTTCTGCTGTAAATCCCAGGGCCTGCACCAAAGGCTACATGCATGCACTGTTTCAGAGATAGTTTCATAACCTTTGTCATCTGGAGACAGCATGGGTGTTAAGGAACAATAAGGTAAGGACCAGAAGCAAATAGAAAATAATTGACACGGGAGTGTGCCTGACAAAACTTTACTGACGGATGTGACCACTGTTTCTGTTGGTGCCATGAAGTCTTTGTCCTCTGCTCTTTGTCACATATCATAGAAAACTGTTCCCTGTGGTCAGTGGCTGTGTAGCTCTTCTGAAGAACCACATCATGTCACATACCTGGCATCATATTCTTTATCATTGCTCATGAAGGCCATAATATCTCAAATAGGACATTGACGAATGAGGAAATATGGAGAGAGGAGCAGCAAGCTTGATTATGGCTCTGGAAAGAAAACAGGACCTTATGGAAAGAGACCAATATCCTTCAATTAGGTAAATATATAGCAGAGAGAAATTAAAAAAGGAATGGGAGAAAGGCATGATAAAGGAATAATTGAGACCTGACAGCCCTCCAATGAAAGCATCACATAACAGATTTGAAACTGTCACAAGGTCAAATTATCCAGTATAATTAAATTTGTGAGCTCATTGCTGCATAAAAATACGGGAAACAATATCTAAAAACAATTAGTCAAATTCATGGAAGAAAAAGGCTTCGTAATAGAACCCCCACACCTTCTGACTGAGAAGCCCCTGACAGCAGGCTGTGGATAAGAGATCCTACCAGGGCAGCATGAATGCAAACTTACTCCATGCACCCAGTTGCTGCCTGAGTGCTTTTCATTTTGCCTGATGGTGGCTGCAGGGGGACACAGAGGATTCTGGGCCACATGGGACCTGTAAACCCTTTGACACATGTCATCAGTACAGCTCTAGACTGGCCAAAGACAGCTGGAGTAGAGTGGCTGCCATGGGTCTGAGCTGAGGAGGGATGCAAATGATGAGAGCACCCAGTCTAGAGGCAGCACAGTGGGCAAAGTGATGGTGACATTTCAGCAGGTGATACCTCCACACTTCTCAGAGCTGGGGGAAGATTTTCTCCACCTCTGACTTAGACTGAGCACTGACCACACAGCTGAATCCTGTATGACCGAGGAGTACAGTTTATGTGATGTGATACATAATGCAATGACATCTCTTTATCACTTTTAATGTATTCCAGTCCACTCTGGTATAGTCCAAAACCAAATACAGCTAGATGTTCAGTGTAAGGGAGACATGAAATTGAGATGTATGGAGTAAAAACACATCTTTCTTGCCTCATTGCAAGAGGCAAGAAAAATTCAAGTTCTTTCATTAGGCAGGAATTAAAATGTAGATTATAGAGCAGGAAAACAGCATGTTATTGAACAACTGTAAGGCAGGTGAGGTAATCATTAACTGATTCTATTATGCTGCTTTCTCCCAAAGTTCAAGTGACTTCCCTATAATTTAGAATGAATTATAAAAGTATTTCCTGACTACACCTTTCCTAATGATGCAGGGGATGGTGCTTCTGTTGACTTTTGCTTTGTCCTGTAGTGAAAGATGCCAGATAAGAGAATTAGCAACCTGTTCACATTAGCTATTTTAAACAGTGTATCCCACTCTCACAACAGGCAACTGGCAGGTAGGCTGGGAAATGTAATCAGCTTTGAGCCCATTATGAACAGGTTTGATGAATTGTTACTCCACAAATTATGTCTGCCTGACAAAATACCTGACATGGGTGTCTGTGCATTCCTGTCAAGAGGCAGCTTTGCTGGGTACAGAATTTAGGACTGGTTTCAGAAGGAACTCAGCTGCCAACATTTTCTTTTGGCACCCTGGGAATTATCCCAGTTTGGAGTCTTTAACAAAGCTAAGAAATGCCCTAAATGCTCATTTCTGAAAAAGTGCTGAAGCTTTCTGGAGAAGGCAGACTCTGAACAGCAGGAAAAAAANNNNAAAAAAAAAAATCAACACTTGCACAGCCCTTTCCTTCCCATGCTGTACCACGCACTGCTGGCTTGTGGATGTCCTTTGTGCTTTTCTAGGGAGCTGTGTTTCCCCACAGGGCAGTACTGCCATTCATCTCGTGGCTGCAGCGTGCTGTGACCCAAACTGCAGCTCCTGCACTCCAGAAATAGCATCCTGCCTCTGGGAGAGGTCAGCCATGGCTGACTGCTTCATGTCAGCTCTATCTGCTGTGGAGGTTTCCAAACATACCCTGCCTGATTGCTCATTGCCTTTCTCCTCCTCAGGAATCATCTCTCAAGAGGCTCTGCATTACCTCCCCACATGGCTGCCCCAGGGCAAGAGACAACATCTGCACAGAGCTGTCACCCTGCACACTTCCAGCCCTGGAGAATCCTGTATGTGGGTGAAGGTTCCAAAAATCACCCATGGGGAAGTTCCTCGACATTCCCTGCTCCAGATCTGTGGCTCAAGGGAGTTAGAAACTTGGGATTTGAGATGCATCACTGTGCTACAGGCAATGTCTAAGGGGGCTCTTAAGAATGTAAACATACCCAGACTCGGAGCAAGGGTCTTTTCATCTAAGAGCAGCTTTCTGAAAGATTCTTAAGAATAGAGTGTAAAAAATAGTCCTCTGCCCTTACAATTCCTCCCAGCCTCTAGAAACCAATATTTTAAGGAGTTCTTGAGGTTGCACACTAATCACTGTATGTAATAACTCTTTTTTCCATGAGCTTAGTCCCTTCAAATTCATTTTTCTTTTTGGATAGATGCATTAATCCTTTGACAGTGAGGTTTGGGGGTTTTTGTCCTTTTTTTTCCCCTCAATTTGCTTTTGTTTTGGCATGTGTTACAACAAACAGCCAAGACATGAGGGTGGCAGGTTGTACCAGAAGACTGGAGCTCTGTTGCAGACCTACAGCACCATTTCTGCCCCAACATGCCCTCCCTCCCTGCCTTATGATCAAACCCAGTGCTCTGGGGTGGTAGCCAGCCACTCCTCATCCTCCTTTTGCCAGCTCTCTGGAGGACAGGAGCAAGGGCAGCAGATGGGGGCTGGAGTGAGCCCTGTGGGAACAGTGGGTAGTGCTTTCAGTAATCACTGAGGCTGTTCTTTATGGGGTCCATCTGGTCTGAGACAGAAATATAAATGCCTGAGGAGGTCAAGCATGAGAACCACTCACAAGGAAGTGGGAGCAGAGATTAAATGCCCCATATTCTTCCCAGGACCTCCTCTCCAGGGTTCCCCTCCTCCACCTTCCTCAGTCATGCCTGTCCTGCCCTGCTGCTGACCAAGCCCTGGTGTCTCTCCCAAGCAGGCTGGGCTGGCCCTGGGGCATGGCAGGGCTGAAAGTGCAGGTTCTGTGACACTGCAAACTCTGCAGGAGCTCTGACAACTCCCAGTCAGTCCTGATATTGCTGCTGACATCGTGGTCCAGCTGGTCCGACCATGGCTGGGGCTGTGTGCCTTCCCCTCACTTCTGCTGTATGTGCAGTGTCAGGGCTGTTCACCCACCATCTTTAGCTGCTCTTCTGCTTGGTGGATAACTTGTTCTCCAGAAATGTCATCTCAGCAATGTCCATTAGCCTAAATGTCGCTTTTTTTTTTTTTTAATTAGATATGGGCATGGTTAACATGATTTACCAAGATTTATATTAAGTATCACAAATGCTTCCCTTGATGAAGACTGCTTTTCTCTTTAATGCTTTATGTGGAGCCTAAGGTTATACTAGAGCAGCTCTTTTTATGAGAGGATCTTGCTTTCTTAGATGATTTACTAACAGAAAAATGTCAAGAAAATACCACTCTCCACAAACATTACACAGTAGTTCCTACATGTGTGTGCTTTGAGAAAAGAAAATTCGACTTTCCATTATCTGAACCACAGTTTTGGCAATTTTGTTTAGCTGGAGTAGTAGCATCCACCTCCGATGCACCTCAGATCCAAGAGCTACACAGATGGTAGAAATGGACACAGCAACTCCATTAAAAATAATAATAGTCAATGTGTGGAGGTTACAGGTGAAAATAATATATTGGACCTGTAAGAAAAGGAAAAGGCAAAACACGAATAGGAGTGTTCTGGGAGGACATTTAGACAATCATAGAATAAAAATAGCTGGATGAAGAAAGCCCTCCAAAAAATGGAGCTGGCAAAAGAAAGACAAATTTTGAAACAGCAACAAAAGAGTGAATTATGCCTGTGAGCGGAGAAGGAGAATGACAGTGCCAAGGTCAATGGGAGGGTAGACAATAGCAAGAGAGAAAGTTAAGAGGAGTTTTGTCATTTGCTAACTTGGCTATGAGAAGAAAAATTTGAGAAGAAAGGACAGAAAGAAGGAAATAAGGAAAGAAGGAAAGAAGGAAAGAAAGAAGGAAAGAA
>VYXD01007795.1:219394-255888 GCA_013397195.1 Hylia prasina
GAAGGAAGGAAGGAAGGAAGGAAGGAAGGAAGGAAGGTAGACGGGTAGAGTTTTGTCCCTGAACACCAAGAAAGCCAAAGAAAGAACGGGAAGGAATAGGAAATGGGAATAAATAGCACTACAGACGTCAAGCCAATTCTGCAAAGCTAGAAGTATAGTAATATAAAATCAGGCTGTCCTTTCTTTTCTCTGAGGCACAAGAACAATTTGATTATATGAGGGATTTAAGAAACATTCAACAAGAGATTTTGCAGGATCAGAAATGTTTCTTTTACAGCTTGAGAAAAATACACATTTCTGAAAAAAGCATGGAAGAAAATATCATTACTGGTGAGACAAGTGGAAGTGAAAAGAGGAAGAGATCTTTATTTGAGATAACCATACATTTTAGAAACTAACATTTATACTTCAGGGCATTTGGGAAAATCAATGAGAAATAGTATAGATGCTATATCAAAGAGAAATTGATCATTCAAGTTTTCCATTAGAAAATCTGATGTTTGATTGTGAACCATATTTCTGAGGGCTACACAGCATACAGAGATAATAAAAATGCTTTTGTCTGAAACCCAAAAATGTCTTTAAACATAAGTTCTAGAGAATTAAGAAAGATATATAGATGCACTTGCCTTGAAAATTAGAAATTCCCTAAATACTCCATTACTTTCAAGCAGTAGTTTTAATCTCCAAGCAGGCTGTAGGCTTTTACTTTTCTCTGATACAAATTAATAAATTGTTCAGCTCACTTTTCATAACAATTCCCAAGGCAGAACCCACAGGAAAGGCATGCAGACACCTTTGGAAGCAGAAGACCATGAGCAGCTCATTGTGTGGCCATGGTTTCTGCTTCACTGAAAGCTGCAGACTGTGTTTCAGGGTGATGGTATCCCTCCAGATCCTTGGGGAATTTGGAACACAAGCCTCTCCCCAAAGCAAGGCATTGCCCGTTTGCTGCTGCCCACACCTGTAGCTCTGTCAGGGCAGGTGCCCACAGTCTGAACACAGCCAGCCCTTGAGACACTGCCATCCAGGGAGGAGAGAGCTCCTTTCCTACCAGAGCATGTGAAACACAGTGAGAAGGACATAAATGATGGGTTTGAACATCTTTCGTTCTGAAACAATAGTTTTTACTTCTGTGGAAATATGGAAACTTCAGTGACAGCAGCTGTCGTTTATGAAGAGAAATGGACTGCAAGATGATGTTAAAGTTTAAAACCTTGTCCTCACCACAAGGAAGAAAAGATCTCCTGTTTTCTACAGGATGTGCCTAGGTGAGAGAACATGGTTCTCAGCAGCTGTCTCCTACACCTTTCTCTGATCAAGAGGAAAAGTGACCCCCATGTCCTTGTACCCACAAGAAATAGCATCCAAGTCTCCCAGATCCTGTGGCCCCAGGGTCTCCCTACTAGCAAGCATGAGAGAAAACCTTTGGTGAAGCCCGACTCTGTTTGTTTAAATGGATTAAGATAGGACTGCGCCAGACAGCTGAATCACTCCAGAAGCACTGATGTTTGTCCAAGAGCAGTTTTTTTCCCTCCATAGTCATGGGCCACCTGTGGATGTCTCAGCCAGCCTCATCTTCTAAATTTGCAGAGCTCCTGGCTGTAGCCAGTGGATTTCAAGAAATTGTTGAAGTTCCAGCAAGCCTTAATCCGCAGATTCCCCATGGATGCTGTGATTAGCTTGTTACAAAATTGTAAGAATCGTTGCAATAATCCCGTGTACTAAGGAAAGGAATTTGGTACCTCTGTTCAACCCCTACTGAGCAGTATACCTCGGACTGCTTGGATTTACAGCCTCTTCTCTGACTGAAAACAAATTTACATATGTCCAGACTCTCCATTTTCCACTAAGCAGAAGAAAGATGACTCATTAAATCCATTGTCTGCACTAATGAGATGAGCACTCATGAAGTTTCTGATCACACTCCAAAACAAAGTTCTGAGTGCATGTATTTAGAAACTGCACTTATCTGAATAAGTTTCATCCTGTTTGTCAGACCTTTTAACCACTGGTTACAATTCTAGGGGATTAAGCTATAAACTGCATGAGGGAGCAGTGTGCCACTGCCTTTGCAAACCAAGAGCTCAGCCCTGACAGGGCATTTCTGTGCATCCCTGCTGTCTGTGGTACTAGCAGCCTGTCAGAAGTGCTGTAGGGATCTGAGAACACTGCCACTGACATGCTGAGTACTCAAATTTATCTTTGTTTTATGCTGCTTAAGATAAAATCCTTTGCCATCTTTTCAATAGACTGCTGTCAATTAATTTACTGCTGAGGCTGTCTAAACTTTCAAACAGTGCTGACATTTTCATTATTTGGCAAACTTGCCCTTCATTATCCACTTTGCCTCTCACCCAGGCTCCATGAGGCCTGAGATTTACCCTAAGTGACAGCTAATTGAATATATTTCTCAGTGTGAGAAATCTTTTAATCTGCAGAGATCAAATAACAGAATACTTGCGCAGCAAAAATTCAACTGAATGTTGGATTGCCACATGCTTGCACCATCCCAATGAGCAACAGCAGATCAACAGGAGGCAGATAGAATTTGCCAGCTCTCTTTCTTAAATCTACCAAGAAGGGGTGGAACTATAAGAAAGGAACCACAACTCAATAGGCAGGGAGGCTCCCTTTTAACATTTTCCTGTCTTTGCTGGTTTGCTGACATAAGGATTGAAATATAATAATTGCCATCAACACTTGCAAATGGAGTAAGGACTCTCACTTTGACTTTTGCAGAGCAATAACAAAGAAACTTTTTAACAATTTTTCCCCTTATTCTTACCTAAAGTTACACTCCTTTTCTGTTTTGAGTTTCCTCCTATGAAATAGTCATTTAGACCCAAATTCCAGGCATTCAAATGTATGTGAGCAGCAGAGGGAAGGAAAGCACAACTTCGTAATTTATGTGATGTGAACACAAAACCTTGTCAGAACTCTTTAGCTAGAGGAAAGGCAGGACATTTTGAATTCACATGACTTAAGGAATGCAGTTCAACTTTCTGTTGCCTTTACCATGAATGAAGTTGTTCACATTTCTCTCACAGAATTATTTTTCATGAAGAAAATCTGAAGGGGCAAAAGATATCCAGGAGAAACACATTAATTTGAAAGAAAATTTGTTTACTCTTTTTTTTTGTTTTATTTTCTCATAACACATAACTTTCATTATACAAGGTTAAAAAGTGTCACTGAAATGCTATTGATTTTTTATCTTCATAAGGAAAATTCACAATTTTAACTTTTAAGTAGACAAAAAAACAGCATGGTTCAAATTCCCAACATTTCTCTTGGGACGGATTTTACAGGCTCCCTCTGGATTGGTAGTAACCTGTGTGAACAGCTTGCAAAATGTGCAGTGACTGGCAAGAGGAAACAGAGCTTGGCAGGTCTCAAGCTTAGGCACAAGCCTCAGATGCAGACCTGCAGCTTCCACTTCCATCATCCTGCAGCCCAGGCAAGGATTTCACCAAGTGCCTCCCACCACTGGAGGTGGCAGCTTCCTTCCTACTGTAATGTCACCCTGCTCCTGCCTCTATGCTAAGATTTTGAACTGCCGTTTAAAGAAGCCCTTTCATCTCTTTTCTTCCAGTCTGTGTCTTTCATATTCTCTAAACAGACAGTAGGAATTTGCCCAATATGCATAAGATTTACAATCTAGTCTCCTCTGGATTAAATTTCATTGCTTTTCTTTGCAGATTTCTCCATATATGATTGAGAGTTCGCAAAGCTCAAATGCTTTTTCTTTTGTTTTCTTCTTTCATTTACAGGGGACTGTATGGCCTTCAAACACAATAAAGAAGGGCATTTTTCACATTGGTCTTCTACTGGCTGATAACAATTATGGGGCAGCAGAAAGTGTACAACACTGTGAGAAAAATCATTCACCCCAACAGATCCAAATCATCAGGAAACACATTTCCATTTGCAATGCGACCGCCAGCCTGCAGGGGGTGAGGGAGCAGTGTTCTCTCTCCCGAGAGGAAAAGGCACCCCTTTTTCCACAACACCACAGGGGCTGTGTTAACATCAAATCTGAGACATAGCAGAAAATTTCTGCTAGCTAACAGTGAAAGGGTTGTCGAATATTGATGTGCACCAGATGCTGATGCATATCCTAAACAATCAGAGAGTGCCCAATTTCAGACATAAAATGCTGGCTGTATGGATAGAAGGTATGGATAGAGTGAATCCAAAATGAAACTAAGCCTCAAGACCAAATACTCCACACAATTTCAGTGGGCTAAAGCAATGTACCTTTGTATGCAAAGTCATATTAATTGAACTTGCAAATGTCTAATCCAAGAATCATTACTAGTCCAGTTCTGGTGATACTTATTGTCCTAATTATATCATTATTACAGGAAGATCAGGAAAAGACTTTTCAGGAGGGACTGGCAAGACTGGCAAGGTGAAGCAATATGACTGTACTTAAGGTAAAGATTTTAATTTAATTCACTTTTAGGATCCCTTTAAGGATGCTGCATTTGGGAGGCTATGGGTTAAATGAGATAGAGGCAAAAGAAAGATGTTGTCATTGGTGTTCCCTGTCAATCATCCAGCCAGTTGACTAACTGATGAGTTAGTTATTCTACAGGCCTTTAGGAAAAATCTCTTGATTCCCTAATCCTTATGGGACGTTTCAGTGTCCCACACATCAGCTGGAAATACTCTCCTGTCACTGTGGGGACAAGTAAGCCAGGAATTCCTAAAAGTTGCTTACTATAATTTCTTTTCACAACTAATCAGTGACCCAGCTAGGAGAAGTGCCCTGCTGGATTTGCCTTTTATGACTCAAGAAGGGCTCATGGGAGATACCAGATGAACAGAGCAATGGTGCTTCCACTGCTCATCCAGCCAATGTGACTAACTTTTGGAATACAGATTGAAGTGTGTAGGATGATGTCTTGCTGATCTCACAGACAAGGTTATTTAGCCTTTGAATAAGGACACCTTTTTTTGTGGCAGCATGAAAAGTTTACTTCACCAGCTGCAGAGGATTTCAGTTTGTCAGCTTGTGTGCCACCCAGCACAGTACAAAGAGAGAACTGACATTATCTTTCTTTCATCTCCTGCTCAGTCTTGATAGTCAGTCCTGGAATTCCTCATGCTGCTCTCAGTCTGTGGCTTTCTTCCCCTGGGAATACTGGTGCAGAAGAGACAAGATGAGTGATGCTGTTTTATGCCAGAGATAACTCTTCTCTTCAGGACCTCTTCATTGGGTGCCAAGGCCTTTTCTGCCTTTCCTGCTGCCATGCTGGTGAGGAAGTTGGGAGTGCTTGGGAGGATAGGAGGAAACACAGCCAGGATAGGTGACCCAAACTGACCAAAGGGATATTCCAGACCATCTGACATCATGCTCAGTATATAAAGTTGTGGGAAGAAGAAGGAAGAGGGGGACATTTTGGAGTGATGGAGTTTGTCTTCCCAAGTCACCACTACACATGGTGGGGCCCTGCTGTCCTGGAGATGGCTGAACACCTGCCTGCCCATAGGAAGCAGTGAATGAATTCCTGGTTTTGCTTTGCTTGTGTGCCTGGCTTTTACACTCCCTGTTAAACAGTCTTTATCTCAATGCATGACTATTCCAGCTTTTACCCTTCCCATTCTGTCCCCAGTGCTGCTGGTGGGACTGAGTGAGCAGCTGCATGGGGTTTGGCTGCTGGCTGACCAAGCTGGGATGACACAGAGAGGGCAAGGGCACTTCCCTCACCAAAGTGGCCAGTCCAGATGGAGAGATTCAGAAGCACAGGATGCTCTCCATGGCTTGCAGCATGGAATGACCAAACTGGCATCACAGTCAGAGTAGCCAGAGCTCTGTAATCATGCTACAATCCAGCTCCCTATGAGAAGATGCAGTTCCAGCACCAGGCCAAAGCTACAATGTCCAAGAAGATTAGGAGCAGTGTTTAGAATATTTCTTCTCATGACAGAATAACAAAATATATATATCTGGAAAAGCCATAGTCAATAAGCAAAAGGTGACTACAGAACTCGTTTAGGTGAAAATAGTAATTATTACTTTGTTTATGACAGAATCCCCCAGTCCCTCAGTATTTACAACGTATGTCAAAGTTCACTAATAAACCTTTATATTTCATAAATTTTGTACAGTATTTTCACTGGCCACAATATTCCACAATTATAACTTTCACATATAATATAATTATCTCATTCTTCAAATTGCTCTTTTTTTTTTTTTTTTTTCTTTAGGAAGCACTGATAAGTGCACTCAGAAAGCAGCCTATGTGGCTTCACTTTTTTGTTTTTATTATTATTCAGAAAATATTTTTTCTAGAAAGTGCAAAGGATTCGTGAACAAACAATGACAGTGAAGTTATCAGGAGGTGTTCTTCTCACCCCAATAGAAATAGCTTCTGGAGTATTCACCTCACATTCCATTCCATCTCCTTCATTTACAGCATGCTGATGGAGAAAGGGAATTAATTTCATATCACTTCAAGCCTTTGCTGTCACCAAGCAATTGGTAACATTTGATATCCTTCTCCTTGAGTGGTTAAGTTTTACTGGCAGTAGTGAAATGTTATCATCTTCATTTTACTGTAGTTCTAGGCTATACCCGGTCTCCCAAACATACCAAGACCATAAAAACTACTTACTGAAGAAATTTCAAACACATATATACATTAAAATTATTTATTAGATTCAGCAATTTCTTTTCCCCTACAGCAACAAATATAGCCTTTAGAAACTAGTATTGTATGAAGAATAAGCTGTCCATTCAAATACAAAGAATTCCTTTGCCCAATTATATTTTTTTCCCATTTGAAATCCATTTTAAGGCTTTATTATCTAATAAATGCCAGGTCCCAATTTATGTTCAGGCAGACTATTATATTAGCATTCCTGGAACTCTGTCTCGCTATTGAACTCTGCTTGTATAAGATGAGCATTTTTCTTTAGACATAGATGTCAACCTAAATTGATGATATTCTCCCACTCCTAATAATGGGTATGAAATTTTTCAGCAGTCCCTGCACAGAAATTCACAGCCCATGCTGTAATGAGCCATTCAGCTTCACATGAAAAGCTAGCAGGAAAATCACCTTCTCCAAAACTAAAATGACATATTAACACTTGCAAAAGTGATATTGTATCAAAGAGAATGAGAGTGTTCTCTAAGGCACTGAGCACAGCAGCACACACACAACCTGTGTGTGCATTCCCCTGCCTCTGCTCTGGAATGATATGAAAGGCCAGCATTTAAAATTGCTCATTAGACATTTTAAGAGAAGAACAAGTCAAAACTGTTCAAGATTGCACAGGGTCTATATACAGCCCTGCAGTTAAGAGCTTGTTCAGTTTTTCCTCAGAGCACCACTGTCTTCAATTTGTTTTTCCTATTTTGCTTTGCTATTGAAATGGATTGGGCTGCTCTCTTGGGAAACTGCTTGTGAATACTGCTATGATCAGCCAGGGAGGAATCACCTGCAAAACAGAAATTCAAGAGGCAATATGGTCCTTGCCCACACTGATAGAGAGATAACACTGTCAGATCAGCCAACACTGTCCAGTCACTTCTTGAAATTTTCTGATAAGGGGTATGCCATAGTCTCTCATGTCTCTGTCACTACAAACCTATAGAGTTAATTTTTTTTTCTCCAAAATCAGACTTACATCTTCTTTTCTGTAATTAAACTGAACACTTCTTGCCATCTGTGGAAAACAACTGAACATGGAAAGCAATTAATTGTTGTGCTTTTTTATGTTACCTTTAGAAATGTGTATTAGAAATCTGATTTGATCTTCACCACATTTATCCTCTGTGCCTAAGACTAAACAAGAGCAGTATTTTCAACATATCCCTCAGCAGTGACATCTTTGAGTCATCCTTCCTATTAATGCCACCTTTCAACTTTTGGCATGCTCTGGCTCACCCACACCTTTCAAAGGATTGAAAAGTCCAGGTGGGAAAAGGCCAAACACCAGAGTGAAACAGAAGCTTCCTGTTTAGTTGCTAATTTTTTTTCAGAAAGGATCCCCTTCAAGTGGACACAGTTCAGTCACCAGCACAGAGGCATTTACTGTCATTTGAACTGTCCTACAGATCTCCCCAGCTGGCAGATGCTGCTCCACAGGACACAGCTCTCCCGTGGCTGTATATTCCCTTGTCCCACAGAGATGTCTTGGGCATCAAAAGCAGAAGTGACACCATGTTCAGATAACTCAATTGATTTCTCTCTGTCTGCTTACAGAGATGGACAAAAAACCAGACTTCCAAGATAAAAATCAGCATCAGTTTACTTCATTTATTTTAGAAATTCTTGTGCCTTTGCAGGCCAGATAGATTTCTACTGCCTCATGTAATGCAGGTTTATGCTTCCTGAGGATCTGCAGGTGCAAGAAGTATGATTGCCTGCTCCTCTCCAATAATAAATCAGTTCACTTCTAACTTAATCTATATATTCACATATGACTTAGTCTCTGCCTAAGTACCTTTTTGTTGTATGACTCCTTCCATAGGCTCTAAATATTGTTAATTATATCAAAGAGTGTTTTCCAACCCCAAAACAGACTTCCATGAAAGTTTTACTGGGGGAGGAACAGGGGGTTAAAATGAGCTCTTCATTTGACTGATCCTCTGTTCTTCCAATTATGCTTATACCATGTTCCTTGCCATCTATGGAGCTACGTAAGGATGTGTATATGGCCTTCCTAATCTCCTTTTGCTGTTAACCAAAAAAAAGACAGACCCTCCAGACTCTAAGATTGTCAATCCAGAAAATGCAAGGGGCCAGGAAGGAAGTTTATACACTGAACCTTAGAGCATCTATAATTTTCTTAATCCCTTGATATGTTTTTATTGTTTCAATTAATTCACTCTAATATTTCACCCGTGCCCAGTCCAGATGACAGCAGAATTTTAAATAGGTGTCCCACTTCAGGACACAGATCTTTTACTTCACTCTATAGAAACAAGACTCAGATGGTCTAAAACACAGCCCTCCAACTTACACACAGAAACTGAAATAACATACAAAAGAATAACTTCAGCTCTGGGAGAGAGGAGCATCCACATCAGCAGAAACCCAGGGCCAAGTGCTGTGCAGCTACCTTGAATAGGACCAGCCTGCACTAACGGCGGGAGCAATACAGATATGAGCCAGGGAAATCCTTTACCTGGCCTCATAATTGAAAATTTATCATCTTCCCCGACAGAAACAGCTTAGGGTAACAACATGTTTATTTCAGGAGTCACTGTGTACCAAAAAAAAACCAGCTGAAAGCTATATATTGCTGGATGATAGTGGCTTGTGAATTCACAGACTTGTGAATCCCATCCAAAAAGGTTAAAGGGAAGTTACTGGCCATATGGATTTTTTTCTTTTCTGCTCCTATCCTCAATAAACAGTCACAGGGAATTTCTGCAGGTAGTTCGAGGGTGAAGACTGACTAACCATTTGAGAAATCTCAATGTAAATTTTAGGGGGAACAGGGAGGAGCTCCAGCCTTCTGACCATCTCCATGGTCTCCTCTGGACCCACACCAACAGTTCCATGTACATTTTTTGGGAGCTGAGGAGCTGAATTTATTAACATGCAGAAATTGCAATGTATAAAATTACAGTTTTAATTGAAAACTAGCACTGATACAAGTATGTTGCTGAGAAGGGAAATAAACATTTTGACACTGGCACTGTTGAGCTCCACAGTGGGCTGTTATTGGCAAATATTTTTATACATACAAAGCACACACCATTAGCAAGCCACTTCACTAAATAAGTGGAGTACAAGTGTAGTTAACAATTATTGCAACTGAGAGAGTAGTGAGTACAGGCTTTTCTGATCTGCACTTAGGCAGACAGACAGCTTATGCTTACGTGTGAAAAAATGAGCTCTCTTTCTTTACATTATTTGCCTTTCTCCATTATCTGTAGAGTACAAAAATAGCAGCAGGGACAAAACCCTCCAGCATGACTCAGAGAGCTAAGAAAAGCCACAAACACCCCTGCTAATGTGATGAGAATTTTCATGCAGAGCTGCTGATTGCTTTGTGCAAAAATCCTGATGTTCTCTGCTCACTGCCTTCAGACCATCGCTTCCATACGGACACGGCACAAAAAGAATCATCACACTGAGGTCAGTGACAGTATTCCTGGTGAGTTAAGCAGGGAGCAGAGTTTGCCTCAGGTCTAAAGTCAGTGTGCCTGTGTAAAATTACATCTTAACTGCAGGTCTGTGCATAGCAGAGGGTGTTTGCATTTTGTTTCACCCTGAAGGAAACCCCGGGCAAGTCAGTGTGTCAAAAGATTGACAGTTCTGATACATCATGAGTCTGGCTGAGGAATGAAGATCATGGCCCCACCACGCTGCTGTGATCCATGAACAACCCATCTTTCCCTGCTGCAGCCCAGCCTTTAACCAGATGTGCTGTTCTGGTAGGCACAGGGTACCCCAGTGCCAGCTTACCTTGTAACCCCATTTAGTGCTAGACCCATCTTCAGAGAAAAGCAAAGTCATATTTATTGTCACAGAAGACAGGAGTAATGTATTTTATTTCTGGAACTGGGAATAAAGCTACAAAAAAGAAAAAAAAAGAAGGGGGGGGAATAAGAAGAAAAACTAATTATTAAAGCCACCTAAGATATTTCTCTGTCCTCATCTGCTCTGTCAAAAGTTGTTTGCAGATGCTGCTATTATTGATAAATTCCCACAAGCAAATACCCATCGGAGGGTTGTTCTGGAGATCTCTCTTCTTCTGCTCACAGTCCACTGTTTAGATGTTTTCTTAAAAGGAAAATCTCTAAATATTTATGAACCTTCAAAATCTGTTCCATCTCTCCAGTATTCCCCTTTTCAACTATTATTGTGACAGTTTGCATCATGTTTCAGTTTCATTTCTTTCTTTTCCCTCCTGCCTGTCAGTGCAGACAGGTCCCTCAAGGCTGTTTCTTGTGTCACTAGTGCTGTCCCTCCTGCCCAGAGCATCTGGCTGGGTCCTAACTGATGTTTAACCACTGAGGTAAATGCAGCAAAGTAGGGAATTTTACTGAACTTTCATATTTCTGCTGTACGTTTCCACCACCAGTTCAGCCAGAGCTGTGAATTAGCATAAAAGTTCAAACATTTTATCTACTCTTCCTTCAAATCTAGTAGCACAACACCACAACACTAACACCCAGTTCAGCAGGTTTCTTCCCCACTCAGATAACACCCAGAATGCTGGGTAACAGAGACAGAAAGCAGAGTGGAGCCTGTTGCCTTGGGCTGGGTGCAATCTGCCCTAGGCAAGCCCTGGACTCGGGATGAGGCTGAACAGGCTCACAGCAGTGGAAAAAAGACCAGAAAAAAGAACAGGGCTCAGCCATGTTCATTCACATTCCTTGCCAGGTAAGCCTGCACCTTGCACACCCCCACCTGCCTGCTGCAAAACGCAGACCCCAAAATGGGGAGATGTGGACACAACTTCCTGGGGTCCTGTGTGAAGTCTTGGCCTTGAGCACCCAGTGGGAAGGAGGGAGGTCACACTGCCCCTCCATGCCTAGGGAAAAAGCACCATCATTCTGGTTCAGCAGCCTTCCACAAGTGCTTGAGCAGCCCACCCATGCAGCAGTTCCAGATGTCCTTCCCTACACACCAGCTCACTGTGTGAAAACAAAACCCATCACTGAGCAGCAAAACAAAGCACCTTAAATGCCAGTCCTTTCTGCAGGCACTATGTGTTTATCTAATTAGGGCACCTTCCCAATATCTTTGTTTTTAGGCGCTATGGCAACAGGTGGTATGAACATTAACAAACTAAATGGAATGGGAGGGCAGGTTTTCAAATAAAAAGAAAGTCCACATTACAGGAGTGGACTGTGCAAAATGACACAAAAGCCAGCAAGTCTAGAATAGATTTAAAACGTGGTATGAAACAGGTTCAACTTTTTGGAGCTAGTAGATAGTATAGGAGTGGTAAAAGCTTGTCAGATGAGTCCTGGTAAGTTGTTTCCCATCTAATTATCTTGGCATCTTGGAATTGCTGATGTGTTGGTTGAAGTAGCCAGCATTTTAAGATAGTAAACTAGAACAACATGCTTAAGGCATGATGTGTTTCATATTCTTCTTACTTATTCCCATTTGTAGATGGGAATCCAACTTACTTTTATCCCCATTTACAGGCAGACCCTTATTTTTGCACTGTGTTGGGACTACTACAAAATACATGAAAATTAGGTTTTGTGAGGGCATAAACCTAGTAATTTCTTCCCTCACCCCATTGACAGCAGAGCCATTTTTCTGACTTTCTTATGCATGTACATTAAATTCATGTACATACGGAGTGTGATGCAACCAAATCAAGAAAAGCCAAAGTCACCAAGAAAATAAACAGAGTAAATAAATACTACTGAGAATTCTTTACTGCTAGTGTGCTGCTCTCTGTAGCTATTGATAGTTACATAAATATAGCTAACTAGTTACACTAGCTACTTGGGAGCCATAAAAACAGTCTTCTCCACTGATATCAAACCCTATCAGGCTGTCTGTCCATCAGGAAATCTTCTAGGAAAACCTTGGGGGTCAAACCACGTGTGTTTTTCAATAGGTGATGTTTCTGCGTCTTGAATCTCAGAAAGAAAATAAAAAATATCAAGGTCTCTGGCACAGTCTGTGTGCTCCTGAGGGTGCACAGCACCTACCACAGCTGAGCTCAGTCCTGATGGAGGTTGCAGACACTAATAAACAGTCAGTTAAAAGCTACTGAACCTTAATTTCAGAAATTTTAAAAAAAAAAAAAGGAAAAAAAACCACATTCGTTTTGCTGCTAAACTGAGCCTGCACATCTGCCCAACAGAGTCAGAAGCTGCCAGGACCTCCCAGGTGTTCACCTGCCTCTGCAGAGTCACAGGACTGTGGCTAGAAACGAGTTGCTTTCTCCATGGCAGCACAGTCACCCCAAGTGTGTCCATCAGCACTGCTGCCCATGTCCTCTGTCTGCTGACCAGAGCTCCACCAACTCTTCATGAGTTGCCAACCCAGAACATTTGTATCAGGAGATTAGTTGGTTCTTCAAGCAACTTGTCATCACTTTGCCCTGAGCTGGAAATAAGGACTGAGCTGTGTTTATGCTAGCAATATTTTCTGCTCCATACAGCAACACAGTAAGAGTATAAACGTCACAAAGTGAAGCTCTCCATGGTCTGCTTCATTGGTTTCAACAATGAAACGTGATCTCCCCCAGAAGACATGCTAAGTCCTCACAATGCTGAATGAATTAGTATTTCATGTACAGTTCAGAAAAAGAGTTTTGCTCTTTACAGGTTTAAATTTATATAGCATGTCTATGAAAGAAAAGGATTGAATGCCTATGGATCCAAACATGCTCAGTTTTCTTTTCCAAGTATATGGGCCCTATCCTCAAGCAGGTTGCTATGTGTAAAGTTTTCTAAATCCCTTTTAACAGATATAAATAACCTGATTTTTAGTTCACAGTGAATTTTTAGTTCAAGTTTTATCAGCAGAATACTATGTCTCATGTACTCTTCCAAAGTCCAAACACAAATATATGCTGAAAATAAACTCTGCTACTTTGCTATCTCTCCTTACTGGAACATCCTTGTCTGCTTTTTAAACTCAAGCTATTGCTGCATATTTATGGATTTGAATACAAACATCATGAAGAGGAAAGCAAGGGAGTTTTCTAAGTGCCTTCTGCAAAGGCACTCCTAAACAAAACTCTGGGAAAGGCTGATGTTCTTGCAGGTTTGCCTGTTCATTTATCAGAGTTGCATAGTGAAAATATTTTTTCAGGGTGGAGAAGAGATACTGGACAAATGGAGTTTGGTCTTGAGGGGTTTACTTTCCTTCTTCTTTATTCAACTGCTTTGTTATGTTTCATCTTGTTTCCTCCCCAAGTCTCAGGACTGCTTCTAGAGAAAATGCTGCGAGGAGTGATGAAAGAAAAAACAGCACATAACCAGTTAGGAAATGTGTGGACTCATTCCCATATTAACTTTCAAACCTGAAGATGAGTCAATGTAAAATGATTGGACTTCTTTCAAAAGTGGAACAGGCTGCCCAGAGAAGTGGTTGAGTCACCATCCCGGGAGGTGTTTAAAAGATGTGGTGTGGATGTGGTGCTGAGGGACATGGTTTAGTGGTGGACTTGGCAGTGCTGGGTTAATGGTTAGACAAGATGATCTCAGCAGTCTTTTCCAGCCAAGGAATCTATGATTCTGTGTGCTGTGCAGGACTACAAAGGTGAGTAATCCCAAGGAGGGCTTCTGTGGGCTGCCAAGCACTTTGAGCAGAACTGCTGTGAAAAGAGACCAGCCTCTGAGATAGACACCCTGAGCAGTGATATTACCAGCCCAGCTGAGCCCTTGTCTCTGCAGCACTACAGGCTGTCCCAGTACTGTTTCTCCTCTGAACCAGAAAGGTTTTCCCAGTTTGCAACTACCTGGACCACAACATGTGCTGAGGGCTGCTTCCCTGCCAAGACTGTTCTGGAGGGACTAAGGCATTTTCCCAAAGGAGTTCAGTGTGAGTAACAGTGCTTTCATCAAGCTGTAGCTGTCCCCATAGTTCTCCCCACCAAACCAGCATAACCCTTGCTTGGTTCTTGACCTGCTGCCTCAAACCTCACAGTCACTGATCCTCCATTAGAGGAGCAAGGAGAAGTTGCCTTTCTTGCAGCTTTGAGCTAAAAGTGACACAGGTTTCCAGGATTTCTCTTCCATGCTTCCCACTTCAGGCTAAATTTCCCATTTATCACTCCTCAGTCTCTGTTCCCCTGAAACAACCCATTTTCCCAGGCAGTGGCTGGATGAGCTGGCAAAGACAACCCGTGCTTGCTCTCATGCTGAGGTCCACAGGCAATCAATCACTGGAGTTATCTGCTTGTTGCTGACAGACAAATAAGTGCCTCCTCTTTTCTGTTTTCAAATTATTTCAAGCAACAAAACCAGATACCCAAAACCAATCTCTGAATGCTGCTTGAGCAGCAGAGCCAGGGCCTGCAGACAGTGGAAGAGCAGCCCCTGAGCTGGCGATGTGGGGAGAGATGGGCTCAGGGCAACCTCACTGAAATGTGGTACTGCATCAGCAAGGATGACCAGGAAGCCCTACTTGAGGAATCTGGATCAGAAAAATCACTTAGCTGTTTTATAAAGGCTTGACCATAGGAGAGAGAGTATTACTTTATACATGACAAACCTGTGGGGAGAAAGAGAAGCAGCCTGTGGGGAAGGACTGTCCACAGCTCTGAGGTGTGGAGGGAGAAGTGCAGGAGCAAGAACATCTGAGAGCCAATGGGTTTGCTAACATACCTTCCAAGTATGAAAAATCATAATGATAACAGACATCTTCTTAATAAAAGAGCCATGCTCTGCAAAGGTCTGAAAGCCTTTCACTGGAAGGAGGCTAAAAGGGGCCTAAGGAAGGTTTTTTTGTACTTTATTAAATTCTATATGCTTTATTTTAGTTTTTGTTGAACCTTATATTCCCTGTAGTTTTAAAACATAAGCCCCAGAATTCCATAGTTACAGTTTGTTTTTCTTCTAAAGAGAAAAACTGGTTCAAAAATTCTTTTCAAATATTCTTATTTTCTATGAAGATTATTGAGCAACAACCTGAAAAAATTAATATCGGCAGAAGTGTCAATTGCATAAACACCAGATATGGATACTTTACAGGTGTGAATCCAAGTGTAATAACTCATATTATACAGGCCTCCCAAGTCCAATAATCCATCGGAGGGAATGAAGAAATTATTATTCTCTACCAAATGCTTTTTTAAAATTTCTTTTGACAAATAAAAAGTAAGCATATTAATATGCATAGTTTTTTCTAAGTAAATGTAGAAATTTACTTATTTTCTAAATTTTCAAGACATTATTCATTAGTGTCAAGCTCCTGCCACCTCATACCAACTTATTTATTAATTTTTAAGCAATCAAAGGGAATGGATTTAGATGATACCTTGATATATAATTAATGAGCTCTGTATTGCAGATGCTTTTGAGTCAAATATCTGGACCAGCCTGACTGCAGTGTTTTTTAGTGAAATGTCACAAGAGCATGTGCTGAGCTATTGCCTGTCCACATTGGCCCTGAAGGCACCATGTCAGGGCAGGGGTGCTCAGAGTTGGCATGCTTGGCTTCACATGAAAAGAGAATTTCAGGGGCTTGTCTAGGGATGGTTGTAGTCAAAAATTCTCCATCATTCCCATCTCTGAGACTAGGAAGAGACAACTGAATGACCTGAGATGTTTCCAACGCCACTGGCCAGACTTATAAAGGAAAAAGTATTTTTCAAATGCCAAATCCTGTCCAGTCCTGGAATAGTTTCTACGTAGCATGGCAGAGAAGGATGGCCTAGAACAAAAAATAAGGTGAAATTTCACAGAACCACAGAATACTGAGTTAGAAGAGACCCACAAGAATCATCAAGTCCAAATCTGAAGTGAAAGGCCCGTGCAGGGATAGAACCCACAACCTTTGATTGTTGTTACCAGCACCACACTATGGCTGTAGTGCAAGATATATTCTCTGGAAATCAAGGCCATGACTGTGGATTCAAATTTCACTGGACACCTTTAGATAGTACACTAGAAACATTTTCCTAACATCAGTGGCCCCCTTTTCAATTTCTCTGCCAGTTCCTCTCCTAGGGAGACTGAAATTTAGCTACTACAGGGCAACACAGAAATTCTCCCTCACAAACTGGGCTTTTTATTTGTTTGTACTTTGGCACTATTGTCAGTAGTCATACAGGGGAAAAGGCATTTTCTTTTCCATGCATAGGGTGTGGCATGGGCCAGGGGCAGTCCTTTCATGGAGAAACCAATTCAAGTTGAATTAAATGGGGTGAGGGAAAGTCAAGCAAGACACTCCAAACTACTTAAGAGTTGGCCACTTTTCTTGGGTCAGGCAAAGAGGACATAAAGGGGATGAGAAAGCTCTGCCTTACCTATCTTGTCTCAGTTTGGCCTGACTACTGTAGTTTAAAGCACCTGCTCCATACTAGCCAAGGGAAAATCCATCAAGGTCACAGGGAAATGGATTTCACAGCGTCATGGATCTGATCCATGTTCATTAAGCTTCAATGACCTCCACCTGATCTTTCCAAGCAGTGTTTGTTCTCACCTTGGCCCCTAACAGACAAAGTTGGTAGAAAGCCTCCTGTCATTACCCATCTTTAAGATGATGTTACATTTTTCTCAGTCCCATTGGCAGAATAAAACATCTGGGAGTTGTTTTGCACTAGAAGCAGCGTGAAAAATGTGAACACATTTTTTTCAAAAGCATAGGAACAAACTCCAACAATGACTTGGCTTTGATTTGGTGGAGGGAGGATGATTGTATCAATGAGAGCAGATGTTTTCATCTGCAACAAGATTTATTCTGAATAGTGAAAATATATTAAAATTATAGAATCGTGGAGAAGGCAGGAAGGCAGGAAGGAAGGAAGGAAGGAAGGAGAGATCAGGTTGGTCTAGCAGGACCAGCTTTTCCTAAAGCCATTCTAGCTCAGCCTCCTGGTTAGTGTGTGATGGTACTGAAGGTGATCTGCTCCATGATCTTCCCAGTCAGGCTGACAGGCCTCTCATTCCCTGGATCCTCCTTCTGGCGCTTCTTGTAGATGGGTGTCACCTCTGCCAACCCCCAGTCAACTGGCACCTCCCCAGTTAGCCAGGACTGCTGATACATGAATGAAAGCAGCTTGGTGAACTCTTGCAGCACAGGGAACTGTGCTGGCGTTACACAAGAACAGGCCCAGATACTGTAAATAATGGATCAAGAAACTCCCCTTGTAGGAGCAGACAGGGACATGATTTTTCTTTCTATGTGGTATCTGCCTCATTTTAGGATCCCATACATTCAATTCACTTGGAGCTATTTTATTCCAGCAGTGGGTGTCACACAACTTGCCACACAGCTGTTGTCAATTAATAACAACGGGATATTATAGTAAAATGAACAGCCTATTAGTTCACATCCTGGTTTATTTTCATGCCTTGCTCTTGAGAAAACCAACAGGCAGCTGCACTGTGACTTTGAACTGGTCCCTATTCATTTCCTACTGGGGTGTGCTTGGACACCAAAATGTATTATGCATGCACACCAGCTCAAAGGAGCCTCGTTCTTGCTTCAAGCCTGTGGAAATAATACATTGGATCTGATGGTTATACAAATAGTAGTAATTATGCAGAAATCAGCCCATGTTCCCTTGGTAATGGCACCTCATTAATTTTGCTGAAACCTCCCTAAATTATAGCAATGAATTCTCCTGTCAGGTTTGGGTTTGGGGTTTTTTTGTTTGTTTGTTTTTCCCTTTCATAAGCAAATTGTGCCATAGAAAAGTAAGGAGGGAACATTTCTGCTGGGTTGCAATGGATAAAATTCCCATCAGATAAAACAGCAGTGGTGAGAATAAAAGTTGTGATGTCTAGTACACACTAAAACCGTGCTTGCTAACTGCTGCAGGGAAAGTATTACTTTGACAAAAAAAAATTCAAGAATTAGTTCCAGAAGTGGCAGAGCCCGTTTTCAATGGATTTCTGCAGGCAGTTGAATTGCATGAAGGTTGCAGCATGAACTCACCATGTCAGTAATCACAACAGAACATTGCAGGGAGAAAGTAATACTATTAATTTTGACAAAAACTTCTATTAGCCAGTTGGGGTTTTTTTTCATTAGTAGTAGTTAGTGCTCAATAATCTCCTTTGGAGACAACCTTTGACAGAGGAGAGGACTCTTCACTTGGCCCTGTGCATTGTGCAGCTGAAAATCGGCCATGAAACACAACTCACAAGCCTTGAAGACAGACAGAGCATCCCTTGGCTCCTCACATGGATCCTCTGGCAAGTGGTACAATCTGAGCTCAAGTTGGAGTAAGAAAATGAGTGGAAATGCAGTGTCTTTGAGACCTTCAGGAGTCTGGCAGATCTGTTTAAAACTAAACAGCAAGTTTAGTTTTAAACAGATGATGGTGGAGCTGATGGTGGACATATCTCTGCAGCAAAAGAGATTGAGCTTAGTTTCTTCAGGAATCAGGCTAATTAAGAGATACACTTTCATTATTGTCACCTTTCACATCAAGTTTTCTTCACATTTTGTCACCCTGTCATGTTGATGGAGGAGCTTGGTAGGCACCTGGCAGCCCCCCAAGGTAAGCCAAACACACTGACTTTTGTGTTTGTTTTTCAAAGCTTCTTCTCTGACTGTTTACTCTGATAGTCTCCATATCCAATACCCCTTATTTTCTCTCTCTTCTGCTGAGATGCTTATTATGTAAATACATGATTGCCCATGTTTTTATTAGGCTTTAGTGTTTTATTTGCTTCCTTTTAATTCACCAGTTGCACTACTTAATAATTTTATTTTGCTTTGCTTTTCAAAGTCCATATTCATTCTTTACAAGTGCAACACATTATTCATTTAATTCTTGAGGTACACACAGTACTTGCAACAAATGCAGCAACAGTCTTTTCTCTAACAAGCTTACAGCTCAAATGACAGATGATAGAAGAAGCCTGAGCTGGGGGCAATCATAGAAGGATAAGACTTTCACAGGATGCACTTGAGAATGAATTGACCACAGGATGTACATAGATCATCACATCTTGATGGCATGTAAGTTTGTAATCAGTGCCTGATAATGGCTTCAAGCTATCAAAGCAACAAGGTTTTGAAACAACCTTCTTGTTAGAGTTGTGGGAACAAAAAAATAAGTCATCCTTAAGCTGAAGCCTGGTGTGTTTCTGAAAAGGACTGTGAGATGATGTTGCCTGCAGCAGTGGGAGAGTGGATTTTTTTCTAATTTTACTTTTTTTCCAGAGTATTGTTTGTATTTTCTTGTTGTGACCAGGGAGGGAAAGGGGCTTTTTACAGTGTAAATTTACAGAAGGTGAACATCAAAGCTGCATGCATAAGGGACAGCAGTAAAGGCAGAGCACCTTGGGAATGGATAAAAAATGCCAGAACAAGATCAAGCAAGAAAGCAGGGTCATTAAATGTCCACCTGCACCTGTGGTAGCTCCTGTCCCTGCCTAAGAGGTGTAAGGTTTTTTGCACAAGAGATGGATGTTGTGCATTAGACTGATCCCAGTAGATCAGACTAACCCAGTGACAACTTCAATCTGCCTTCCGAGGCGACAGCACCTGGCACTGCTAACTTGCCAAACCATATTCAAATAAAGCATAAACTACTTTCCAAATAAGCAGTTGTTCTAGTTTTTAGAGAGCAAATAAAAGCAGGGAGGAGAAGGAAGGTGGTCTGCAGGTCAGAAAGTGAAGCAGGGGCACATGGCCAGCTGACTGTGGTCTGCTTTTGAAAAATAGTTTCTACTCCATCTGCACCAGTATATTTGATGATAAATGATACTGCTGGTAGAGTGGCTAGACATCTTAAGAGAAAATTAAAGGATTTTTTTAATTATATGGGGATAAAGCATTTGTGCAGGCAAAGCATAATTTGCATGCATAACCACGCTCTCTACAGCCCTCAGAATGTTGCTGCAAGGTTAAGGTATTGTCTTTTTCCCTCCCTTGTGCACTGATTGCATTTTGCCTACACACATGCACACACACACGCATGCACACAGGGTCTGTCAGCTTACTGGATTTGCCACTTTTCTCCTGATTTGAAATAGTCTTTTCTTACTGGAAAAAATACTTTTGTACCACTGCCAATAGCTTCCCAAATACTGGTAGTATCCAGGGAACAATGACAGGGAATGGCTTATTAATCCTGGGTGTTTCTGTCACTGATCATACCTAGAGACTGAATCCTATTGAAATACAGATGTGTTTCTTGACTGTTTGCCTAGAAAAACAGATATCTGTACCCATGGTACAACTGTAGTTTTTAAATATTTTATAGGATTTTAAGTAGGAAAAAATTTTCTGCAGTGCTACATGGCAGGGAAGCCCAGGAGTTTCTGCCTAGCACCTGCCTGATGGCTTCAGAGCCCCAGATCCCAGGAGCCAGGCTGTATGGAGTGTCCCTGTTTTCTGCCATACCTGACCTAACACAACCAGATGTTTCATCGTCTGTCACTGCACAGGAGCCAGGCAACACTGTTTTGATGGAGTATTTAAAGCACCTCTAAGTGCTTTGGCACATAATTATTTCTACAAAAGCTCTCCAGCTTCTCCATTCTATGCCTACTCCACTGTCCTCTTCTAGTTGCCTTTTGCAGCATGGCTGCTGAAACTCTGACATGGAAAAGGGCACCTGCTGTTTCTGCAATCTCTGTCTGGCACCCTGTCCATGCCTGCCCAGGGAAGCCTGTCAGCTTATTATATTGTCCAGTGGGGGGCAAGGATGGCCTTTGGTCAGGACCCAGCATGCAGGGATCTTTCTCTGAGCGAGCACTTCCGAGCACAACCGCAGCACAAACATATTGACAAAACAGTATTTGAAATAGAAACAGGATCCTGCCACAAACACTCTTGAGAGCTCCTTTCCCCTCTCTGTTGTTCTGAGGAGTTTGATCTCTCTCTGTGCACCGCCTTCACCAATGTCTTTCACAGCACACTCAGGGGTTCTGGGTAATTTCCAGAATTTAAAGTGCATTCCTCCTGTGTTTTGAATGCAGACATAATAGTAACATCTCCTCCTTGATTTTCTTGAAGAGTTTTGTTAGTGCATTTCTTAGACATTTGATTTGCTCTCTATTTCGTATTTTTAGGCATCTTTCTGGCAATAAAGATGTATTTGCCCTCATGACAGAGTGGAGAGTGTTTACTCCTCAGCTCTTTTGATCTGCTTCACCTTACTCCATCTTTCATAATAAGCCATTGATAGCAGGGTTGGGGAAATATAGTACATTAACCTTTCTGAAACAAGGGAGGAGCAAAAAAATCTGGGGTGTGATGGTTCTAGCACGAGGTGACACAACACTTGTGCCATGTCTTGGTGATGGAAAGCAGGATTCAGCAGCCATCACTGCTGAGACCCTCAGAGACACTTTTCACTCAAATCTGGAGTTGGCATCCACAACCTGTTTCCCAGAAAATCACTGGTGGTTAAATGCATGGCAAACTACAGCATATGTCTCTTAATTCTTGAGAAAAAGTACTCAAAATCCCTTACATAGGTATATAACAATCCAAACTCCCTGAAGAGAGGGAGAAATGGGGTAAAATGCAGCATGGATGAGGAAGCAAGAGGACCAGATGGGACAGCCCCCCTGCCAGCAAGAAAGACGTGTGGTCAGTGAAAGGGTACCCAGAACAAGGGTGCAACACCATTGACCTGGGCATCGAACATCACCTGGCTGTTGAGCAGATATTTTGGCAGTCAATTCTGTGGGGAGGTTTTGTCCTGAAAACTGCTTGCTCATTGCTTCATGTCTGGAATAAAAGCAGAGAGCCTGAGGAAAGTTTCATCCTCACAGGTTCAAAGGCCTTCATATAAAACATGACTGGAGGTGCCATCAAACAAAATTCTTCTTGTCCAGCCTTTGTCTGGTGATCCAGATTTCCTCTTGCCACTCCAGACTCCATTTCAGTCACCTAGAATAGGTAATGGATTTTTCTTTCATGCTCATATACAGATAATGGCCCAGAAGGTGTACTTACTGTAACAGCTCAGATTTGCTTCCAGCTCAGCTGTGTCTCAAAAGTAATTATGGTGTCAGATCAAGTCAAGCTTAGCTTTTGTCCTGAGCATGGACTTCAAACCAACCCACGTTACCTGTGAGGTCTTTGTAAAGCTGGTTTAGAACTTTCCAATAAGCAAAAGGCCTCTTTGGATACAGACCCATGTCACTGCATCTGCCTTGGTTTGAACTGAAATGATTGTTAATCTCTTGAATCTAAAACAGATCTTTTGCTTCTTAAACTTAAAAAAAAAGGAAAAAAGAGTCTGTTGACAGCTGCTGTTAGGCAAGAAGAGATCAAAATATGCTAAAACAGAGTTTCTTTAGCAGTCTTCCAGAGCCTTCAAATTTTTTTCACCTAGTAAAAATTTGGGACAGTAGCAAAGACTGATTCACGCTGTTATTCCAGGCAATTAAGGAATTTTTATAATGTTTTGCCACTTTTTGAAGTATCTTAAGCCATAGGTAATTCACTGTAGTTCTAACATCTGTCATTTCCTTGGGAATACTTGTCAGAAATTAAAATGCATTACTACTAATGAGATATTCTGATTTCAGATTGTCATTTCCGACTCTAAATATAAAAGTAATTACCAGAACATATGACCCCCCACAACTGAACAGTTGTATCATCATTCCCAGAAGTAACATCAGTACTTTGTTTTTTCTTGTAAAAGAAAAGCCTTCACCGAAAGGACACCCTTATAGTCAAGTGGAATACATTACACAGATACAAAGGAATAAAATAATTGCATCAGTGTTTTGGAATATTTTCTACATAAAAGAGAAAAAAATAAATACAAAAGGACAGTTATTTAAGTTCTTAGGTACAGTCATATAGGGCAGCTTTTGGATTTGTTTCCAAATGCATGGAAAAAATACCTAAAAGCTTAGTCTCTGAAAACTGCAGCAACAGCAGGCAATGTTTGTGCTACTTGTAAATCTCAATAAGTGAAATGTCATTTATTTTCATCATACCAGTATCTCACTTTGCAAACTACACAGCTATTCATGAGAGCCCTTTAAAATACAAGCAGCAGATTCATAAACAAGCTGGATTTCAGGGATAGTTTTGCCATATGCAAACCTCATATCCATCTCCTGCAGTGCTTTTCCTTTTGCAGCAGACCCCTTGCAGTAGGCAAAAGTTTCTGTTGGCATCACCATCCATCCTACTGTTTGGCCCTCTCAACCTTGTGTGCTCTATATTGGATATCCTGTATTTGATATAGAGTATAAGATGTCTCAGAAGAGAGCCAACAATAAAGCAGACATTTATAGACTCTTTATCTAGAATGCATAGTTGGAATTATCTAAACAATTACTGCATTTATACAACCTGTTCCTATTCTGTAATTTAATTTAATTCCTTTGTACAGGTCTATACATTATAACACTCCTCTGTATAGCCCCTTCAATGTTTTACACGTTGTTTTTAGATGAGTATTAGTAAGTGTATTGATAATGGTGATTAAACAAGTAAGAATATTTCTTCACTACTTACTACTTGGTGCTGAGAAACTGCATTTTGAACAAACTCTCCTGGTTTATTTTAATAAGAAAATATTTCAGAATAAAGCACCCTACTGATATCTGATTAGATCAGTATTCAGAAAGACACTATGTCCCCTTTTTCCATCTCATGCCCATTTGAAAGACAAGAGAAATTGGTGGATTTTTGCCCAAATTCTTCTCATTTTCCTGAGAATAAGACCATGTGAGGGGATTAAGAGGGAAAGGATTTTCTTGGATCATCAGATCTGGTTTTCTGTTATCTCTATTAGACATGTCACACACATTTTTCCATAAAGAGTCAAGTAACTATGTTTATTTTTCACTCATATCAGTGACCATCTACTGGTTAGGAACATTGGGCTCATTTCCACTTGGAAATTATTCTTGTCCTTGTTTATTTCCAGTTGTTCTTGTATCAGCATTTAGGTCAGTTAAATGCAGTGAGGTCCTCTGGTTAGCTGCCAGAAAATGGGATTTCCTTTCTTCTGATTCTCCTCTCCTCCTTACCCTTGCTCTTACTCCTCTTCAGAAAGGACAGATCATCACAACCGTGTGCTGTGTTTTGGGTGGGACCTTATCAGTGGTTCACAAAGGATAAATAAGGCTTTTCCAGTGTCTGCTGAAAGTACTCTGCCTGACCCAGCCACAGGCCCTGTGTTGGCCTTCCCACAGTAGAATCAACCTGCTCACCCTGCAGCTGCTTAGAATAACAAAGTCTTGTTCCTTCTTCCTTTGTTTCCAGCTGATGAACTCCAGCTCACAGCAGGAATTTTAGCTATTTAGCGGCCTTGTAATTTTGACTTCTATAATGTCAAGATTTCCTTATTATGTCAAGATTTAATCATCTTTTTGTTCCTGTACTCTTCCTCCCTCCCAGCTGTTACCAGCAAGAACTCATCAGCATGTTTCTACTTTTTCTGCCGAACTCTTAGATATTTCTGAGTCCCATATCCAGTACCCAAGGAATTCAGTTCTTCTTTTTTCTACTGCTGATTAGTTCCCCTTGCCCCTTGCATTTTGCTTATCAGACATTTCCTTAGTTATCATATATAAATTAACACAAAAAACTCCAGCCCTATTAATCATTTCCAGAGAGGAAATGTTTAATCTAAGTCCAGGCAGAGTGAAGCTATTTCACCCTCCTTTTATCAAAAATCAATTGAATCATGAGGGATAAGTATTAAGTTAGACTGACACAAGCTACTGTCAGGAGATGGCAAATCTACTTTATGTTTTATACCATTCCCCATGTAGTTCCTTACCTTCAATTATTCTTTTAGAATTATGGGATGAATATTGCCTAAGTTTCTAGTTTGACTGCATTCAGCATTTTGAATTCAAATTTGTTTAGGGAACTGGCATATTTTATCATCAAGTTAAGAATTACAGGGTTCACTTGAAACCACAATGATGTTTAATTATTTGTAAGGTTTTCTGTGACAGAATATTGAGCACCTATTCTGCTGAATAAACTTCTTATTTGTTTTAAAATACATTACAAAGTCTAAATGAGTGCCAGTTTTCTGCCATCATAACCTTCTTGATTTTCAAATTATGTTTTTTTGTTGCTGATCTGCTCTTTCATTTTTATCTGATCAGTCTAAAGAATGCCTGCTTCTCTATAAAGAGCAATATACAGAGGAAACACAGGAAAATTGTGCCTCACTGTTTTACCCATGATTCTTCATTCTACATCTGAGAAGGGAGTTTCCTCATTCATATTGCAATTCTCAAAATGTTTTTAACTTGGAGAAGTACTCAAATATTAATCTACTCAAATTCATCCACACAAGCAAGCACAGATATTAACACTAGGGGAAAAAAAACAGCCAAAAATGTGTGTGAATCAATTGTGAATGACACAGTACAATAGTACATTTGTTTTTTAAAAAGGAGCAAAAAGGCCTTTCTTGTTGCCATTCTTACAAGTGTCTCTATAATCACCTGAAGCCTTTAGCTTCACATGTCAGAGAACTGGAGGATTTGACCTAGTTGCTAGATTTAAGGGAAACAAAACATACAAAGGAAGAAGCTGGAGGTTTTCAAGACAGGATGTTGCCAGGGTTACAGGAATTTGCTCACACAATCCCCTCCACCACACTTGAACTCTTCCAGAACTGCTTCAAGCACACACTGAAATAAATGCATACAACCAAAGTCTTGAGAATGTCATTTCTAGACAAAGAGAAACACAAGATGGTGTGTTTAACACAGTTTTCAGCTCATTTTGCTCCTTATTCCTTATCAACCCAAATATTCTATGTAAATATATATATATATATATAAAAGAAAAGAAAAGAATGAGGTGATCTTGGTTTGAGGGAGCTATTCAGGTGGTCAAGATGTTTTGGTACTATTTCCAGAATGACATCATTTGAGCAGCATCTTAATGCTTCATACTGGTCTTCATGGTAGTACTGAACAGCTTCAGAAAACTAAATTTACTTTTTAAGTGTGTATTCATTCATATTTCACCTTATCAGTATCCAATCAAAATAAAATATTTGTTATAAAAGAGTACACTGTAAAACTCCTTTAGAGTAAGACAAATGTTAAGATTTGAACCATGTCAGGCTCTCCTGGCCCTGCCTGGGCTTACACCACAGGTCCCTGTCCCCCGTGGCATCCCTTGTCACTCAGCATCCTGGGCATTGTCACATCCCAGTCCTGCCTGCCCCTGTGCTTTGTGTGAATCTCAAATTCACACTGCAGCAGTTTCTCTGCTGCTGCCAGATGAATTCTGGACATGACTCACTACCTCTGGGACTGTTGGTGGATCCTGCCACTCTCACCAACCCACCCCTACTCAGACCCTGTCCATTGCAGAGGGCAAACTAAACCTGAGCTCCAAAGGCACCAAGGGATGACAACTCTGTGCAAAGAAAGCTCAAGTCCTGTGGGATCTGTGTGGGAATGAGTCCTCCTCCCTCTTTCATTCTTCTAGACAGCTCTGATTTTCCAGGTTGGGGATCAGTCCAACTCAGCACAGTCTGTCAGGACTGACACAGCTTTTCTGTTGGACTGTCCTTTGAGAAAGAAGAATTATGGCAGCATATATAGTAGTTAGCCTGGCAAGCCTGTGGAGAGGTTTATTCCACCTGAGAAGGTGCTTGCCATATTACAACCACCACAATCATGCCTCTGAGCTTCCCTGGGCATCTACAGGGCCCAGGAGAAGCCAGCAGTATATGAAGCTTGATTAAAAACATCCAAGTAGGTCTCTGGATGCTGATTGTACTGATCTTAGCATACCACAGGGTGTCAGAAACTAACCTCAGTTTCCATGGGTGCCCCATAAAGTATCCCTTTCCTCAGACTGTGCTTCTAGTTCTAGTCTTTGCTTTGTTTTTCATGGCCAGTCATTAATTATCCCATTGATTGATGCAGAAAGCTGTGAGGATAGGTTGCTTCTGGCACCAAGCAACTTTTTAAAAAAATCTTCACTAAGGAAAGCTGGAGATGTGGTTTGTCTGAGGCCCATATGGCCAGAACCAAAAAACCTGTTAGACCCACCAGTAAGGTTGAGACCAGAATGATCTCATGTGCTGTATTTTCATTACAAAAATGCACCTCAGAAAAGGGTTAACATTACCTGAGCATGTCTTACTTGGGTTTTTGTGAGAACACTTAGTGCACTTCCCAGCACACCTTAAGTTTTGAAGGACTCACAGAGGAAGGGGACAGGAACAGGTTCAGCCTGCTACAGGCACTCTGCCACTGTGACTGTATTGTGCTGCCACACAAATGTAATCCAACAGTCCCAGTGCTGTTCAGGCATGTACATCCAAATGAAATGCAGTGTTCAGAACAGTGGCATTAGGCCTTGCCTTGCTTGCATCATGACATACAGCCCAGCCCAGCTGCACAACCTGGCCCCAGAGCCTCTGGATTCCTGACTCCACAAGCAACTCCTAGTGCTCAGCAGCAGAGCAGAAGGGCAGAACATGAGCTGTGCATTCACCACCTAAAGGCAGCTCTCCTGGTTCCCAGCCCTCCCTTATTACAGAGCAGGGTTCCTGTGGGGCATAGAGGATGGTTTCTGAATCCCTGGAGGAGGAGAGATGAGGTCAAAGATTATGCTGGAGTGAAGAGCTGGGACAGAACTCACTGTATGACCTTGAATTGCAGTTCACTGTGGAGACACATCACAGGCTCATCACCTCTCCTTTGTTCCTCTTCCAGCTGAGCACTCAATGTTCCAATTCTCTCCTAATCAGCATCAGCCTTTGTGAACAACACAGAAGTTTCCCATTTTCTAGATACATCAGAATAACGCCTTGCTTTCATCTCCTTCCTGTAGAGAATCAGGGAGAAAGACCAGCTTTCCCTATACTAAGAGCCGTTTAGTGCAGCCTTATTGACAATACTCAGAATAAAAACTAGCGCGCTGCCTTCAGAACTGAAAAACAGGACAATCAGGAATAACATAATATCTATGCTGTCACTGCTTTAAAAGCCCTTTGATAGACAGCTCTTAAACCCAGCATCAGAACAGAGGCATGTCCAGGCAGAGAATGACTTAAGATGCAGGGTGACAAGGTTAAAAAACCTAGGCCCCTGCATCTCATTTGTTCTGAAGTTTATCTCCATAGCCTTGGACTCACTAAGTAACTGCAAACACTCACTGGACAGAGACTGTCTTCTAGAAATGAGAGTGTCTAGTACTGTATGACACTCAGCACTAGTAGAGCCATAGCTAAAACACCCCAGCTGGATAGAGACAATATATGTCTGCTAGACAATAAAGCTATTTTTGCAAGCATTTCCTATTGGAAGTCTTGAAAATCATGCAATATGCTTGGCTTAGCTACTGAATAGAGACAACTTCAGATATAAAAAGATAGCATCAGTTTGTGGGAACTTTATTCCATAGTCTGATGGTCTTTGGGGCAGCCTAAGAGAACCTGTGCATGAAATAAGAAAACAGGCAAGTAAGCAGTGATCCTGACAAATGGCATAGCCACTTATTCTAATTAACTAAATTTAATTACCAGAGTCAGACAAACTGTCTTTCTACAACCAGCCAACAAAATCAATACCAAGGATTAGTCATAAATTTAGTAGTGCTGCCTGTTAGGAAAGCAGCTGGACATTTCTTATTAGGAGACCTGCTTTGGGGCTAAATATTCCTTGCACAGCTTCATCTGTATGAACTGAAATTGTCCATATGTGCTATCTAATTTTGACTAATTTTTCCAGAAAATTTTAGCAAAAAGATTATAACCATTTCCAAGAATCAAAGCAGTGAACAGGATACTGCTTAGCCATGTAACTTTCCACGACAATTATTTCCACCTTCTTATCCTTTACTTCAAAGGAGGTACTTAAATTGCAGTAGAAAGTGGAAGCCTCAGGAGCTGGAACTGTGCTTCCCATAGAGTCTAGCTAAACTCAGCTAAGCTTCACAGTCCTCAGACACTCCACAGATGCTCTGAAGTGTTTGACAGCTGAAATGCCCAGAGGTGCAGCCCTCCATGAGGACAGTGCATCCATTTGCCTCACTGATGCAATCCAGAAAACCTCCCAACACACAGGAGCACTGGAAAACTCCCCTGAACAGCTGCTTTGAGTCATGTGGGACCTACCTGAGATAAACAAAGAATTAGTACTGAATTGTACCTTAGGTGGCACTCAAGCAACCTTGGGGAGGGGACCAGATCTTTATGAATAAGGGAAGTAAGTCAAAATAACAAGAAATTAAAAAGACTGGCCAGGTACAGGAGATTCAGACCCAGACTTGGGACAGAAGGCAGAGGAGCCAAAGGACCAAAAGCTCAAGAACTGGGCCCATGGGAACCTCATGAGGTTTAACAGGGCCAAGTGCAAGATGCTGCACCTCAGTCAGGGCAATCACCAGTATCCAAAGAAAAGCTGGACATGAGTTGGCCAAGTGCACTTGCAGCCCAGAAAGCCACCTGGAGCCTGGGCTGCATCAAAGAGTGTGACCAGCAGGGCCAGGGAGGGGCTTCTGGCCCTCTGCTCTGCACTTATGAGACCCTACATGCAATACTGCATCCAGCTCCGGGGTCCCTGACATAGGAAGGACATCAGCTTGCCAGAGTGAGTCCAGAGGAGGCCATGAAAACAATGAGGGCAGCAGCACCTCTCCCATGGAGATAGGCTGAGAGAGTTAGAGTTGTTTAGCCTGGAGAGAAGACTTTGGGGTGACGTTATAGCATCTTCCTAAAGGGAAGGTACCTAAAGGGGGCTAAAAGAGAGCTGGGAAGGAACTTTTTACAAGGAAATGTAGTGATAGGATAAGGAGTAATGGCTTTGAACTGAATGACAGTAGGTTTTGATTAAATATTAGGAAGAAATTCTTGACTGTGAAGGTGGTGAGGCACTGGAACAGGTTGGCCAGAGAGATGGTGGGTGCCCCATCCCTGAAAACATTCAAGGCCAGGCTGAACAGGGCTCTGAGCAGCCTGATCTAGTTGAAGATGTCCTTGCTCACTGCAGAGAGATTTGGTCTAGAGGATCTTTAAAGGTCCCTCTTAACTCAAAACATTCTATGATTTTATCTTGAGACAAGCACCCAGGTGGTGGCTCTAATCCATACTCTCTGGAGGCTCTGACACATAGCAGTGTCCTCTCCAAGGTGGTTTCCATGTAGACAAAATTGCTTCAGTGAAAGCCAGACAGAAACTTCAACGCAGTCCAAGAGGTTCCTCAGTGCAATGAGGAACTCCAGGACAAGAGGAAAAACGGGGACTGGAAGGAAGCAGAAGATATGGAGCAACACTAGGCAGGAGAAAACACTGCTGTGAGTGACAGTAAAAAGATTAATATTTCTTATAAAAGCAGAATTCTAATCAATACATATTCAAATGTTAGTAAGGCAAAATGAACACATTAATTTTATTAATCCTCTTCTCTTCTAGCATGTGTGCTGACTATTTCTGGCCCACAACAGAAGAGGCAACCAAGCTTTATCTTACCAGGCAACGAAGCCATCAATAACCCTGTCAGCACTGTGCCTAAGGGAATTCTCTCCTAACCCATTTAAGTCCCAGTGATCTTAGGAGTAGCAGTCAGAGCAGACCTTGATGATCCTTTCAGGCCACCGGGGAAGAAATAAAATTGAACATTTTATTCTCTGACTTGCTGTAGGTTTGGGCTTGGTTTTTTTGTTTTTGTTTTTTGTTTTGTTTTGGTTTTTTTTTTTTTTTTTTTTTTTTTTTTTTTTTGGAAAAACCATTCAANATTTGAGAAAGCCATTCAAGGACTGTCTTCAAAATCTTTCTGCTCATTTCCTTGGGTGGGGCCTTCAGAGACAAACATAACCATGATCATACATGTCTACAGAAATGACTGTTGAAGCAATTTTTATAACTTCCCTGCTAGAGAGGAACATTTCTCCATCCCAGTGAGGAGAACTGATTGGAGTTCTTCTTAACCAGTCTTGTACCAGCTGTTACACTGATTTAATATAAACTAGAAGACAATTTAACCTGCTCCGGCTTACTTTATCCTGTGGACAAAAATACCTCATATTTGCTCCACCTGGGGGAGCAATCACCTCTGAAATCATCACAGGTATTCCAGCAGGAGTGATCTGTCTTCTGCGTCAACTTCTATTGGTGCCAATTCTTAGCACAAGTTTTTGTCCCAGAGCATCTGTTTGCTGCCAAAATTTAGTCCTAGTAATACAAAAATAAAATTTAAAAACAAAAAAGAGAGAGAGAAAAATGAGGAAAACACAACAGACGCTGCTGCATTTCAGTAGTTCTCAAACATTTGGGCTGGAAATGTTGGGTGGCACACAAACACTGAGAGATTAATAAAGTAATCTCCAGTCTTTATTCATACTAGGGTTCCCTGTAATATCTGTCTGTTATGGGACAAGCTCAACTAATTTCCTGTGTCTCCTCTCCTCTGAATGTGAATTCTGAAAATGCATGAAAAAAACCACAGCAAAAGCAATTCAAACATGAATTAAGTCATGCTTTGTAAAAAGAGTGACATAAATTTACATGGACAAAAAGGGCAGACACGGGGAAAGCATTAGAATGCAGCACACAGACAGGCACTCACTCTCTTAGTTTCATCTCAAAATAATTTAGCTTTAGCGTTCTTAAAAAGCAGGTGTCATTGTACAATACTGAATCAGACATGCAGAGCTGTGACTGATGAGAAGCTCAGCCAGCAGTCCAACGTGGCATCCCTGCTGTTTTGCTTCATCAGACAGAGCGCCTGATGTGTCTGCTACTTGTCTACAGCAGTCATGAAGGCAGGCATTGTCAGTACTACACCATCTCCCTTCAGCTTCCCTATCTGCCCTGGTGGGAAAGAAGCCATGAAACAACTAGAGACACACTTAATTCTTAAAATCTCAATTCATTCTTCACAAAATAGGTTGAAAACCTGAAATCTTGTTTCAATCTATGCTAGCTATCAGATAACCTGATTTTTTTCAGGGCAGGTTTTCAGCTGACTCACATCTTTGGGAAAAGCCATGGTGCAAGGACTGTTCCACAGCTACCTTGAGGAAACTGCTGCCGTGGTTTCAGATATAGCAAAGGACTAATCCCATTTCAGACAAGTATGAGAGGGAAGGGAGAACAGAAACCCACTTTCTTCTCTTCATCTCAAATTGCAGCATTTAATGGTGTCAGTAGTGCAGTGGGCAAGTCTGGCTGAGACCCCCTCACGTGAGTTGTTCCATGGCAAAGAAGGAAACTTGGGAGATAAAAGCCCAGGCAGGTATCACACCTGTGATTCTCTTCCCTTGGCAGGCACATCTGGCTTAAGGAAACTACAGCAAGCAGTGTGAATAACTTCTTTCCCTATGCTATTTCATTTTAGATTTGCTGCCATTTTTATTTGGAACATTGTTATAATACTTTGATACAAGAAAATAATCACTGATGGGAGCTAGTAATTATCTGTTGCAGAGATCACAAGAAGAAAAGAAAGAAATGATAAAACATCAGCTGAAGCATAGCCCATTAACTTAATGCCTTCAAATTCTCCTCAGCTTTCATCTCTTTTTATTTGAGATACTGCTACTCATCTCTGTGTGGCCTCCTGTGGTTCTTGATCCCTTCCATCCAAAAGGCATATATTAAACCTTAGAACTCTATCAGGCTTTTCCCCAATGAACAATTTTCAAAAAACAAAAAAGAGAAAAATACAAAAAATTGGCAACTTTTTAAAGTCACTGCATAACCTTACCCCCTGGCTCATCTTACTTCCAGCTCCAAAAATCTCCTATTCATGTAAGAATCAAATAGGGAATATTTTTGTTTTCATACAGTGTGTCTTCCTGGTCTGATTCTAACATGCATTTGTTGTCATCGTTGTAGACATAAAAAATGCAGCTGTTCATTTTAAGAACGTGAAACTTCACCAGAAAAAAGCCTCATGGGGTTCATATGTCTCTGTTCCCTCTAGTCCTAGTCTCTTCCTTTCATCCTTGGGGTGAGAATACAGAAAATATAGCTGTTTGAAGGACACTATAACCTTATCTTTTCCAATCCCAGGAGGCTAAAATGCTCTCTGATTAATACCATAAGGAGTCCTTCCTTGCAGCTGTCTTGATGCACAGATGCTTGACTCTCTCCACAGGACTGGTTTGCTGGTGGCAGGACAGACCTGTGTGCTCTGTGCCCCACCCCTGAAAGCCACCAAGTGAAACCAGAGGGAGGATCTGCATATTTAAGCAGTACGTGCTTTCTAACCCTGAGCCCTGTGAATAATGACAAAGTTTAAATGCCAAAGCTCTCGTAGCCTCATACCTTTGTCATCATGAGCTATTTCACTTTCATAAACTGCCTTAGTGCTTCTGAGTCTCTCATGGCCAATGCCAGCCTTGATCTAAAGACCCACCAGTTTTGGTGACACTCATGCCCAGATTTTCACAGTGTGCTAAAATCATTGTAATATCTGGTTCCATTTATATCAAAGGGGAGTGGTCTGGTCTCTTAATGGGTGTATCATAGTGAGACTAGAGAAAGTCTAATGAAATCCATGCTGGGATATTTCATTATCTTGCAGGCAATAAAGCCATCAAAACAAAGCCATTCATTATCTTTCCTATTAGGGAAGAAAACAAGTGATCTATATCATTTAGATTATCTCATTGTCCTCCCTGTTCAAAAATGATAGCAGCAAAATGAACATTAAAAAAGGCAATATATATTATTCACTTGTTTCTTTCCACAGTAAGAAAGCAGTGCCTTAGAAGGAAGAATAAGCTTGAGGGCTCAGCTGCATAAAAATTGCCTATTTTACAGCTCATTGCATTGTTAAGTAACATTATAGTGTAATTTGGCCTTTGGGATATAGTTTGACATATGGTAGACTAGCACTTGCAATTTTTTTAATATTCTTTGGCCCAAATATGTTACACATAACCAAATTCAATATTTGGATTTTCGAATCTGCACTAAGTGGAAATGACTACGAGCATACATGACAGTAGGCTGCTTCTGGACTCCAATTCAAAAACATAATTGTTTCTCAAGTGATATATTAAACACTTCAGAATTTCTCATCTCTACTGTCTATCTTTTTAAAACAGATTATAGGATCTTTATGATAAGAGCTCTGTCACATTGACATGCCATAAGGCTGTGATTGTAGTAAGAGATTTGGGATGTTAAAAAATACAGTTATTATAATAATTTTTGTCCTGTTTTCATAAGAAAAAATTATTTCTGTGACTGCAGCATTTTCCCCTATCCCTTCCCCAGTCTGTCACTTCTCACTACTTTCAGGAAATTTTCAAACAAGGGCAAAAAGAAACATGGTGCCGGAAATGTTGAATTCCTCCAAATTTCATGGAAATAGGCTAGAAACACCCAGGCAAAAGGTAGTTGTTACTGCCAAAAGACACCAGAGAGTTGGGCAAGTGCATTGGCTACACTGCTACCAAAGCATGCCTTCTTTGGTAGGAGGTAGGAGCACTTCTGGCCTGAAGTCACAGGCAACTGCTCTGGGGATCACCCCTCATCTCTGATGGCAATGAGAATGCTTGAAAAGGGTATTTAATGTGCTCCAAAGCACACATCTTCCACAGCTGTCTAGAACACTGGGGACAAATGAAAATAACATCTCAGCTGCAGAATCACCATTGCTAGCATGGGAAAGACAGTATAGACACTGTGTTTAATGCAGATTACACTAGAAGTAGACCAAGGCAACTGTGGAGTAGGTTTAGTGTTTGAATTCAACAAGACTAGGATTTTCATCTAGGGAATGCCTTTTCACAGTTTCCATGGCATTTTTATTTCAATTAAGCCAAATTGAGATTCTAATCTCCTTGGCTGTGGGAAATAAACTGAAGCCAAAATATGTTGCTTACAGGCAGTGACTGAAATCAAATGGAAATTCAGAAGAATGTGTCATTATATTGCCAATTTCTAGATGACTAAAAACAGCATATAAAAGTGCAGAATCATATATTTTACTTTCAGACTGGATTCCCCTACAACTAAATAGCAAAATCTCCAACTGGTAGTAAGGACAACCAGATTGTGTGAAAGCAAAAATATTCCAGATTCCCCCTAATAAGAAATTGCCCTACAAAGAACATGACCAGCACACATCATTTTTTAAAAACCTCACTTGAAATAAGGGTTTTTTTATTTAGTAGAAGAAATGAAAATTAGGAAGTAAATAGTGATATTTCATCTCAGAAGGGGAGGAGAAAATCTGGATTATGTTCTGGATCTAAATTCTTAATAAACAAAAGCATTATTAAATAATTATTAATTCAGGCAATTAAAATGGTTATCCTGTGATAGAAAGCAATTAAGTTCTTAATGCCACCGTAGCATAAATTTTTCCTACCATTTTCAGCTTAGCTGAAAGGAGAAGGCCAAATGTCACCTTTGAGCACCTGAAGCTGGAAGAAGGGAATGACAAACAAAACTTCTGCCTTAGATTTCCAGAGGGTGGACTTTGGCCTGTTCAGGACACTGGTTGAGAGAGTCCCTTGGGAAATAGCCCTTAGGGGTCCATGGAGGCTGGACATACGTTAAATAAGGAAATCTTGATGGCACAGGAGCGCTCATTCCTATGTGCCAAAAAAATAAACCAGTGGGGAAAACCAGCCTTGCTAAACAGGAAGCTTTCGCTTGAACTCAGGGAGGAAAAAAGAGAGTTTATGGTATTTGAAAGAAGAGACAGGCAATTCAGGAAGAAGTACAAGGATGTTGTTATGTCATGTAGAGAGGGAATTAGAAAGGCAAAAGCTCAGCTAGAACTCAATCTGGCCACTGCTGTGAAAGACAGTAAAAATGGGTTTATAAATATATTAACAACAATAGGAGGGGTAAGGAAAATCTGCATCTTTCGTAGAGATGCAGAGGTGTCAGGGTTATGTAACCAAAAAGAAAATGTTTATTCTATTTTTCCATCTGTTGAAGCTGGTTGGGGAGATATTTTCTTTATCTCATGTATAACCCATTCCTCATAACTC
>VYXD01007795.1:256330-322842 GCA_013397195.1 Hylia prasina
AAGGCAAAAGCTCAGCTAGAACTCAATCTGGCCACTGCTGTGAAAGACAGTAAAAATGGTTTTATAACTATATTAACAACAATAGGAGGGGTAAGGAAAATCTGCATCTTTCGTAGAGATGCAGAGGTGTCAGGGTTATGTAACCAAAAAGAAAATGTTTATTCTATTTTTCCATCTGTTGAAGCTGGTTGGGGAGATNGACTGTCAGTGTTTCTAGGATTTTTGTTTGTTTGCTTGTCTTTTTTGTACTACTACATTTGTATTTTTAATATTCCTAGTAAAGAACTGTTATTCCTATTCCCAAATCTTTGCCTGAAAGCCCTTAATTGTAAAATTATAATAATTTGAAGGGAGAGGGTGTACATTCTCCACTCCAAGGGAGACTCCAGCTTTCCCTGGCAGATACCTGTATTCCTAAACCAAGACAGGAGGCCAACATTGTAACCAAGGGTGAGAAACAGGCTGAGATGGAAAGGCTGGAAAACGCCTTCTTTGCCTCCATCTTCAACAGAAAGATGTGTCATCCTCCAGGGGCAACTGGCCCTGTGAGCTGGCAGACAAAGATGAGGAGCAGAACACCCTGCCATCTAGAGGAAGTAGTTAGTGACCTGCAGTGCCACTTAGATGCTCAGGTCTATGGGGACAGATGGGATCAGGGGAACTACATGCCCGTCAGCCTGTCCTCGGTGCTAGGAAAGGTCATCTTGAGTGCCATCGTGTGGCACATACAGGGGATCAGGCCCAGCCAGCTAACACAGCAGCATTTAGGAAAGGCAAGTCCTGCCTGACCAACCTGACCTCCTTTTGTGACAAGGTGACCTGCCTGGTGGGTAAGGGAAAGGCTGTGGATGTGTTTACCTGGACCTCAGTAAACGTTTTCATATATCTCTCATTTGATACATCTGGAGAATCTGCCAGCCCATGGTTTGGATGGGTGGACTCCTGCCTGGGTTAAGAACTGGCTGCTGGCTGGGCCCAGGGAGGGGTGGTGAATGGAGAAAATCCAGCTGGTGGCTGCTTACCAGTGGGGTCCCTCAAGGCTCATTATTAGGGCCAGTCCTATTTAATACTCTTATCAATGATCTAGATGAGGAAATCAAGTGCACCTCAGTCAGTTTGTAGATGACATCAAGTTGTGCAGGAGAGAGTGTTGATCTGTTGGAGTATAGGAAGGCTCTGCAGAGGGATAAGGATTTTTGGGATGAAGTACTATTTTTATTAGATCAAGATACATTGCTAGGAAAAACAAACTAAATTTCAAGTTCACAAGCTTTGCTTCAGATGACCCAAAAGCTTGTCAAGACATTTCTAAATAAATATTTCATGAAGACAGATACATATGCCATCAAATTTGCTTCTCCTCTAACTTCACAGTCAAAGTGTTAACCCATGTGCAAAAGGCAGCACAGCAGAGGGTATTAGTTCAGACAGCAGCAGACACTCATTCTTTTATCAAGTTCATGTTCCTGAACACTACAGTAAATATTACCAGAATTTTTAAGCCTGTACCATAGAAACAAAAATTACATAAATTAGCAGCCTTGTAAATTAAGGATCCTTACTGTGTAAGACTGGGTGATGGTCTTTTATCTTTTTCATACTCACATATTCTTCTCACACAATGAGACAACTAACAGATGTTGAAAAAAATCATCTTGGAAAAAGCAGTTTCAGAGGACTGCCACTGGTATATTTTAATTTGTACCTTGATTTTTACTTTATACAGTCATATTTTAAGCTATGATCTTGGGTGAACTTTTACATTTGCAGCACAGCAATAATATAAAAAGCACACAAGCGTGAACTTTGTGTGATTCCTCTGACGCACCCTGGTAAGCTTTCTGTCAAAAGTCTCAAATAAAACAATCCCAGAGGTTCTTCTACACACTTCTCAAATTAACAAGCAATCATGTCTTTGTTCCCCAGCAAAGTCAGAGCTGCATTACCCCGAGTAAAGAGCAGATCATTACATGTTTATCCTCATCCCTCATTCACATAGTTATGTGAGTAGCAAATCTCCTAGTTCATGTCCCTCAGGAGGTCTGATTCTCTCCTGCTCACAATATTATGCTGCTATCTAACTTTGTGTAGCCAGGAGAGCTCTGTATCTTCAGTGAGTTGGACAGAAATCTTTTTTGGTCAAAACCTTTCTTTCTTAAAAAGCTTGTGTAAAATGGAAAGGAGATACTCTCAAGTGTGATAGCCCTGTAAGTTTGTAAACAAAAGTCTGGCAGTAAGATAACATACACAGAAAAATCTTTAAATCATTAACCTGCTTTCAAACACAACTATACACTAGCACTGTAAAACTTTGTAAAAGATGGCATGTTTTATGCTCCCAAGACTAAACACAGGGAAAGTACATTAGCCACAAGCCTTAGAAGTCAATGTTTTGACTGTTCAAAATTTTGGATGCCTTTTCAATTTCTCAAACCTAGAGACTCAACCAAGGTATATTATTAGGTAGGTATGTTAAGAGTTCAAGCTCTTCCAGGCATTGGAATTATGCTGAGAACAGTTTTCTTTTATGTGTACAGGCAATGTATGTATGCACCCTTTTTGGGATAAATTAAACTAAAATCCTGGGTAGGACAGATGATGAGTAGCATATCCAGCAGAGGAAAAGATAATAAGCTAGTGCCTGAGGCTGGCACTAGCAGAAGCACAAACTGGCACAGGCTCTTACAAGCCAGCAGGGACAATAACTGGATGGATGAAGCAGTGATGCAGCAACTTCCATCCACAGGAGAGAAAAAAGAGGGGAGGTGCTGCCACTCCTTCCTGTTCAGTCTGTACCACCCCAGAAAAAAGGGTTCAAGACTTACTTGCCCAAAACCAGAACGCCTCTTTTTTGTTGCAGTGGTTTAACAAATGGGAGTCCTGTGCTCTGACTCCTTTTCCAATGACAGTTTCTGTCTTTTGTTCAGTATCTATTTAAAATTCATATACAGTCTAAAGACATGGGCTCAGGTGCTCTCCCTCCCTCCCAACGAATCTCCTGTTGCCTCACCTCCAGAATCATAACATTGCTGTTTTTCCAACACAGGACCAGTGGGATTTTGGCAGATGGCCCTGATATTATGAGAGCCATGAACATTGGTACTGAGAACTGGCTTTAAGCTTGAGAAGTGGGCAGCCCCCAGAAGAGAGGGGCCTGGCTGATTCTGAAACTCAGGAGTAAATTGGTCAGGTCTCCTACGTCCTGGGGGAGTGCTCTGGGAAACAGATTATTTTTCCATGGAGAGAGGCACTATGTGATAACTCATGACAACTCAGATTCTGCTGCTGCTGTTTTGTGTGGAGCTGGTCCCAGCAGGGGCAGTCGGAGATGTTTACCCACACACCCACATGGGGGACACACAGGAACAGGCCCCTGGCTGGGCTTCAGCAAGCGTTGCTAAATTCAAGGCTTTGACTAGAACAAAAATGGGTTTGAGACCCAAGAGAAGAATGAATTTTGTATTCTGGGGAAGTTCAGGCTGTCCAGGGGTGAGACTGCTCAACTGAGCCCCCCAAAACAAGGGAGCCAGATACATCTAGCTAATTAGTAACAATGAGTAGTGACTGATGCGCAGTTCAGCACCTACACCTATCAAGACCTATCAGGAATAGAGACCTATCAGGAACAGAATCATCTGACCAAGCATATGTATCTTAGCCATTTGGGTCAGCCTCTTTTTTAAGGTTCATTCCAAGAAAGAAACAATACCCACAGGTAATTCATCTGATCTGCTAAGGCTGACTGAAAAGTTCCTGGTTTGTCTGCTGTGTACAAAAGAAGCCTGTGGTGAGTACCTCACAGACAGGCATCGATATTTGGCAGTGCAGATGCTGATATAAGCATGGCCCACAAGGCCCACAAGGGCTGTCTGTGATGCTGTATTTTGCACTGTCCCATCACTCAAGTAGGACACTTACCAAGCTCAAAGACCCAGGTCAGGTGACTCCAGGACTGTGCTGGAGTTTGGTTTCTGCTCTTAACGTGAGAACACATCCCCAACAACTCAGAGCATGGTGCCTGTGTGGAACCTTGAGGAAGCTTTCAACAATTAAAAAGTCTGATAGGAAGGTGAATACAATACGCATACAGGATAGCAAACATTTTTGGGTATCGCAGGGTATGCCCATGGTGTGAAAGCTTTCTGTTGGCACACACTCACTGGATGCACATCAGAGGCATTGTGGGGCAGTGTTCTTCCCCAGGTGTAATTCAGAACTGAGTTACACCAGGTTTTGGAATGAATCTTTGCATTTTATTTCCTCAGAAGGATATGAGGTCTGGTGCACAACAGGTGCTGTGGAAAATCAATCACATGTAGTGAGAAGGTTTGCTCCAAAACTGCACTATTTCTCCAAATTGCAAATCTGTATTTAGGCAATGAGGACCATGTTCCAAAGGTAGCAAAAGTGATATTCAAACAAAAAGACACCTGAGGTCATATTTTTATTGCTCAGATTTAGTCTGTGAAATCAGGGTTTACTGAAGCTGCTACTGGATGAGGATATGTTATGCAGAAGCTCAGAGCAGACTATCCTAACTATTCCTTTAAATATATGGAGTTTTGAATCATACTTTAATCCCAGACTTGGGTCGGTCCTTAGGTTATCCAAACAATGCTTCTGTGAACTTCACTAGCATCTCTCAACTTTTAAGTTTCTTAAATTACTAACTTGAGCGTCCAGAGAAGTAGAAAATATAGCCTTACCTTTCCAGGAGCACTCCTGAAACACAGAATGTTGTCCACACTTCAGGAAAAGCTGGTTTTCTAGGCTCTGATCCAAATTTGTGAGAGCACGTTACCAGCAGTCCAATAAGGCAACCGATTTCTTCAAATGAATTAGGATGTTACAAGCAGGGCAAGTATTCCATATACAAACAAATCATCAAAGTCTAAAGATTAAAGTACACAATTCTTACAAGATTAAAGACATTTTAATAGACTTTATTCCAGCAGTAGGTCAGCTAGGTCACAGCAGGATGTTGAACCCAGCAATCCATGCGGTATTTTAAAGAGCAAGAAGTACTCAAGATGACTTACTTTTATATGAATAAAGAACAGTAGAACTGGTCCACTCCTGTGTTCCATGAAAAGTTAAAAAAAGTGTTTACAGATAAAATCAAGACAATCAACCAGAGACTGGAAAATCAGAACTTCTAGAATTGCTATTCAGAGGGTATTTCCAACTGAGGCAACATAGACATTTTCTTTGGACATCTAATAGATGCTAATGTAAATATTCTGAGCCACTTAGAGGAGCTACACAAATATGAGCCTGCTGCATAGTAGAACACATGCAGACTCTTTTCATGTAATTATTTTAGATGACCTCTCAATTCATTTTACCCTGTTAGCACACAGTAGTTACCAATTCAGATATGACTGAATATCTGAAAAATCTAGACAGTACCCAATAAAGGGAAAAAATATCTGAGATACTAAATTCATTGTCATCGAAAATACAAAGGCTGCTACCTGGGAAAATGTGAGAAATCCTTGAACAAAGTACCAGCCATGTCAACAGAGGGGACAGAGTGAAGTGATAAGAGGAAGAGTTTGTCTGGAAGTTATCACAGAGGTAACAGCTACCAATTCACTTTGCTAGCATGGAAAAACTAAGCACTCTATGGGATAAAATGCTGAGGCACAGAAATATACCGTAAGTCCCATGCAGATGTCCCAGGGCAGAAGCCTCCTACTTGTGTGGAAGGATGAGGTGTTGTTATTCAGTCCTAGGTACAGAAACAACTGTATCATTTGTTTAATTCCCTGTCATGCTGAGTGAGTTCCTGCAGAATGCTGGACGAGGCCACATGTCCTCCCAAGGGCATTGTTATTCTGATTGCCCCTTGCTCCACCTCGCTCCCTTTCTCAGCAGATTTTGGACATCAAATATGAAAACAGTCAAGATGTAGCAAATGAGCTTCAGCCAGTCCCACATAGGTTTCCACAGCCCCTGTTCACTTGTGCTGGTGTGGCTTTGCTGCCAGCTCAGAAGTCCTCTGGGCTGTAATCACACTCCCTACTGTCATTGATACACAGAGAAACTTGAGGGAAACTTTCATTTGCATTGCCATGGCAGCTGTAACACAGCTCTCACAAGGAGGTTAGCTCAGGTTGGTAAGTCATTTGTTGCTTTTACACTTGACTCTCCCTTATCTCCTCCAAATCATTTTGGGCAGCAAGCCCCTGCCCTTGTGATTGGTAACAATCTGCTTTTTCTTTCCTGAATACTTCCTCTAGCTTTGGGCTGCAATTCCTCCTTATACAGGTTCTTGCAGAGAACTTTTAATACTTTTAAGGTATTGCTCAAAACTTCCAGTGTCTTCCTGGCAAGCCAGGGCTTATATGCCTCTAGAGGATTTCAGAAGTATGCCAGAGTCCCATGAATCTCAGGTCACAGTAAGCCCTTTTTGGTACTACTCTGAATCACCAGTCACACTCTCTGATATTAATATAGCTTCAGAAAAACAGCAACCTAATGCAGCATCTAACCTACCCTCCCACAAGAACTCCCTGATGAGGAATAGTCTGTTTGGTCAAGCAAATCCTCCTTATTAGATCCAACCTCTGCAGGCATTACACACTAGCCCATGAAGGTTATGTCTCCATGCAGTTAAATAAGTTAAGTTTCTTCAAACCTCAGCTTCAGCGTAGTACATATTAGGTATGTTAGGCAGGTGCTAACAGACCTCACCTGTAAAGCTGACAGTGAAACAGGAATACTTGACTGGAGACCCTCAGTAAGATTTCAGTTCTGTCCACAGAATCAGTTGAGTGCAACACCTACCCTGCAGTCCCATCCAAACTTGGATGCTGCTCCCCTTCTTTACAAATAAGCGCAGCTTCTGGTCCAACTCAACCAAAACTTCCCATGGCTCCTTGCTGCACTCCCTCCAGCTGGACCGTGTCTCTCCTGTACTGGGCAGCCCAGAACTGGACACAGCACTCTGTGTGTGACCTCACCAGGATTGCCTTCCTTGGCATGCTGGCAGCACTCATTAGGCAGCCCAGGGCCTGGCTGGAAACGGCTTGTTTGCTTTCTTCCATTTCAGCATGCTGCTGCTTCTGTCAGCTCAAGTATGAGATGGATCCCTTGTAGCAGAACACTACTTTTACATGGAAGAGCACTGGCAAGGGTGCTCTTCCAGCTCCATTCCAGGTTGGATGTATTTTTGACCCCTCTTTTTTTTTGATAAATCAGTTTCTCACAATACAACTGCAACATGGTTAAACAATGAATTCTTTCCTTACCACCACAGTTCACAACTGGCACCACGATTCTTTAGTATGTACCTCAACACTTCTAAATAACATCATTTATTGAAAATGTTTTGAAAATACACTGCAACATTACAGACAATCTTAGGAAATTCTTCACTTTTCACAAAGCAGTGGCCAGTGTCTCTCATTGGGGAAGACGTACAGTGACATCAATTCTGTATTTCTAAGGCACATATTCACAAACTACTTTAGGAAAGTGCAGCCATAAAAATACATTTTATGTTTCATTACCATTAAAGCTGTTTTTAGTGAAGAGACAAATTTGCCGTGTAACCTGAGATTTTCTAGAGCATAGATTTTCTAGATTTTCTATGCGTTGGCATATCTCTCAAACTTGCTGTTTTACAAAGCTGTAATAAGGAACATGGTGCTTCTTATTTTGTGCAGATATTGACTTTTGATGAATTAAAGAAGACACTTTGCCCAAAACCAAAATGAAACACAATGCTCAAAATTCAGAATTTTTCTTTATAGGAAAGTGTGTTCCAAGCATCTGGAGCCCATCAGTTACACAGTCCAGCTTCAGCTTCTGTGACAGGTTTGATGATGCCCCACTGCTAACTAGATCCTTACACCCCTTACACCCTAATGCTGCCTTGCACCCAGAACAGCACCTCTCACCTTCCTCTTGTGTCCCAGTGGCTCAGGCTCCAGCCCTGGCTCTGCAGGGCTGCCTGCAGTTGTGATGCAGTGGAATAACTTGTGATTTCTAAATTAAAACACATCATTCCATTCTACTTGGCAATAAGTGCCACCATGATGGAGTGGTCACAGGATGCAGGAAAACAAGGGTGAACCTTACTTAATTTACTTCATACTTATTTACTGCAATTAACTGAGTGTGGCACAGCTAGAGCCCAGGTAACACCCCAGGTTTATGACTGGCTTTTCCACAACTCACACAGTCCTAACAAGTGTGAGAACTGGAGTTTAACATATGAATCTATTTACTTTCTCTCTTACAAAATACAAATATGAAACCACCTTCTAATATCACTTCTGTAATTTTGTAGGTCAGAATTATGTTCAGTATTATCAGACTTCCAGAGGAAATAGAGCAAATGAATTTATGTGAAAACAAATAGCTTATAAAAGTAAAGTGAAAAAACTTGTATCCAATATTAATTACTATAATCACATAGAGCAGATACAGCAACCATTTTTCATTTGTACTTATTGAACAGCAAAAAAAGTAAAAAAAAAATATATACAAGCTTAATAGGAAAAAAACCTGAAATGGTTTTCCACTGCTCAAGAGTAAGACAATTTTCCCTTAAATGTTTTTGTGCATTCCCCAGCTCATTCCCAAGAACTAAAGTGGTTTTTCTTCCATTCCAAGGCAAACTGCAACCAGTCAAATCTTCCTTCAAATCAAGAAAGCTGTGAACTAGTGGACTGATACATATTCACCTGAGATCACTCTGAAATATCAGACAAGATAATAACGATTAACAGCTAAGGTGCACAACCGCTTGGAAACTTTTGAAGAGAAACAGCATTTACACAGAACAGTTTTTGCTACAGAACAGTAAAACTGTCACAAGAATTACTGAGCATAGAAGAGGAAGAAACAGTATGAGAACTGCAAGCGGCTTACTCTTCTACTTTCTTCTATTCAATAGTGTTCTGTTCCCAAGTTTCTGTAACATATAAAGAGGGAGAGAATGGAATAAATGTAAAAAAATCAATTATTAAAAATATTTCATCTGTAACTCAGTTTATTTCCTGCGTATGTAATTTTCACTCTAATTTGTTGACTCATTTCAAAGTAGTTCTATGTAAATTCTACAAGTAGATGCATTTTATCTTCATCAAACAGCCTAAAGTGAAACCACAAAGCTAAATATAGTCTACATGTGTATCCAGCTCTGATTAATGGGTAGAATTAACCATGAGATAAAAATAAATAAGCCAATGCTTTTCATTCTTTTATATCTGGATTTAGTTATTTAATCTTTTCTAGAGTAATTCTGTTGAATAACAATTGGTATCCACTAGTGACATGTTCAAACAAAATCAGCTTAGCTACTGATAACCACTTAAAAGCATCACAAAAGTACATTTATCCAAGCATTGAACAAGTCATGCTGCAACAGCAAACAGAGAACTACCATTCAGAAATTCCACTGAGGAAAGTGAGGGCTTTTCCAGAGGGACTGTCCAGTACCTTGTGTTGTTCTCAAGAAACAGACCATTGTGATGTTTGGAGGTGGGAAGGATCCAGGCAAGAGTGAAAAGGAACATTTTGTCTACTTATTTTTGGTTATTTTAGGACAGGCATCAGTACTGCATGTACATGTACCAGGTCATTAAATCACTTAACATCCTGTTCTTCACTCTCATGATTTGGGGATGGATCATTATCTTTAACGTGTGGTACAGGAGAGCAAAAAAGAATTCAATTGAAAATCACAGAAGAAACCCATGCCATCTAAGGACTGAACTCCAATTTCTAGTATCACCTACCACTACTTTGATCAGGAGACCATCAGGCAAAAATGCATCATTCACAGCCTTAATTGTCTGTTTGGCACAGCTGCTTAGTGTAGTGTCAACACCATGTGAGACATAATCAGAGGGAGGGCCCTCCTTAAGAAAGTGCTCAGAAATACTGAGAAGCTGAATGAGAGTGTCATACCAGCCCCAGCTCTGATGAATCTGCATAGGAAAAATAAAGTAAGACCAAGTTTCAAGCCCAGATCCTGCAGACATCAGGTGTCTCACAGGAAATACAACCTCCAAACTAAAAAGAAATCTATGACTACCATGTTTACAGCTGAACAAACAACCAATCCAACATCACTCTGGCAAAGCCTATGGCAAGCAAAGCTACAATTTTATAAAACCTATTTGTATCTCTATCACTCTGCAGATTAAATACACATATTTATGTTGGGATGTCTTTGTCATATCAATGCATCAGATGCAATTACAGGTGAATATTAAGGCAAAATAAAAAGTAATGAAGTGATTCCAAATTTTAAACGGAAGACACAAAAGAAGAAAATGTATTTTAAAAATGTATTTTTAATATATCTTCAAACACTAACACCACTTGGATTTGTACAGCATCCTACATAAAAGATGTATCCAAACTACTTAGCAGACTTTAACATCTCAATTTCAGTTGAGTTAAGCAGCAGAAGAGGAAAACAAATGCTACACACAAGAAAGAAGACATAAGCTCTCAGGATTTGAAACAAATGGGAGAATTAAGTTAACTTTCTCTCCTGTTTTAAGTCTAGAATAAATCAGTGTCATAAAGTAGTATCAAAACATTTCAGTTTACCTCAATAGCATCATCCATTTCCATGCTCTCACATAATCATTTCAGCTTGTGTCAGAATAAGGAAACTCTTTTTCTGGAGAGCTGTCATCACTTAGGTCACTGTAGCTGTCACTGTTGGAACCAATAGGAATTCAGAAAGAGCTAAATCAAATATTTTATTTCAAGCCCTCCAACCCGTGATGCATATGATCAACACTTTCCTCAAATGCAACCCATTTCCAGAAAACTTCTTTAGGCTCATGCTAAAAACGTGGTATTTTAGAACCCCTTCCTCTAAAGGAATGGGCTGAACTTTGGAGTTAGAACCTGATGCAAAATAATGGTCTACCTGATAAAGAGCATGTTCAATTTCTTTTTGCTTGACTCCTGTACATTCATTCTGTATTTTGCTGGTGCTGTGTGTCTATGGTCATGGTTAACAAAATAGATAATAACAGGTATTCAGAGCTAAAATAAAAGGAATTTCTCCCCTATGGTAAAAAAAAAATCATTGTTTTAACAAAAAAAAAGGAAGTTAAGACAACTTTATTAGCTCACAATTTTTCAATTTATACTTAAATTACAATTCTTGCTCTTCTAGTTAGAACACAAATAATTTTCACTGCACCAAGCAATATCCTGGCAGTTTTTCTAGAGGTTTTATCCCTTTTGCTGTGTCCTGAAAGAAGCAGACTGGTTTTCAGAGACCAAACTGCCATGCAAGTGATTGTTTTATAAGTGGCAAGAACAAGGAAACAGTGAAGAACAGGAATTACCACAGTGACTGAGAGAAAGAAGTGCCCACAAACCACATTTTCAGTCAGTGTGATGTCTGTTGGGGCTCCAAGTTTATCTTAAATCTAATTGTGCTTCAGAAGTGCCTCCAACCTCAACCCCTACCTACTATACTTCACTTCTACAGTCTGTTTTCCAGATATTTTAATTTCCCCAGAAGAGAAGCCAGCAAAGGGAGGCCAGGGAACTGGTAAGTACTTTGAGCAGCAGTAATTCTGGTCAGTCCTGTGACCTTTCAGAGCACAGGGCATGGTTAGCACAGTACAGGTGGGGATCTCAGACCTCATTTGTGCGGGAACATCACGACAGCCTTGGCTACCAACTCTGTGCCAGCCACTGACTGCACAGCTGTTTTGACACCCCTCCCCTTTACCAGACACCCCTTCATCCTCCAGACAACAGAACCCCACTCATGTTGTGTTCCCCATCTCTTGGCATGATCTCCTACTGAGACATCAAGCACATGACCTACCCAGACAAAGCCTTATCAGTGGATGCCAGTGACTGCCTGCTGGGTAATGCTGCTGGGGAGCCATGCAGCCCCACAGCTCGAGATCTTTGTTGAGACTGTGGAACAGTGAACAAACTGCACTCAGCTATTCCAGTGCTTGTTACTGAGCACTGCTTTGTGGCCTGAATTTCACCCTCTCTTCTCTGAGAGAAAAGGAAAACCAAAGACAGAATAAGTAAAAAAGCAGACACTTAAACAGAGTGGGACAGGAGGAATAGCACCAACAGTCACCCCGTTTAATTTTCACCTGTTAGGTAAGTCTCCCACAATTACAGCAAGTCACTGTACCAAATTTGTGTATAACAACATAGACATTCTGCCTGTCCTAACATTAAGACTTTGTCTAGAGCATTCTGCCCTTTCTTTGAGTGACACACACACTGCTGATGTGGTTCTTATAAAGGGTGTGTCATATCAGGCCAGTGTGAAATGGTCAATTTGATAATTTCATCAGCTGGTGATCAATTACACAATTCAAGTGAGGAAAGTGTTGTTAACAGTATGATTGAGCATGCCAGATGCACACAGACAAACACAACATCACCAACATTGTACTTACTTTTTTCTGAAAGAACCCATGGAAACATGGAACAAAAATTCAGTATTATTAAAACAGTTTTGCATTTTCACATCACAGCAAAATAGCAAATACTGTCCACAGAACAGAGAGTAAAACTGATTCTAGAGAACTGCATAATCTCAAGACAGCCCTGATTTAAGTCCAAAGTCTTCAGACAACTTTTTTCCTAATGAGCTCTGCTGCCCAGTGGCAGTAACAGTCCAAAAACATGCCAGAGCTCTGTAAACAACACAGTATGGGAGCCAGATGCTTAAGCAAAAGTGCTCACCAACCAATGAGGTGAACATACAACTGCCCAGCTTCATCTCTTGGAGGCAGTCAGGTGCTGATCCCCACCCAGCACTCTCATCATAGGTCCTCCCCCACTCAATGACACAGGTTTTAGAGGGATTTTCCCACAGCAGTAGTCACACGGCCTGGATGCTTGTGTGATTTCACTGACTTACCACCCAAACTTCGTCAGCCTCTTTTCAGTTTGCTGAAGCTGAGGCTCACTTGGCCTCTAGCGCAGAGGCTAAAACATTTACTCAGCTGATGACAATTTTGTTCCTATTCCCACACTGCTCAATTTCAGTACAAGATTTGATACCACATCACAGAAAAGGGCTGTCATCATCACATTCTTGAGTTCTGCAGCACCACCTCACAGTCTCCCCTATTTTAGGGCTGCTGTATGGGGTGTAAATCAGTTTTATGTCTCACAGGGCAAGAAAGGTAGGGGAAATACCCAGGCAAGTATCAGCCCTTGGGCTTCAGACTCGGGTAGCTGTCAGTCTCTCAGTTTCAGCTGCTTGAATGACATGTCTAAGCACACCCAGAACCTCTGGCATCATCTTAAAAAATAACAACTTGGGCCCCAAGAAAACTTGAACTTCAAGAGTTAGGCTGCCAGTGGACTTGAAAGCAAACAGGGACTTGTGAAACTTGGCATATCTACACCTGTGTGTTACAGCCACCAACCAGCATTGGTGTCAGGTTTCTATGATTAAGTCTGATGTCAAACATACCAGTATCGTGTAATCTGAAGGAAAACTGTAGGTGGCATTAACCATATGCAAACCATCTTTTCTCTTTGGAATAAATGTGGACTTTGTTCCAAATTTCAATGAGATGTACACATTAAACACAAAATCCAAACAGATGCTTCGTGCTCACAGTTGGTAATATTAAGTAACCTTACTTAAATCTGCTGGCTGTGAAAGTGGTGGTGATGAGAAATAATGAAATTCTTTCTCACACTGAGCCAACTACAGAAAAAAAGAGATTACATTTGCTTCAGCAAGTCTTCTCTCAGTTTGTGTTCAAATTAATTAGTAATTATCTTGGGCAGGAGCCTGACACCCACTTCATCCTATTTGTAACAAGTCTTACAACAGTGAACTCCCAACAAAAAGGAGCTACTGAGCCCATCTGAGTTCTAAGTTCCAACAGTTCTAAGACCTAACCCCAGCAGTCTGGAGGCACTGTTGTTGTTTGGGGGGGGGTTGTTTGTTTTTGTGGGGTTTTTTTTTGGTGTGGGGTTTTGGGTTTGGTTTTTTTTTGGTGGGATCTCAAGTATAAAGTGGCAGCCAAGGAAAAAAAAACATAACTCTATGCAGTGTCACTGCATCTAGTCAGTCACTTTAGTTGTCACGACCAAATTTTGGTCATTTCGCTCCTTTAAAATGGGTACTCTGTGAACATTCTGTTTTTCACTTGGAAAATCCAGATCAATATACTTTAGAAACAAAGTATTTGGTAGTTTCAGGGGAGCTTTTCTTTCATTCATTTTTAATGTACAAATGACAAAAATCTCCTTTTCCAGGAATGTCAGGAATTAAAACAGTTACTACAGTAATGCTATGCCCTGCAAGGAACCAAGCTAAGTGCATTTCTTCCGCAGTGCAATTAAAGATACATGAAGTACAGATAAATTAAATACAGGCTGCAGTTGTTTCAGATGCTTAGCTTTTGAGGACTCAGCAAAAGGAAATCTGCAAATTATTATTATAATTTATTTCTTCACCTCCAAAAGCTGAATTACTAAAATTATTATGTCATTAAAACATTCTTTTGTATAAATGCATATTTGCACAATGGTTATAATTGTAGTCACACATATTCTTGGTACATATTTTTACGATCAGTATATGGTCATAAAATCATAGATATCATTTATGATCATAAAAAATTTATCTATCACTTAAAATGACGGTCATCATGATACAATCATATGCTTCCATAAAACACCATTTCATTTGGGAATCCCTCAGCACAAACCCAAAACTCCCCAGTTCTGACCTGCCAGCCACCTGCACTCACACAACTGGACCTAGGATAATACCTTCGTCTGGGATAGACACCAGCAGTTCCCTACAATCACTGGAGAGAAACAGGCTCTGGCACCATGTAATGTATAACTGACCCACAGAAAAAGTGCATTTTCACGTAACAGCTACAGACAAAGACCTGAGGTGACTAGCTCAGACGGGTTTTCACTGTAAGCATCTAACATTTAAATGACAGTTAACTGACATAACTAGCTAAGTACCAATATGTTTAAGAAAAGATTTCCTTTAGAAGTTTTCCACAGTTTTCTGTAAGAGCTCTGAAGGTCTTTGCTGCCCCAACCATCCCCACCTGGGACCTGCACCACTGGAAGGTCACTGGAGCCAGAGCACTTCCCTTCTGTGGCAACTGTGGTACTGACTCCTGATGGTGAGGACACCATCCCTACCAGGACAGGTCCCAGCCCTGGCTCCTGGGGTGTCATCTTTCGTGGAGCAGCCCCCTCTTGCTGCTCTCCTGACAATCTTCACATTTCCTTCAAATCACATGTCTGGATTCTGCCAATGGCAGAAGCATGATGCTGTGCCAAATGTGTTCTCAACTGGGGACAATGCACAGGGGACATCAGGCACCAGAACGTGTCACACAGGTTGGTTTCTGTTCTGTTCACAGGTGCTCTCCTCTGCAGCTGATCTGAGACACCTGGACCATGCTAACACAGTAAGCACCATATGGGCAGATTTTCTGAGTTTTCTGGTGTTTTATTTAATGCACCACTCCTTTTGTTCTCTGTCCACTTTTGTTCCTTGTCTCTGAACACAGCTCATATGTCATCTTTCTTTAATAATTTGCCCAGAACTCAAAAGAGTACTCTGTCACTAGATGGCACTGGATTGGTGCCTCACATTAGCATATTCACTAATGCTTTGCAGAAGTTGTTTTTGGCAGTAGTCAGTTTTGCCTATACTTACTCAGCTAGGAACCCCTCTCCTTTCCTACATTCCCTCCACTGTACTGGATATTTGTGTTTAAATTTTTATCTTTAGCTTCTTATCCTCTTCCTCCAAAGATGTCATTATATTCAGCATAGATTACTAAATTCCCTACATATTTTTTTGTTACTTCTTTGTTCTGAAGAGTGCTTTCAGCTCCTATTCAAATGACATTATTTGCAAATATAATTAATGCACTCAGGGTTACTCTTGACAGCCATTAATAAAGGTGCTGGTTGTAGACAAAGAAGAAATAAAGCCTGCTGATGCTAAACTGGATAAGGGGAAAAAAATAAACCAAAACAAAACAAGCAACATGGCTTTATTGTACACCAGTGGTTTTGCAACCCATATTATACTGTTCCCAAAGATAAGTCAGTTTTTATTAATTTTAGCAAATGAAACTACATAAGTATCAGTAAAAGCCAACAACATTACATGTGAAGTCCCCCTCTTCATCCACTAGTTTCCTATTAAAACCCTTTGTTTTCTCTTGTAAAGCAGCATGTTGTACACTTTGAGTCTCATGTAGTTTTGGTTTTCTCTGTCTTTGAAAATGAAAATGTAAACTGGCAGCCTGCCACCACATTCCTCACTTCTGTATGAAATGGTGACTTCAGTATTTCCATAGAAAGGTTTGGCAAAGGTCATGATCTAAAACCATTCACAAGGAAATGAAGTGCAGGGCTTTGATGGTTGGGCACTTATGCCATAAAGCACAAGAGGCTGAAACCACAAGGGCAGCTTGGGTGCCCATCTAGTACTTCAGGCAAGTAAGTAACAATCACTCAGCTACTCTGATCCTTTGGTCAGTTCTTGACTGTCTCTTGGTGTATACACCGAAGTTTCTAGGAACTACATTTTCCCCACAGGACGCATTCCAGTCTCAAACTAGGTATGCTCACACCTATCTGTACCAGACTAGGCCTCACAAAAATTTAAGAGACAGCTTATTCACTTTCATTTATTTAGGGCACTCTCCCAGAAGTCGTAATGCACCCTTTAATTTATTATTAGCTTTGCTTACAAGCTAGAGCTTCTGTTCAGGTGTCAAATATTCTGAAATTGCACCCTGATTATGGGGCTGTTAAATGTTCTGGAGTAATAGTTTCCTGTTAAGACTCTCACGCTGAAAGACGTATATCCTTTGTCTCAGGAATTCATCATTCACTCACTTTTTCGTGTTTATGGTAGCCTTGCCTAGGTAATCTGCTCAGCTTGCTGGTCTCCACAAATTCTCTTGCACCTTACTTTGCTCTNTTTCTCCACCGTTCCAGCTTGGTGCTCTCGAGAGATCGGACTGCTTCGAGTTTTGTGAAACAAACTCCCTCGAGGTTTTTTTTTTCTGTTTCCTGTTCTGTTCCATTATCAGTGCTGTAGTTGTTGTGATTTGTTAGCATTGTTATAAATACTAGTAAAGAACTGTTGTCTCTACCCCATAACTCTGCCTGAAAGCACCTTTAATTTCCTAAATTACAATAATTTGGAGGGAGGGGGTTTGAATTCTACATTTCCTAAGGAGGTCTTGCCCCTCCTTAGCAGATAACCTGTCTTTCAAACCAAGACAATCATTCACTCACTTTTTCGTGTTTATGGTAGCCTTGCCTAGGTAATCTGCTCAGCTTGCTGGTCTCCACAAATTCTCTTGCACCTTACTTTGCTCTAGTCAACAGCATGACTACAACTCACATGGGTGGTGCTGGATGAGGTGTGCAGAAAATCCTCTCCTCAGATTTCCTTCAGCCTTGCTAGGACATGCCTTAGCTTTACAACTCAATGAAATCACCAGCACTCTGGGGTTTAAAGGTTTACATTGGAAATTTTTCCACTCAGCAGGTGGATATGTTAATATGAGTGCGTGTGCTGTAATTAACACTGCAATTCCCTCCTGAATATTCTTCAGTACAAAATCTTCTTCTTTTAGCCTCAAACTCCCTTCCTATTCCAATGCTCTTTCTCAAGACACTGGGGTATTGCTTGACTGCAGTGCAACTAGCTAAATAGCAAAAACTGCAGTTTTATACATTAATTTTGGGGTGTGGATCTTTGTCTTTGCTAAATGTTTAAGATTTGGTACGAGTTTATTCTTTGAACATGAAGAAAAAGAGTTGAATATACATTTTGAATGATTAATTCAAGTAAGTCTAAGTGGGGCAAGTTCAGTAATGGCTGAAACTTTAGGTCAGGGTTAGCACAGTTGTTATAATGCTAAGGGATGTAAATTAGCAGGACACATGCAGATCACTTATTTTAAAAAAGTAGTTTTTCTTTATCTCAGAGAAATAAATAGGGTTATTTATGGGACAAAGCAGTGTAAGAAAGGATATTGAGGCCTGTGAAGAGAGATGAAGTGTGAGTCAGAGTTCCCACTAAGAGGGTAAGACTGAAGATCACTGTGATGGAAGACTGCCTTGCCAAGCACCACAAAAATTTGATCTGTGTATTGCACCAGCACACCTTTTAAAAGGTAGCTAACATTATGACCACTTCTAACAATAACAGGCTAAGGTAATAGGAGTGTTTCAATCAAGCTGTAGTTTGCAGATCAGAAATTCATTCTTCTTGTATGTATGTCATTGCACAACCCGGCAGAGAGAATAAAAACTGATACCCATAAAGGAGTAGGGAACCAAAAAAGATTAGTCTGGTCTGGTCTGGCCTGGATGTTTTCACATTATTACTCAAACTTGAATAAAATTTCTATTTCTCTCTTAATAAACAGACCTTACTTTAATAGAACACAAGACTCAAGGGGGAAAAAAAAACCCACCAGCTCAACCCACAGAATTAGTAAGTTTGGTGTCTTGTTTAGAAGAAAAGCCAACATGCCAGAGTTGAATCTGTTCAGTGTTATTATTCAGTCATTTTATGATCTTTTAAAATTTTTTGTTATTGTGCCCAAGGCTTCCCTCTGACTTCTTCATTATCACCATTATAATGAAATTTTAACTAATATCACTGAAGTAAACAACAATTAGTTAACCCCAGCTAAAAAAAGTATTGGTACATTCAACAAACCAAAGCCTCTGTGTCTGAGAGACCAAGGACAGAGTTTCAGCTGAACCATCCAGTTCTGACATAGATCCAAATCCATCTGTAAGTCTAAAGGTATCCCAACTGCTTTATTTCAGGCCTGCCTCTGAAAGATAGGATTTATTATTTAGCTACTGCAAAATAATATCAGTGTTTTCTTTGTTGTTGCTATCATCTTTCAAGTACAACTAGGTATTAATTCATTGCTTGATCCTCTAGCAAATCTCATTTCCTATGAAGCTACTGCCAGTGGAAGGCTCCAGCACAGGAGGCTACTATCTTCATTTGAATTTATTAACAGTTTTCTATTTTTTTTCTGGTTGTATGTGGAGTTCTTGCTTTAGCTGTAATAACCTCTGAAAAGGAAGAAGTGAGGAATTGTGCTTCCTGCTTACAGGTTATCTTGCACCCTGGTATATGACAGGCCCACACAGCCACAAGTAAATCAATACAAAAAGAACTCCTTTTCCTCTTCTGGGCTTCTGAATTGAAGGATGGGATAATCCCTTCAAAAATGTGACTGACAAACTGCAGGCAAGCAACAAAGAAAGATTACCTTGGGGACAATTTACATCCACGCTGCAGGTAGGCATTCAGTGTCCCAGTTGCTGCTAGCAACAGTCCAAGGTATGGAGGTGAAGGTTTCATAGGTCTTGAGGAAAACTCTGGGTGGAACTGAACTCCCACAAAATATGGGTGATCTACAAGATAGGCATCAAAAAAATTACACAATGTAGGAAGAAGATAGTAGAAAAATTTCGGGGAAAAAACCTTATTGAAGACTTCAGACTAGTGTCCAGAAGCCAGAGTAGCACATGTGAATTTAAGGGTGAGGCAGCAGAAAACTTCATTCCACAAAAAGCAACTGACAACAGAGGCAGAAGGCTAGTAGGGCAAACTAAGGAAAAATGATCCTGTGATTCATAAAAACTGACTAATAAAGATGTACCAACATGTAAGAGGGGCACAATTGGAAAAGTCACAAAGTTATTTATGTTACTTTCATAGTATTTTGGTTTCCAGTATGTATTTATGCATTTCTATTCAGAACAATATGCTCAAAGCAGGGACAAACTCAAGTTAAATCAGGTTGCTGACGCTTTGTCTAGTCAAGTTTTGAAGGTCTCTGCTGCAAGGATGAAGATTTCACAGACTCTCTAGGTAATATACTCCAGTAATATCATATACTTTGGCTATACTGGATGTATACACATTTCATATACTCAAGCAGAATGAACACATATTGGGACCTGACCAGGAATATCTGAGGGTGCATAGGGAGCAGGGTAATGTCACTGTGAAACTGGCATATAGGTAAAAATCTGTGAAAGGCCAAAGGTCCCTGATGCCTAGATAAAGGCAGTCCCCATGCCCTTCTTTAAGACACAAAGAAGGATCCAAGGAACCACAGAACATTCCTGACCTTCAGAACATGAAGGTTGGGAAGACTGGTAGAACAAGCCTGAGAAGAATCTGTCTTTGGATGCAGGGAGAACACTGGCTTTCCTTAATTCTGACTTTAGCAAAGCTTTTTATATGGTTTCCTACCCTTTAAGTTGTGGGTAGACCACAAAGTGTGTTAAAAAAATGGCCAGACTTCTGGATTCAAAGAACAGTGGTGAGTGGTTTAAAGTCCAAGCAACACCATACTTGGAGATACTCAAAACTTGACTGATACAACTCTGGAGAACCTGACCTGTATTTGAAGGTAGACCTGAGCTGAAGCAGAAGGTTGGACTATATGGCCTCCCAAATTACTTGATTCTACGTAGCCAAATCTCCTTGAGCTAGATTTAGGACCTTTTGGAAAAGGAGCACATTTCTCCCACATAATCAAATACATGCACACTCTTGGCAAAGTGTAAGACTTTTCCTAACCTACTCTGAATTTTCATCCACTGTAATACACAGGTAGAGTTAGCAGTATTCCCCAAAATTATCTTGGCTGTTATGACAGCTAAATATTGTGCCTACATGTCGTTCAACAATCTATATTTTATACAGCTTTAATAGATGCAATAAGTATTACAAGCAACTAAGACACTCACTCTCCAGTTCAATAATTTCCATCCTGTTCCCTTCTGTATCATGGCCAACAAATTTCAAACCTTTCTCTTCAAAGCAGTGAGTCAATTCTGGGTTCACCTGAAACATTGAAAGCAATAATTATTGTAGTTCTGTTTATTTTTCAATTTAACAAACAGTAGCAGTTAATTATAATGGTTTTTACATGCATACAAGAACAAAGAGGATTGGGTAAGGGTTGGGAACGTTTGCATTCTTGTTTTAACAACTCTGCCATAAATTTGTAAAAGTGGACGTGTTTATTAAATAAAGAGATTCTCAATAATTTTAAAAGTTACTATGCAACATTCAAAAATTAAAGCCAGGATCCCTTCTGCTTGCTGCCCTCCTGAATCCAAACAGCCTGCATTTCCTCTTCTTTAAATGGGCCACTAGATGTAGACTGACCTCCCCTTTGAGCACTGCATTTCTGTGGTTATGACAAAAGCTGTGATGCATGCAGCTCTTCCTTCAAACTGAGGAGCTCTGCAGTGAGCTGTCTCATTTCCTTGATGATGTTTTAACCACTCAGTTAACATCCAAACTTTGAGCAGGTTTACCACCATCACGTTCTCCTCCCTTTTAAGGAAGGTTAATATTGTCTGAATCAGTTACAGCATGCACATATCTGATAGTTCAGGCGCCTTTAGAGACACTGATGGAGTAGATCCCTTTTGAACTACCTGAGAGAGAACTCAAGGAGTCCACCTCATGTGTTTCCTGGAAGGACAGTATTTTGAAAGTATTCAGGCACCTCATCTCAGATGTTTGCACACAGAGGAGTGGACCCATACAAAGGACAGTGCTTACCTCATATCGATGCCTATGTCGCTCCTCTACAAACATTTCATCACCATAAAGCTTCCCTGAACATACAACAAAAGAGAAATTAAAGCCAGTGTGTTGTTTTAATAGTTGCTATAATTACTCCTTGTAATTTAAACCTCAAAAAGTCACATTTAACACATGTTAAACATAACAAGACATTATTCATCTCACTGAGTTTTTTTGTTCTTCCTGAGTGATGACTAGTTTCTTTTAATTTACTGTTACCTGAGTTTATTCAGCATTCATATTCAACATTCCTTGGCTAGAAATAGCTTAGGCAGACTAGAATCTAAACACACTTTAACTAATTTAAATTGTAAAGCTCAAAAGAAAAAAAAAGTCTAAGAGAACCAGCAATGTAAAATCCCTTCAGGGTTTTACAACAGTTGCACACAAAAGATGCAGGCAAGGAAGCCTTTTAGTAGCATCTGTTCCATTTTAATAGATTATGCATGGCACCTGGCAGAATACCTCTGAAGAACAAACAGAGAATATTGCTGTTCTGTTTTCCTGATCTCATTACCCAGATGACTCTTGCAGTCTTCTGTGCGTCATCTTGAACACTCCACATTTCACAGCAACAAGGAGCAAGTTAGAGGTGTGCAGTAAACCAGATTTTAATCATATCTCTTACTTATAATCATGGCTCAAACTTTGCTCTCGATTTACACTAAGGTCATGAGAATTACTGTCTTGCTAAGGGGTTGGCACATGAAATAAACTACCAAGAACATCTTCAAAAATTGTAGAATAATAGCACTGCCAATTTACAATGAATGCTCTATGTCTTAATTTTAAGGGACCACCTTTTCAAAACTATTATTTCCATCCAAGTTGTAAAGCATAAGAAAAAGAAATCAGACTTCCTGATCAAACTACCATAGCTTTTTATGATTCTTTACAAAGATCTAAACAGATCTAAACTATTCTTAATATTGGTCAAGAGTTACGTTAATTTTTATTAACTTTTCCAAGAAGTGTTTAGGTCTCACTTGTACATTGTGATATGCATATCTGTACCACACATAAGTGAAGTATCACTCAGGCTAGTTAGATCACTAGTATGGGCACCTCTAGAATTGTAGATTTTTCATTAAATGTGCATATAGTATTGCACTTTGGTCTCCTGCTGAAGTAGATGTCATTTTTAAATACTCAGAAGGATACATTCCTTAAGTTTAACATAGCTAAATAGAGAATACCTCGGATCAATATCAGGAGCAAGGTAATACAAGAAAAACACAGATATTTAGTCAATGGACAAGAAACTACTTTTTACACCTTTGCAGCATCATCTATATTACTCCTGTATAATGGGCTGATTAACAGGAGACAAGTATTACTTCAATTCTAAAACACATATAGATCAAATTAAGTATTTTTTTCTATATTCTGGTTGCTTTTGTTTTGTTATCTAAAGCATCCTGTTACAGCACATAATTTTCCTTTCCTGCAACAGATACTTTGCTTTCCCAAAACAAGACTGTTTCCAGGGTCAGTCTAGAAAATAGGAAGAAAACACTCTGACCTTCCCAAGAACATAATGAATTAAACTGCCATGAAATGAATTTCAGTTTTCTCAATATTTTACTCACTGTTTTTAAAAAAATATTGGACCCTCACTGACAGTTTCACTGGGAGTTACGGATGTCTCTCATTTTATTTTTACACTCCAGTTCTCAGTAAATGTAAATAACAGGATCAGAGTAAATGAGCTCTGGCAAGCTGCCACCGAACTGTTTGCTTAAGATTATGGCATTTTTGATTTTCCATGTTACAAAGCTCCTATCCAAAAGGCAAAGTCATAAGAGCAGAAAAATAACTTACTTAAAACAGAATTTTCAGTTTTAAAAACAGTCCTCCTCTTCCCCAGTCTCATTGTTCCTCCCATATCTCCAGGATTGTGTTCTGGCATGTCAATAACCTGCAGAGAAAAATTGTTCAGACACTGTTTCATTCAACAACTAAAAAAATCCTAAAATAAACAATTGCCTAGCAAGTTGCATAGATTTATAAATGGCAACTTTATGTATTTTACCTCCAACCATTCCCAATCATTGTGTTTCTCTTGTTTTTCTAATGGCTTGTTCTTCAAAACTGCATTGTAATAGACTGACAATGTCAACTAGTTCGTGACAAATATTTTAATTTAATGTTAAGATTAACCAAAGCAACTTACTAATTTCTTATTTTAATCTTCTGGGGTGGAAAAAAAACCTTTCTTTTAAAAATTATACCAAAATGTTACCAATAGGATAACTCCGCCCAAAACTATTCTTCCTGCTAAGACAGTACACAGATTTTTACAAATTCAAATTCATAGACCAAAAAAGTCCACCAAGTCATAGACACGATCTCTGGAAAAAGAGAGTCCCAGAGGCTCACAGAGGCTGAAAATTATCCTTGGTAAATATTCCCATGCACTTGGCCATTTCTTATATTGCTCTAGCTTATGCTGAGGCAGAAACAGTGAGAAGTGAGAAGTGAGAAGTGAGAAGACAACCTCTTTCTTGGGAAGTAGGAAGAGGGGAAGGGTATGCAGCAGCAGAGAGAAAAGAGGACACCTGTAGTGAGACAATTATGTTGTAAAAGCAGAGTATGAGAAGGGGTGACTCCAGTACGTGTGTGCTATTTCAGATTATAGATACAACTGATTTATCACAGGAAATAGTGATTTCCCCCCTTAACCTCTACCTAAGGGTTTCTCAGATTGCTTAAGAGTTCACAAAATACTAGGTTGCCTTGTATGAAGAATATGCTATTTAACATAAAATTTAAAGACAAGGATATACAAATACTGGGTTTAAGGACTGAAGCAGATGGGCCAAATGGCTTCTACGTGGGTCAAGTGAAACCCAGGATGGTGGGATTCAGGGCACATGAGAAACCACAACTTAGCGGAAGGAGTGTGCTTAGTTTTGCTCAGTTTGAAAAATCCTGCAGGGCCTCACAATCCAGTTCAGAAGAAACCTAAGAGACAGTAAAACAGTTCAAAACTGTAGAAGCATGAGTTGAAGCTTTGACCTACATACTTGTATTCACATAAACACAGTCAGTGAGGAATGTAATTGACAAAGAGAAGTTCTAAAAATACAAATATTCACATATATGGCTAATCTTGAATGGATTTTATTAACCTTAATTTGCCCTCTGACAGTAATGAAAACAACATCTGATGATACACTTCATAAAGTGAAGTTATTCAATTTAGGAGGGATGGTGGAAAGTGCTTAACCTTTGGCCTTGTGCCAATGCATTTCAGCTGTGTAATTATCTCTGTACAACCTCATACCTTCTAAATATTATTTAGAAGCTATATATTCATTATAAAATGTCATGAGCACGAGTTGTGATCAAACCAATGGGATGTTACAGATCCTTCAATTACCTCTCAAATTCACAAAGGCGAGGACTGTGCAAGACATTGAGCTAAGCCCCCCTCCACAAATACAAAAAATAAAAGAAATATTTTGCCATATTATACAGTATTTATAAAAAATGATGAAAAAGATGAGCTTTCAAATAGTGGTCATTTTTAACAACTGTGCAACTGAATAGAATCTTCAAAGAGCTTATGCTTCCTGGCACAGAATAAATCATCTCTTCCTATGCATTAGTTCTTTGAAGGGCAGAGAACAGCACAGAACAGGCACCACAAGCAACAAAAAAGTTATCAGTAGGGAGGATGCAAGAATACATAAGGCATCATTAGGTCTTTCTTACCCAAATCTCTGAAAACTCCCAACACTACAGGGATTTTATAGAGAACATGTATTACACCAGACAGCCAACATGAAATTAAGAACGAATCACTGTAACACAACACAAAGCACATTCTAGATATAAAGCAGTCTGATCACTATTTAATCATGGTACTAATGAATAGTGACTTCAACTATCCATGAACAGAAATCTTTCAGATATCTACTGCTTGGTTGTTTCATTGTTGATGGAAAACATACAAAAGCTAATGAGAAAACCTTTCAAGCCCTGACACTCAACATAGAACAGCCAAGGCCCTGAAAGCCCCACAAGTATCATTTTAGCAATGATGCCAGAACCATTACATTTTATCTTTGTTTTACCTCATGTTCTGCAATGGCACTTCGAGAAATTAATCTACTCTGGTTGCCTTGGCAGGGGGAGGGGAGGGAGCGGGGGTGTCTGGCTGGGTTTTGTTTGCAGGCTTGGTTTTTGAGGAGCTGGGGAGTGAGATGAGCATTACTTGATTTGAACAATGGATTGCTAAGCAGATTTGGAAGCATGTTTTTACAAGTTTGGAGTCTAGTTTTTTTGTCTTTTTACTCTACCCTTGACTGGTGAGTGAAAGATTTATCAATGCTGAAATAAATTAATACACATGTAAGCGCTGATCAAAGCATCAGGAGATGCCACAGCCCTGGAGATTACCTGAACAAAAGAGGCTCTAAACACAGAACACAAGATATATGTAGAGGAAAAGTTGACAGGAGCAGGAAATGCAGTGACAGGTACTGATGAATACTAATCCCTGCTGAACACAGCTATGAAAAAAAAAATCCAGCAGCACAAACTGACAAGGACTCAACCCAAACTTAAGGAACTCATCCTTTTATTGACTCTTCCATCATTTCTCTGCAGGATTAGTCAGTACTTACTAGATTTGATCTGATCAATCAATCACAAGTTCATCAGTAAACGAGACATCTACAAATGGAATGTTTATACTAACATCTATTCTGTTTTAGAAACAAACTTCGTACAAATATTTTAAAGAAAAAGTTGACAACTGTAACATTATCAGGGGCATTGACAGCTTCCAACTTGGCAAGGAAACCAAAATGATAGACTTTCCCTGTTCATTAAAAAGGAGGGTTACATTTTCAGTTACTGAAAGAATGTGCAAATATTACATCTGCCTGAATCCCTTGCTCCCTTTTCCCCCAGAGAGNCGTTATCAGGGGCATTGACAGCTTCCAACTTGGCAAGGAAACCAAAATGACAGACTTTCCCTGTTCATTAAAAAGGAGGGTTACATTTCAGTTACTGAAAGAATGTGCAAATATTACATCTGCCTGAATCCCTTGCTCCCTTTTCCCCCAGAGAGATATCCTAGTTCCAAGCAAACCCTGTCACTGCCCACCCTCTAAAGCACTCAGTGCCCCAGGACTGAATTAACGTCAACAAAGCCACTTGCAGATTTCAGACTACTCAGTGCTCCGTTACTCTGACTGAAGTAATGCTGTTTTTAAAAGGATGTCCACCATCATGTGGAAGATCAAAGCAGAAATTATCAATAGCTGATTCATGCAATTACACACTGATATGAGTAGCCAGCTTGAAAAATCCTATCCTCTACTCTCTTCAATAAACTACAGCACAGTATCCAAACATGCCAACAAATACCAATTTAAATTTCTTAAAACTCTTAAAATCCCATAGAATACTTCTGTCATCTATTTTCCAGTTTGGGTGATCTTCCACAGATTTGTTGTTTCCTATTTTAGAATTAAGTAACTGCCACGGAGCATTTATTTATTGAAGCCTAAAAGCTCTCTAAGGATTCTGTCTAAGCAGAAATTCTACTACAGAATGTTTTGTAACATTTTCTCTAGAAGAATTCATATAGGGTGTAGCTTCTTTTCAAACAGTGCTTACTCACTCGTAAGCAGAGTGCAATGAAGTTAATGGAGATGTTGATAGGCAAAGCCCATAAAGATATTGCTTAACAGCATTTTGAGAACTCATTCAAGTTATTCTGAACACAGGTCCCAGAGTCAGCTTAAAGACTTAATCTAGCAGAAAGTTTCAGACTCTTAGCATTAATGAAAGGCACAGGATCGGACAGTGCTGGCTATGGAAATACACTGGAGTGCCAGTCACACTATGCCATGAAGGGCAGGATTTGCAACAGACTTGAATAACTAAAAAGGATATGGAAGAATGTTCTCAGACTTTAGACTGGTCCATCATACATTATAATTAATGGCTAAATACTAATTTAATTTCAGAAAGATCAGCAAATCTGTAGCTAGGATAAATCCTTCATCCAATCATATGCATCTTTAAAAAATCAGAACTTTGTCACTGCCTTTGAAAAGGACTTCTCCAGTGGCAGTTCCTAGTAGCTGAAATTTTGCCCTTACCAAAAGCCCTTAAATCTACATCAGGTATATCAGAAAGAGGAAGGCATAAAGCAAGTCTGTCTCTCTGAGCATCCTAAAGCACAGGGAAGAACCTAGAGAGTGAGAGAGAGCCTGATGCTCTCTTCATCAAACACCCCACCCACAAGAGACAGGAACAAATCAAACACAGCCTGAGACTGAACAGTAGTGTGCTTGGATGGTCTCTGACTCAAAGAATTATTACATCCTGCAGGCAACTGCCATGCAAGACTGGGCCACAGACAAGCCTCATTACCTAAACTACACAAAGTAGCCATGGAAACATGAGACTGTCCCTGGTAGAGACAAAGCATAGCAGATGTTTACCCTCAAAACTGTCCAGTGTTCTATACTTGCTTTTCCCTGAGTTATCATGCTTGAGCAAGCTTGATCCACTCCATTTGTTTCTCATTCATTAACAGATCTGTGCTAGTTCGACTTCATTATCAGTTATCTCTGCCTTCAGCAAGCAAGGCAGAAGGCAAATTGTTTACTTCAAGGAAAAGTAAGCAGGAAAACAGATTATTTCAGGTGGTCACTTCTCCAGACCTTCACTGAGGAGAATTACTGATATCAGCTTTCAGGCAATGCTCAGTGCCATGACCTACACTACCCTAGTACTTCTTGAAGAAATTCTGTTCATCTGCCATAAAAACCAATATCCTCACAGGGAAGATGAGGAGAACTAGCAACTGTTTTTCATCCCATTTCCCTAAAGTAATTAGGCCACCATCATGCCTGTAGGAGAGACTGCCTGGATTCCAACCACTGATCCTTCTCACGGAATGGTGTCACCACCCATTCTGATGTTCTGTCCACCTTCCAAATCTGCTCAGTGATGATTTGGTACTTGATAACCAGGGACACAAAAACTGAGGCATTTCTTTTAGAAAGGAAGTGAATGGGCAGCAAATAGAAAATTACAGATTGACCCATTTTAATTCTTTTTCTAGCTGGAAAGTATTTTTGTTGTGGTGCAAAACTTCCTAGCTATATGTAAAGCTGAGAAGAAATCCCTGGAAGAGGTCCCAGATCAGCTGAAAGACACCTGTGGACTATTTATTTTATTTACTGGATATGGAAAAGCATCCTATCGAAAGGATAGCTATTTGAATAGAAAAAAAAAGACAAGGTACCTTAGTTGAAAAGTTGAAAACGAGACTGAAAGTTTTCAAGTAAGATCTCAACTCACAGAAGAAAGAAAAAAGTGCAACTGCTAGCTAGAGCGTGAAATCCATGTCAGTTTTAAAAACACAAACCTGAACATCTGTATTTTTTGTGGGTTTGCTCCTGTTTTAAGAGAAATTACTTCTTTTTTTTCTCTTTTTGATTCAGTCCGATAATTCACTTTTACATTATCTGACAACACACATTTGACTGAAGCTTAAACAACTTCTAGCAGCTGATTTCACCAACTAGGTTTAGTTGCATCTGATTAATATATCATAAAATTGAGGTTTTAAACTGAAGGACAAAAATTTACAATCACACTGGTTGAAACTGACACAAGAAAACTCCTTACTTAAAATTTGGAGTTAACAAATGAAACAAAAAGAAAGGATTCTAGCTCCATAAGGAGATTTCCCTGCTAGAGATATGTAGGAAGCAGCCTAGTATCACTCCTTCTTTAAAGTATTATGTTTTGTATTATGCCCAAAAATCAGTGGCTGACCATCACTTTAATTGATTGATCACCTTTTGAAACAGACACCAGAATTTAAAATCTAACATTTCTACATCAAAAAGAATTTTTTACTAGTTGGGCTAAATTGGTATCTCTGATAGATGAATTCTATGAAAAACAGCTGAATAGAAAGAAGAACAATGCATTTGCTCAGAATAAAAAATGCTAATGTTTAACTCTTCAAAGAACAAAAACCCCATAGTACAATTCAAGATCCCTAGGAAAAGCAAAGTAGTGAGAAAATATCTTGAAATGTGTTAAAGACATCACTGAGCTAGCATGTTAAACTGCTACAAGGTATTTTGCAAGCTGTCTTCGGAAAAAAAAAACAACACTAAAGACAACTACAAACAGCTGCAAAAGTAAATATTTATCTACACCCAGAGCCAAAATCGTGTGCCAATCTGATTCCTTTAACAAACAGCTCAGCTGAGTCCACTCTGGAAAACCACACAAAGCAGCCAGCTCATGCCAACCACTGTAACTTTTAATTGAAGCAATTTGTTCTCATGCACAAGTCGATTTTCTTTCCAATTGTTCTGTTACATCTAAGCTGTAACTTTTTAGAAATTAAAATAGATGTAGATAATGAAGGCCACAGTAGCTCTCATATTAATTAACAGTATAATCATGCTTCTTCCTACCTTCCACCCCATTCTCTTCTTTGTTTACATTTTTGTGTTTTTAAAGAAACAGCATCTCACAAAGGATCACAACCAGGAAGAACACTGTGCAAGCTAAAGTAACTGCTGTTGGAAGGAATGCAAGATCACTTTTACTGTTTAAACTGATTCATATCTGCCACGCAGATATCTTGAAATATTTTACATGCATTTTTGTAATGTCCTCCTTCTCTCTTCCTCTTTGAAAGCTTCTGGTTTAATTCATGTTTACATGTCATGCCAGTTCCCTCACCTCTACTACCTACACCCCATAACAAGGCATACAAAATAGAAGGCCCTCTAGAACTGAAGCTGACCACTTCATTATTTAGTGGTCCTCCCACTTAATTTACTAATTTGAGAAATTCTAGTAATGTTAATCTTACGGATTTAGAGCAGAACAGACATATTATAACAGGGAATATGTAGGCAGAGAGCCTGTGGCTCGATCACTCTAATTTTAAATACTGCTGTTGTCTTCCATTGCATGCCCAGAACAACAATGTACTTGGACCTATCTGTTCTTTTATGTCTGTAACTTTTCCTAAATTACAGAACATGAATGCTGGGTATCTTGTTAGGCATACAGCATTGACATCTATTCTTCTGGAAAGCTCTCCAGTGACAAGCAATGGGATTTACTTTCCCCCATGAATTCAACAGCAGATTACTTCCATGAGTCCTTATCCTGCCTCCCAATATACATCATAATATTTTTCTTCTCATTCTGGAAAAACTGAAGCAAGAGCTGGATATCACATGGTGGTCATCAAGGTACTAAATCTAAATCCTATAGTTTCCTATTGNTATAGTGGTCATCAAGGTACTGACTTGTAATTCTAGGATTTTCTAAATCCTATAGTTTCCTATTGTAAACTATGTTAGGAAAAAAGCATAGGGAGATAATTACAATAATACAACTTCAACCGGATTATCTTGTAAGTACTTTGGTATTTTCCTCACTGTCTATCCAACAACAGCAAACATCTTTTCAGCTTCAGAAAACCAAAAAGCATGATATATATTAATATCGTAGGAGAGATTAATTACCTTGGTTACCCCTGCCACGCAATTACATTTAATAGCTTCCTGCTTCCACTTTAGAAAAGCTTCAGTTGGCCAAAGACCATCTTGTCTGGAAGACTCTTTATTCTGATAAAAAACTTATGACTTACAATACATTTTTGTTTTTATTATTTCAGGTGGAAACCATGATGTTTTCCTGCTGAGCAGGATCCCTCCTGTCTCATTTTGTCTGTCCTACTTCCTCCAAAAACCTAATAAACATCACTGTTCAGATCATAATTTAATTCTGCACTCCTTGTGATCTCCCCCAGCATGTTAACTCTATCCCCTTCAACATGAAATGACAAGAATTCTTTGGAATTTGCTTTCCTTAACTGTGTTTATAAGGTATAGTCAGTGGGCCAAGTTCAGGCACCATTCAAAAGGACAAGTGGCTTGACCTGTTGCACCCACAGCACGTACATCAAACGCTAATTGCTTCCTCTCCCAAAAGGGCACCAGTGAGCACCATGGGCATGCCTGGATTCATGTAATGAGGTCCAGAGTTAATATCACAGTACAGACATGCCTGTGCAGTTCTTGCTTGTTAACAGATCATAAAACATCATTGCAAATCTTCATTTTTAGCGATGGACATGCTATAAGCTTTGAAAATATAAACCAACAGGAAAAGCTACCTGTAAGGAAGTCAGAAGGGAGAAGCAAGAGAGGGTGTGTGTATGCATATGGAGAACCACTAGCAAAAAGGTCAGAGAGGAGGAGAAATGGATCTTCAGATCACTTCTTATTTAGCAACAAGATGGTGAAAGCCTATAGGAAAAATTTTACCAATATTATTTCTAAGAAAATAACATTTATAGAATCAACTATATACTAGTGCAGCTCAAGCACACATTTAATTAGCATGACATCAGCCAAACACACCCAGCACAGCTCCTGACACGCTCTGTGAAAAGTGTGGGTGGCCAGGAACAGATTAATTCAACAGATAACGCAGTGATCTACTCAAATGCTACAAATGTTTACTGAGCAACCAAAAGACATTGCTACACAGCCAAAGTTCCAGGCTGTGTCACCACAGCGGCACACAACTGGCACCTGGCACAGCCAACCTCACAAAGGCAAAGTTTTCCAGTGGTGTCCCTACAAATATCATTTTTATCCTTCACCTGCACCTCTGGTAGTCTCCAACAGCAGAATGAAGAGGCAGAGAGCACAAGAAAAAACTTTTAATTTAAAACCACAGATCTACAGTGCATGACTGTCAAATCCATTGCAAATGCAGTCCTGTTGTTCAGTGCCTAACCCCCCTGTACAGAACCCTGTATTATCACATACAGTGAAGGATGGGAAGCAAATAAATACAGAATTAAGGAAACAGAAAAGCTCATTAATACAAAGGTCTTCCTTTTGGAGAACTTTCATTATTTTCTTATACTTCACATTATTTTTCTTCCATCACATTAATTTCATGAGGAGGGTCAGGGGGCAGAGTATTTATTAAGACTAAAACTTTAGCTAATAGTTTTTTGTTTATTTTTAATAAACATTAAATACTTTACAACATAATGAACAGGCCGCTCACATCTAATAAAATACACCCTCCAATATAACCATTCAACTGATTTGAATCCCTTATTTCTCATTGCCCCTGCACTTCTAGGTACATGTTCAATTCCAGTTCTCACTCCTTGGTGTCTAAAAGGCTATTAGGAAAAGGGTGGAAGTCCCCAGCTGCTGTACAGACCTTTCTCTGCAGGTATCAAGCCACTTTACAAAGGCAAGTGTGTTTCATTACCTCCATTTGGTATGGGAAAAATAAGGCAGATAAAACATTTTTTTTTAACCTAGCAGAACCAGGACTTCTGTGATATCTAATCTTGCTCCTACACTTTAGAAACAAGGCAGCTAAGGATACAGAAACCACACATTCCCAGGTGACCTCGTAACAAAGCCAGTGCCTTAATGTCAATTGGTCCCTTATCTGAGTAGAAGAAATGTCTACAGAAACAGCATTCATAAAATTGGAGATTTCATGTCGTTTTCAACATATGACCTCCAGTAATCTACTGAGTTATGCAGGAATCTGTGAGCAGGTAAACTATCTCAAATTCCCTAAGTCTTAGATTTTTTGTTAATGCACAATTTCTGCAAGCTTGTTTTAAGGCCAGTAGGTGGGGAAGATGTTTTGGAGCTGTTATATTCAGCAATATAATCACAGCATTAAGGAATCTTAAGGAATTCCCCTGTCTTTACATTATTAACTTGCCAAACAGACCAATAGTGAGGAACTAGTTCACTATTTACAGTGTCTCCCCTGTGTGTGAGAATCATCTCACACAACTTTAGCTGCATAGCTTCTAGATAAATAATTTAAGGGAACCACCTGAGTGCTTCTCTCTGTAGGGACCACAACACAGACCGGGGCCAATACTTTCCAGCTGGAGAATCTCCCCAAAACAAGTGGCAGCTTGAAATGCTCCAAGCCTTGAGGTAAGCAGTGTTATCCTGCCCTAGCATGTATTACACACCTGCACAAAAACAGTTTTGTGAATGTCCCTTCAACATCCATTCCTTCCCAACACTCCATACACCCTCCCAGAGCATCCTCAGTTCATTCTGAAGTGACACACAATATATTGCAGCATTACCAACACAGACTCAGGCATAGAGTTCTCCATGAAATAAAATGTTCTCTGCTTATTAAATCAAACACTTACAGATACTCACCTACATCCACTTCATCCAGAAAAATGTTTTCTACACAGCATAAATTTCCCTGTTTGATTTACAATCAGTTACACATAATTCCTTTTGTAAGTACTGGAAAGGGCAAAGCTTTTTTTTTTAATCCATCATGCATTTTTACTTAGAAAAATGCTTTTTTAAGAAGAAATTTTTAAGAAAGGAAAAAGGTGGGAGGTTATTAACAGCAAGAAGGCATTCTTCACAGAAACTAAATGTCCAAATGAAGAAAACACAAAAACTTTTAAGTTTACATATATAAATACCAAATCATTAATACCATCCCACCAAAATATTTAAGAAGAAACTTGTAAAAGGTATAACTGAGAGTCAATTATTTATATTCATTTTCATTTAAAGAGGAAAATGACGCTGTGAAGTTAATCAATTATCAGGACTAAAAGATAAAATAAAACTCATACTCAGAACTATGACCATGGCAGAAAAAACACGAGCATTCTGCTTGTGTGCAGTGTCAAGGAGTTGAAAGACATTGCTAAGCTAAAATCCATCTTCAGGGGAAACTCTGATGTGCCTATCTCAAATTGAAGTGTTAAAAGAAGTGGTTACAAAACAGACAAAATAGACAGCAAAAAATCACTGGAAACAGATGGTACTCATTCAATTTTGAAGCAACTGAAGGGTGAAACAGCTGATCCAGTACCTGTGGTGAATTACTGCCCATCAGCCTCGTCACCCACAGCCACCCAAGCGGAAAATGCCTCAGTGGAGATAAAGAGACTCAGAGTCCGAACCACCTGATGGCCATGACAGTCAATGTAGCTGATGCTTTAACAAAAATGTAGAAGTACAGTAGAAGTACAGGGCACCTGGGCAGCTATAACAGGTTGGGACATTGCCAACAAAGATTTTATAAAGGGGAGACAGGTCAAGTCTGGCCAAGTGGGCCTTTGGTCTAGATGGAGCTGTGGTCCGACCCAGTGTGCTCTTTTTAAAGTAAAGGTGATACCATAATATGCACTGAAGAACACCACACACAGTGCCTTCCTGTGATATAATCATAGGTGTGCTTAGTTCACAAATGTATTTCATCAGCTCAGTCTGGGTTCTAAGAGGAAAGCAGGGTTCTCTCCTTTTAATTCCTTATCCAAAATAAAGGTCCTCTCAGTGCTATTTGTCATGACCTTCACGATTTGCTGAGTTTGTAAATATGTGGTGGAATGAAGAAAATAAGTTCACTGAAAAAATGATTTTTAGAAACTTTTTAAGTTGTTTGGCTAAGTACTGGCTCTCTAATTTCTCCAAGAAGACAGATACTCTTAAACACCTTATTCCTTAAGTTTCAGCCCACAAAATGCAGGTAAAAATAAGCTGGGTGAGAAGGTGATAAAATAAATATATTCACCACATAATGGTGTTAATGATACTAAATCTCAAAAATGGTAATTTACATTGTAGTAGTTAATTCATACTGTTTCTGTATAATCTCACTTACAATTCCACATTCACAGTGAGAGAAACAGCAAGACAACACAAACCTTGCAAAAACTCTATTTATCGCTACTTAAGATGGATTATTCTGAGAAAAATTAGAATATTTCTTTGCCAGAAGACAAAAAAGTTGTACACAAAGTCAAGCTGTGCAAGAAAGTACTGTCGGTGCTCTGTGTCATTTGCAGACACAGCATGTCTGTTGTGATTTGTCAAATCTAATTTTTCATTGTACAGTTTGAGCAATACTGAGGGTTTAGTATTTTTCCCAGGCTCTTGGGCAACTGCTGGGCTTCCTTCTCATCAGTGAAGACCAAAGTTAACAGTTTTGTGGCAAGTTATGTCTCTGAAGCCTATGCAGGCTCTCCCTAATTAGCCAGGCCAAATGACAGTGCCAGTGGAAGCCACAGCTAATAAATCTGTATTATCTTTCAGCAGCAATGCAATAATCACCAACTGTTTTTAGACATATATTTTCATTATTTTCAAATTTATAATTCCAGATTCTTCACAGCTAGACATTAGGGCTTTTTAATACTAGGATCCAATGGGCAATAGAAGGTGGTGGGAAAAATAGACTTTAGTAATGTCTCAGACGAAAACCAATGTTTCTCCTCTGTTGACATTTCAGCATAGCATGCACAGGTATCTTGGGGTTAGAGAGGTCTGTTCCTAACAGGTGCCAGCCTTAAGGCTGAGCCCCACGTGGCATCTGGGGCACTGCCTCTCCAGCCTTTATAAAATTCTCTCCACTGGTGATTCCCAATCCTAAGAAATTACTTAAAGCTACACTTTGTTACAGCTTAGCTGTGAACTCCTGTGTATTACAGGAAGAAAAAAACAAAAAACAAAGTTCTTTTGTGTTGAAGAGAAGACTAGTTACTAACCTAAAATAAATAAAACAGGCTTTAACATAAATTCAACTTAATTGATAGTTTGTTTCCTCACCAGCACAGCGGAGAAGTGAGTTATGGCTGAGGTGGATAATTTGTTAATTTTAGTTTACAACAAAATGCAAATCTACTTCTTCAAAGTTCTGGTTTACAGATGTTTAAATTGCTCATTTGATGCACTTGTGTAAACTGAGAAATTCCAAACTACTATTCCTGTTACTTATTGAACCTAGAATAATTTGGGTTTGATTTAATAATCAAATTGGGTAATTAAAAAATCTAAGTATACACTTTAACTTACATATACAAGTACTATCCCTTCTTAATTATAATTTCTGTAAGTAGCAACATCTTAATTTCTTTCAATAGACCATAATCATGTAAAAAATCATTACGAAACTGACTGCTTTATATTGTTAGTCTCTTCTCATAGGCATCATTAGTCCCACTAATTTCTTCAATTTTCCCTCATGTCCCACTCTTACTTGATCAAAACAGAGGATGGGGGGAGACTTTTCTAGGAGCTTCTTGCTTCAATGGTCTTTAATTCCCATTAACAGAGAGACTTGAAAGTTATTAATGGTAATTTTGAGAATTTTCCTTTGCAAATAATTTAGCAAACATCTATTATATCTAGATACTACTACATCAAAATGCTAACAAGATAAGGGATTTCTAGGCCAAAAGTAAAGCTGTTACTTCGTAGCATCATTTTTGTTATGTTTCCCATTGGTAATGAAACATACCCCAGAATACCACTAATAATCTGATTTTACATGGCATGGCTCACTTGCAGACTTCTGACTGAGAATTACTAGCTTCTGGAGCTCTACTGGTGCATATAAGCACTTCTTTCTCCACCAAAGAGAGAGCTCCAAAGTTCTTACCACTGTTGTATTTATTTCTCTGCATTTTGTACTGCTGAGTCTGATCAGGCCAGCAAGGCTGACCATCCAGATACACAGTGCTGAAAGTCAAGAAATTGAAGATACTCAGACATTTCTGCCAAAAAATGACCTCAATTTCTTTCTGCCTAACAGCACCTCTCATGGTTGCTGCTGTTTTCCCCAAACTTACCTTTTCCTGGCAGAATGCAGGTGTTCATTATCTAGCACAAGCACCTTCAGCTCAGTATTGTGGCACTATCTCAGTAATTCCCTTCCACTTGAGCAGCAAAGCCAGCACAGCTCCAGCAGGGTCACAGGGACCTAAAGGGTCACTGCAGGACAATTCTGATAAAAGACCTCAATCACTGATTTCTAGGGGCTTGAACATGGTTAACTGTGCTGAGTCCCCTCTCCCTACCCAGTGTACATCCACGGAAGAGTGCACACTGGTCCATGGGGTCAAAACACCAGAATACTCATTCACCCAGCTTCAGCTGTTTAATAGAAAAGCCAAAACTGTTGTAGAGAACCCAGAGCCCAGGATTCCCCATCTTTCCCACATGCACACAAAGTGAATCAAGAGGATCCTATCATGTCACCACACCATCATCTCAAGCTGTAGGCTTTATAAGAAAGCTACACAAACTCCTGTCTGTCAAATCATTTTAAATAAATTCTAAGAATACAAAATGGATTACACCCTTCAAGGATCAAGACAATCAGATATGCTATTTCTGACTCACCAGTAGGATTATTACATTGACAGACAGTAGTCCTGGACTCGCATGAAAACAAATTATAACTATTTCTAGCTAAAAAATATGCTGGGCAAGGGAGTTTCTTAGTGGCACATTTCCCCTTTCGCGATCAGGCATCTCAGTGTCATGTAATCCCTAAATTATGTGCCCATGTGTCGTCTTAGATGTACTTCTAGGCCTCTTTTGAACAATCCTTCATGTTTGCATTGTTGAGAGCAACAACAATGCTCTGTAAATGAATTACAAACTTGATTCCAACTCTCCTCATCGATTTTTTCTTCAGGATGAAGAAAGGCTTTTAGATACAGCTGTGACATCTAGAGGCTCCAGGCATCTCCAGTGTCAAAGGACAGCTGAGAAAAGACCTAATCTCACCAGAGAAATAAACTCACTTGTACAGCATTATTGTACTTATACTTACTTTGCCCTACCTGAAACTCAACCAAAGCTCCTCCTCCATAAATCCATGCATGCTTTGCTGGAATGGAGATTTACACATTTTTTGATCACTCTAAAGAATTTCAAAACAACAAATCCAAGTTTAGTATGGAACAAAAAGGTTTAGGGTCTTAGCAACTACGTAACTGTAAATTTCAGCAGTGGCAGTAACAACCATATTGCACTGCTGCACAAGTCAAGGTTCACAGCACAGAAGGATAAAACCTATTATTGAAACACATTCTCCCTCAAAACTATCTTGTGCAATACAGAATATCTACATCACACGGAGTTTCAGCAATAAATTAGTCTGCCAGATGTGTACATATGGCAGCAACAGCTGACACATATAGTTACAATGAGTAACACATCACCAATTTAAAGCTGACTACAAACAATGCATCTTATTAAATAATTCATCCCTGTAGCAGTCGCACCCAGCCCTGTTTAGGGAGACACCTTCAACATCTCATTAGGTGTATGTCACAAGGGAGGGCCTGCAAGAGACTCTTGTCAGGATAACCCATTTAGCTCCAGTTTAATTTGTGAGATGAGACAATCCTTTTACATGTCACCACTACAGGTTTTACAGACAATGACAATTTCAACATAGGGAATGCACCACCTGTGACACATAAAGGATTTTACAACTCACCCCCAACTTCCATCTAACAGTTCCATCCCTCAAAGCAATGCCACATACTCTACTGCTTTAGTGCAGTTTGCTGAACTTCTCACCCATAGTTATTTGATCTTTTTCAGAAAGTTTGTTCACTGAATGCTCCTTTTCTATCAGTCAGTCCTTTGTCTCCTCTTAGCCTAACAGTAAGGACCAACTGACAACACTAAAATGTTCTATCACAACTCCCCTATTTCCACTACAGAGCTAGTTCCCACATCTGCCAGTCACCACACATCTTGGAAAAATTACCCATGGGTGAGACTGGCTCTCAGTATCCCAACTTTAAAGCCTGATCCTTTTTGTAGACAAGTCAAGAATGTCTGAAGATGACTGCCTGCAGTTGCAGGACTGATTCTCTGCAAAACTCCCCCAAGCCCTTAGAGCTGAAATGAACACACATCGTGGTAGCAGCAGACATCTGCATCTCCATAGCTTTCATTATTTGCAAATTATCTACAGTACAATATATCCCATATGTAACTTCAGATGCAGCATAGGGATTGGTAATTTACACAGGCACAGATATAGGTACATTCTTTATACTAGCACTAGTTCCATAAAAATTCTGCTCCATTTTTTTACTCAATAAGAAATCAAAATTGTCACCTGTGTAAGATTTCTTTGCAAATCAGATATGAATCATATGTTCCACAGAGTCCCCAGTCCAGCCCAATTTACTTTAATTGTCCCATTATCTTTCTCCCACATCTCCCACCTTTCTCTGCTACAAAAAATAAGCAAAGTTAACAAAGGGCTTTGATCTAGCAATGGATGTCTGTAAGCTTGAGATGATGCACAAGCACTATGTAAGTAGAAATAAGTGAACACTAAGCACAAAGCCGCTTCCTGCTCTTTCTTTTCAGGTGCTCAACATCCACAAAGGTATGTTCTCCATTACAGCAAATTTCACTTTGACAGCAGACATTTCAATACTGTAGCTAGGCTGTAAAATAAGCCTCACAGAGATTTCCTGAAATTGCTTTAAACTAGCTGGGCTTACATACAAGTGAGCCTAGGGCTGCTACAATAAAATATACCAAAGAAGGTGGAAAAACACTGGAGGGTTAGGGCGTTAACCCATCACCACGGGATTAAACAGGGTGATCTGAGATAGTCACTGCCCTCAGGTGACAGCCCCACCCCTGTGGAGGGTGCCCTGTCCCTTCCACAGTGTCAATGAATGGCACAGAAATCCAGTTTCAGACCAACCCAATTTATAATCCAGCACATTAAGGTAAACAAGGAGCATAGATTCACATAACATTCAGCCATCAATAGTAGCAGGAAGGATGTGACAAAGGAAAAAGAGACAGCACCTGGGTTATCATCCCATTTAATCCACTATTAAATGCACATGACTGTGACACCATGAACTTCACCCCTCCTACCACTAGTGGTAGTGCCCAAACTTCAGTCATCCCTGCAGCTTGTGTTCCCTTAGTCCTCAGTTTGGCTGGAACTGCTTCCTCCAAATATGGCAACAAACCAGATTCACCAATAGCCAGTTTTGAATGAATACTGAATCTGCACACACCATCACTGAAAGAAAATGACAGAGAACCATCACAGGGACATGCGATGTGCATCCCTAAACAAACGTGCAAGACATCACCAACTTAGTCCTCTTTTTGCTAATGGCTTTGTATCCAAGCTAAAATAAATACTGTGCTTACCACGACTTCTCTAGACCAGCACAAACCCAACTGAATTATGTCATAAACTGCAGGCATTATGTTTTTTCCTACATTCAAGAAAGAGCAGCAAGACACTGGAATCAAAGCTGGATTGCTGCTCCTACACTGGACGTCACTTTGCACAAATATCAAAGCTCCAAGTGTTGTTCTTTAGCATAGATAAATACTGCTGTCTGCTAGTCACACATCGTCTAAGGGCAGCAACAGTAACATATTATCTTCCCCTACTTTTGTTCAAATTCTTAGTGAGCAACCAGAATTCCTTACACCTGGATATCACTCTGCCATTGCTGGCTGTGCTGGATAAGACAGATGTATTTCAGAATAGCATTCAAGTCCTACAAAGAAATCTTCTGAAAAAGACAATGTACTGGGCCCTGTCACCGAGTCCTGTGGCTGATTCCAATACAGAGTTCAGAGATGCCACACAAACTATTGGAGGAGGGCACTGCAAGCTAAATGAGAATGAAGAGGACAAAGAGTCAGGAGATCAAATTCCAAATTCCAGTTCCACCAGTCTCACATTCAAACAGCCTTGTAGATTACAGTGCCTTGTGAACAGAGCTGATCTGAGGACATTGGATTCATCCCCAGATTTGGCAGACAACTCTTGAGGAAATCACCCAAATTTCAAGAAGTTGTTCTCTCACTTTCCCAGGAAGCTGTTTCACTAAAACTGGTAATGCTATTTTGCAATTAGGTGGTGTTGTTTAATGAACCCTTAGCAAATTAACAAGGCTAATGTGCTGAATTCCAAGTTGTGATCCCTCGAAATGCAGCTTTTCCATACCACTAAGCATCTTACTACTACGTTTTATACTCAGGGAGGTGCCTTAGGTACAAAGAGAAGTCATTTGAATACTTAAATCTTGCAAGTACTGTAATGTCAACAATACAGATCAGGCACACCAGCTTCCTGGCACTGCTCCCAAAAGGGATAAAGCAGAAAGGATGGTGAAGCTACCAGACAGGAGCTGCAGGGAGGATTTAGCAGGTGAGGAACAGAAGCCTTAGCAGATCACCCCCAGTCACGCAATACTGCTAAATTTTGACCACCTACTGAAGGTGGAAAAGGGGATGATGAAAGGAGAGAGACAGGTATTTCTTTTTCATTTTGTTGGCAGAAAGAAAAATAAGACAAAAGGACTGATGATTATCTTATTGCCAAGAATGACCACAGAGTTCATGCCCCAGTTTGGTGTAAGGGACTCACACTAACCCATACAATGCATTCCAGGCCACAAGCCCCATGCTTGCTTGCACTGCTACTCCCACACCCCATATCAGCAGGAGAGGTTCTGTTAGTATGGACAGCAGTAGCTCCTGAATTTCTGTAGATCCAAAAATCAAACATAGGAGAAAGTGCATTTCCAGCTTTGCCCCTCAGCTGGACTGGACATCCCCAGATACTGGGGGACACCTTGCTCCACTTCTGTGAATTCTAAGCCAATGCCAAGCTTTTGCACTGACTTTTAAATCAGTGTATTTGTCCTCTCCACAATCTAGAAATTAAGTGTCAAGAAACTTGACAGTCTTCCACTGTTATAAACCTGTAGCTGGACACCTCCCTGTAAAACAACACAGAGACTGTCCTCATCAACCAAACTCTGGAACTATTTAAATCTGCAACACCGTGAGCACCCAGAGAGGTGAAGTAGCACAGCTTTGGACGTGGCATCTAAAGCAGAATGGGAAACAACTGAAGAAAGTCAAGAAGAAATTACTAGATCTAATTAGCAGGATTCTAAAAGGAAGACTAACTAGCAAAGATTACTGAATTTAAAAAAAAAGGACAGGGAATTTCACTGATGTCAAAGGCCATTTTAAGAAGGAAGATGACTGTTCTGCCTATCTGCAGAGACAGGAGAATCAAACAGCTTAAGGGCAGCAAGACTTGTGGACACAAGTCCACAATAAACATAACAAAACCCACAAGGAATAGACCAGATAAGGAGGCTGTGGATTCCACATTATTTAAGGCACTTAAGAATTAAGTTCAGCAGACATCCAGCATAAATACTGATGACCCCACTCCAGAGAAAAGGAAATAATTAATTATATGATTAGGGACTAATCATATAATTAACTAACTAGGGACTCTTCTAATACTCTTCTGACACTTGGAAGTGAGGGCAAGCACATTCAAATGGGCTGCTAATGCAAGGCGTATATCTACAGAGTTCATCTACCCAAGTGTGCTTGGTTTTCTCAGGAAACATCCTACTTACCTGTGATGGAATCCTACACCCCTACATCTGCAGGTGTTCCAAAAACATCCCTTCTGCCCCATCCATTTCCTACAGACCCACAAAGCTCTTGGTTTAGAGTTATAAATTATGAAATGACAACTGATTCTGAAGAAGTGATAAACAGGGTGAAAAATCTAGTCAGTGGGACTGGAGCCAAGCACAAAAAAAAATGACAACAGACAGATTAGAAACCACAAACAGAAACCACAGCCAGAGCCAGCAACTCAGCATTTGCAAAATTAACAGTCTTGGGTCATGAAGCATCAACCACAGGCTGATTATCAACTCCAGGATGTCCCACAGACCACCAATGGAACATGAATAAAACCACTGGAACATTGAGAATGGAACATGCAGAACCTGCAGAACACAATACTCAGTTATAAAGGTGTTCCTGAGAAGGGACTGTTTTTCAGAACTTCACATTCAACTTTCTCATTTAGAACACTTCAGTCTTTTTCCATTCACGCCACGGAATGTTTTGATTCTTAACAGTAGCAACAAAAATTTTATTCCAGAGCAACTTCATCTCTTTCCTGTGCTAAGAAATCGCACAAAATGTGGAGAAGTGTGATTAATTACTCACATAAAGAGCAAGTAGCTTCTACTAAGAAGAATTATTTATGCATTTGGATATTTTTTAAAAACCTTATATTTGCCTATTTCCAAAATGCCACTATAATAACAAATGCTACACATATCAGCATAGGAGTCTTTTTCACGCTTCCCTGAGAGTAATTCATCTTGAAGTGAAGAATACACAAATTCAAGCAAGCAAACCTCCCCAGTATCACCTATAAAGAGCAAGTAAATATACATCAAGTGCAGTGGAGGATGATGACACATTTCAGAGATAAAAAAATAGTTCTCATTTCTACTGCTAAAGCATCCTAGTCCTTTGACTACTGAAAACACAATAACTAGTGCACTGACTCAATGACACATGCTAGTTTCATAATTAGGGTGGAGCATGCAAGCAACTATAAAGGTTGCCTCAATCTGAGACTCTCACTGCTGGATACATCTGAAAGCTTCGGGTTCTGAGTAAGGTAAGCATAACCTAAATATACTGGGTCTTTCAAATCCTTAAACCTAACTTAGATAATTTCCTTTCTTGGGAAAGTTGATAAATTTTACAGGAAAAAAAACCCCAACTCTTTTCATCTAGGTTAAGTATTATTCATTAAATGGTTAATTAAACAATGAAGAGAGTGTCAGATATTTCAACATGTGATTGTTATTGTCTGTTTTGTTTGCAGTTATTCTTCAAGACAACATCTGAGAAACATGGAACATTTACTCAATGAAAACCTTCTGAAGTATTTTACCCAGTATGCTTTACAGGAGGGCAGCACCAGTGCACTGTCCATTGGTGGGCTGAAGAATCTACTTCAGAATCAATTTGCACAGTACCTGAAGGTAAGTCTCACTCTCATTGTATTCACTGTGCTTCCATGGAATGCTCAAGAAAAAGGAAATACAGGCAATGATGTTCAGGGCAGATTACTGTGCCCAAGTGGTTTCACTAAATCCATAATTCTTAAATAAGGTTTGGCTTTATTTACATTGATGAACAGTAGCTCCAAACAGATATTCAAGCACAGAGTTAATAACAAAGTCCTATGAAATCAAATGCAAAAAACCTTAAGAGCTGCTCTGTTTGGGTTTGGTTTTTTGGCTTTTTTTTAATGCAAGCCAAATTTCACCTGAAATATTGTACCTAAATCCGATAAAATATTTTTCATTTCAATCTAAATAATTAATCTTGAATCTATAAAATATATAGAAAAGAATTTATAACCAAGTAAAACAGTAGAACACATTTAAAAGCAAGAGACCTCAGCCAATTTCTATCTAGGTTAAATTATCACCATCACAAAATAAAAGAAGTTTTGTCATTCCAGAATGATGCAAAGTAAAGAAAAGAGATGCCACCAAGCTAGAGAGAGAAATACCCATTTCCTTTAGCCAGGGGAAAAAAAAATAAATCTATGTTCTGATTTTATATATATGCTCTGCCAAATCTTTCCTGAACTGCACTAGGATTCAATTTAGATTCTTCTGCTAGACAAATCTTTAAACACTGTGTTTTGGATATCTCACAAAAGCATTTTTTTGCTAAAGGTCTGAAATAAGTGGCACTCCTATAGAAAAATACAGTATTTTGAGAACTACAGTAATCCAATTTAGTCACTTCAATTAACATGAAATGGCTTGTTAACAACAGACTCCTCAAAAAACCCAAATAAAACACAAAGGGTTTTTTCTTTCTCTTAAAAGACAGCTTAGAAATTGATTGCCAAAAATTAACAGAAATGTGATGGCAAATTCAGAAATATAATGCTTTTTATAACACTGAAGACAATTCAGCATCATACCCATTTTCCCAGATAGGTGGAAATGGAACTGTTCAGGAAAAGCAATACTGATGTTTTCTGTCTAGATCTCAGACATTTTCAAGCAACAAGTCTGTCTGCAGACATTTATGGCACCATAATAAATCAGTATCAAAACGTAAGAGGTCGTTACAAAACATGCAGAGATACATGGTATGAACGAAAGAAAACATTTTATAACTTTAAATTATAACTCTGAATTTGGTTTATATTATTTAATAAGCCTGAACAGGGCTGTTATCAGAATATTCACTGCATCAGGATGCTACATGCACTCTTACCAGACATGACAAATAAGAGGCTAATAACCTAAACTAAATTTAATACATTAGCAAGATGTTTCTAGCAGTGAATACAGTATTCCTACAAAAGAGGGAGAAATGGGAGGGAAAGAGACCCGCAGATGCTGGCCGAAAGCACAGAGAAAGTAGCAACATGTTTTCAAAACGTGCATGCAGGGCCCAATTTAGTATCTAATAAAGGAGTAGGTTCTATGCATATTAATTTTTACTGATTATGATTATGCACTTGCTGCAGCTATTTCACCTGCTCCATTTCCCAGATTCCAAATTTAGCCAGAAGACTGAAGTAATCCATCTGAGTAATACTTTCTATTTCTCAAATAGTTATATATCTTTGTTAACATTTTTGGCAGGCAATAACAGACACTGTCCTACTAGTTTAACTAGTCAAACCAGTAAATACACCACCACCAAAAACACCTTCAAGTAACACTGACTGTTATTGACTGCATCATTTCTTGGCAACATTCTTCATAGAAAAATGCTCATGGTGATCTAATTATTTCATTCTCTCTTTTTTTTTTAATTCTTGTCCTATAAAAACAGGATCAATTCTCACTTGATAACATAATTAAATCGTTGGACAAAAATAAGGATGGATCTGTCAGCTTTGATGAGTTTATGATGATTGTAAAAAAGATAACTAGTACAGGACAGTGAGGCATCTGCAAGAACGAGTATCACTGCTTTGAAGAAGAGCCTGGCATTTGTTTACATTACGCGGACATTTAAACCCAATGATTTGTTATTATTTTAAAGCATATGTAATAAAGATTTAACAGAAAAGAAAGTATGTTTGTGCTGTGTTTCATCCACAGTCACCAACCACAGATTCCAGTTAAAATGCCCTCCATCTAGTTCAGAACTACTGTTTCTATTTCACGCTACATTTGAGGTGTTATTTAACCAATCCTGCTTTACCTGGGCTATTATTTGGACCTCCAGAGAAATTCAAATCACAGTTTCTAAAACACACAAAAAGAAAGGTGCAGCATTCCATCTGAGTGTTTCCTAGAGTATACTATCCAATGCTCCTCACAGTTCAGTTTCATCATTCACAAAAGATGACACTTCATAAAACAAGCAGTTCAAATTTTTAGAAAATGAAGTACTTATTTTCAATAGTAATGTCACAACACTAAGTATGAGAACTGCAACATTAGATGCTCATTTTAAATTATATTTATGTAAGGACATTTTTGTAATGACTCTGTGAATGGGGACACGTAAGGATACATATAAACTGAGCGACTGCTGTTGCAGTTAAAGTTCATTAGTCATATTTCGTGCAGTCTTAACCTTTTCATTGCATGATTCCTCTAACAAGTGTGTTTTCATGGGCATTATTATTTACTTCAAGAAGAAATTAGTGAAAGAGAAATATGAAGAATAGAGATTTTGAAGACAAGTAATCAGTGAATTAGACGCTAATCCTGCTAGAGAACTTGGAATTTTGGACTTGAATTTTAACACCAATATCATCCATTATCTTGATAAATCACTTAGATCTCAGAGTTACTTAAGGACTTAAAGACTCAGCTTAATTGCAAAGCCTATGAAGTGCATTCAAGATCCCATACTACTGTGGTTCCTATCCCTGAATTTTCCCTCCATGAAATGAGGAATAAAGTACTCCACACCAGTGATGCATTAATAGAAGCTTTAACAAATATAAACCTTTAAACATTATATGATTGTCCTAACATGGTCCCAGGCCATTCTTTTACAAAACATCTTTAGCTGTTGAAATGTGTTATATCTTGGAAGAAAGAAAATCCTAAGTATTACTTTTTTCCTGGTTTACAAAAACATTCCCAATTAACAATATGCTTTGATTTCAAAAGTAAATACACTACCTGCACATTATGCTAACTAAGCTCCACTAGCAACTTTACACACACATCGAAGTACAATCACAGAATTTTAGGATGTGTTTCTGCACGTGTGAGACATGCATTCTCTTTCACCTCTTAGACCAGCTTAAAAATTTTGGAATTCAATGAGGTTACCGACATCCTGAACAGGAAACATGGGAACCAGAAAACTAACATGTTTTAAGAGTGTCACCTACTGGCAAAATGTACTTCTGCACAATTTCTTGAGTATATAGAAAATGCAGTTATTTTACCCAGTACAGGAAGTTCAGGTTCATGATCCTATACAAGGTGTAATTGTTTATGAAGAACAATGATCACAATTAAAATTAACGTTTTTAAATCAAAGGGGAGAAAAAAGGAAACTTATTTCCAGAAGGTCCTTTTCTTCTTCCAGAACAGTATTAGATGCAGTTGCAATAAAACTGACAAATAACATAATTAAAAGGATCATTAAAAAAATCTAAGTTAAACAGTAGAGGAAGATGAGGGAAATGAAACAGAACAAAAAACTCTTCATCCATCTAGTGAATCCAGTTCACTAGCAGTTGAGACCATACAGTTTTCCTTTAAAGGAGTTATTTTTGAAATTACCATTTGCATGACAAAAATCATACCAAGCTCTACACTCAAGCAAACACGCTACCTTTCTGAACAGCCATCCTCCTGCAAATACCAAAAAAGTTACCTCTCATTGTTTCTCAAAAAGGCCAGGAAGTAAAGCAGAAAGCTTAAAAGTATATAATGGGAACAGCACTTGCAAATAATCAACCAAGATGCGACCAAGAACTTGGGCTGTGCTCAGAGTTCATGTACCTCCCTTATCTTCCCTACTGAACTAGGGCAATGCTCCAAGCTTGGGAGAGAGTGGCTGGAAAGCTGCCCTGGGGAAAAGGGCACTGAAGTACTGGAGTACGTCCAGAAAACAGCAACAGACCCAACGAAGGGTCTGGAGCACATTCCTGACATGGAGCAGCTGAGGAAGCTGGGGTTTGGCCTGAAGAAAAGGAGGCCCGGGGTGACGGTGTCAATCTCTACAACTGCCCAAGAGGAGGTTGTAGCCAGATGGGGAATGGGCTGTTCTCCCAGGCAGCCAGCGACAGGATGAGAGGAAATGGCCTCAAGCTGTGCCATGGGAGGTTCAGGATGGAGATCTGTTTCAAGACAATCAACCACTCTCTGGAAAGGTTGTTAAGCATTGAAATGGGCTGCCCAGGGATGTGGTGAGTTCATCATCCCTGGAGATGTTCAAGACACAAATGTATGTGGTACTTAGGGCCATGGTCCAGTTGACAAGGTGGTATTTGGTTTAAGATTGGACTTGATGATTTTGGAGATCTTTTCCAACCTAAATGATTCTGTGATTTTGTGTAATACTGAGTTACATGAGTACTTGCTAATTGTAGTTTTTATTTGCAGCAAAGAGGTTCAAATTTCCATAGATGTAGAGAACAAAGAGAAACACAAGAGACCAAAATATTTTCTAAGTTCTTTAGATTAAACTATCAACTTCAGTAGTACAGTTCGGAGTACCTGAATGCTTAGCAACTTAAGAAGAGATGTAAGTAGCTGCATAATTTATGATGCCCCTCAGTTCCCCTGCTAAACTACATGTCAAATTTTGTCTCTTTTTAAAAACTAAAAGCAAATTTAACTACTGCCTCAACAGTGCCTTTCTTCTCCCTCTTCAGTTTTCAAAAGAGAGGAAACCAAAAGAAAAGTACAGTGCTTCAGTCCTAAGTTAGTGCACAGTGGCATCACAAGATATTATCAGTGCTGACACACTCCAATTAACTTCCTTGGATAATGAAACATCTACATCAGTTTGATAGTTCAAAAGCTTCAGTAACTTGCTTCTCTTCCAATTGTTTTCATTGACTACATAGAATATCTAAACAGCTTTCAGCACAAGATGGACTCTGCTAAGGCAGATTATTTAGCAGGTGTAATTATTGGTAGTGCAAATCTCCCACTTGGAATGATTTACATCTGTTTCTTGTCCAGAACTGAGGTGTCAAAAATCAGATTAAGATGCTGAAATATGACTGTCAATAACCAATTTCAGAACCTTAATGCAGCTCAGAAAAATAGAATATCCATTACACATACTGCAATGATAACACTTCCATTGTAAACAATGTATTAATCTTCTATGTCACATACATTCACTCCATTATTTTCTTAACTTTATGTCCACATAATTTTCTCTTTAATATATCTACCTTACTTGCCCTTGAATGTAAACTGCAAATCACCCAGTTAAATAGCATTAAATAAAGCTGGCACTCAAAAAGCTCTAGAAATAAGGATGCAGCAGAATCAGTCTTCAGTGCTCTACCTTCTTACAACCTAAAATGTTACAGTAAGCTTTAAACATCTTCCACATTTCACAACATATTGCTTGATGCAGTCGGACACGAAATGATCACACAGAGACCTGGAATCTTTTGAGATGCAGCGCTGAGGCCAAAAAAAAAAAGGGCCTTTGTTTATTAATTTCCAAATATATACTTTTATCAAGGTGACAATGGATTGGAAGGTGAAATTCCCACCTCTCAACCACATTGGTCAATCAGACTATCAATCACATTCTCCTCCCATTTGAAGGAATGCAAACATTGGCCATATTTACAAAAAACAATTCTTTGTTTATGTTAAAAGGCATGGGAAAGTGAGAAACTCTGACTCCAATATGAAACATCAGAAGGCTAAGAAAATTCTGGGTGACAATTGCTATTATGAAACTGACCCCTACAGTGAAAGAGTACATCTTTGCACATAGTCAAGGAGAAAGGAAGAGACCTCAAACTATGGCAAGGCTACAAATTTGATGCCAAAAGCAAAGTTTACCTTCACTCACCTGAGGACTTCTCCACCAAGTTCTAGCAGCAAGTCTCACCCTGAAACTCTGAAGGTCTTTAATTTACCTCCAAAAGCTCAGACTAGATTATCTTTCCTATTGCAAACAAGCAAGTTTGACAAACTGAGCAAATGCTCTAAAAACCCTCTTATATGAACATTTCAGACTAAGCAGACATGAAAAAAAGTATATTTAAATTACAAATCCCAACAAAATTCTTTTGAAGGAAATTCATACAGAAACAGTAGGTCACTGTGAGCAACGCACTGAATTTGTCACTAGAACAAATGTTTACATCTCACACCACAAAACTGCTTTATTTCTCATATTTATTTCTGTTCTTTTTAATTTTCTTAAAAACCCTCTTTCCCTGATCACTTTTAAGTTTTACTACATTAATAATGTGATGAATTCCACTGTGAAATCCTATCATCAGCATACAATGCAGAGAGCCCTGCCATATCTGGGGCATTGACGTTTTTGTCAAAAGGAGGACCATAAGATGTATGGGGAGGGTGGGTGTAGTGGTTATTTATACTATATATAAAAAGGAAATGTAAGAATTTTTCAATCCATTTCCATTTAATCCTTATCTTGTCACATAATTTTTTATTTTGGTAATAGCTTATGCTACACCTTTCAGCTCCCTTTTATATTTTATTCCCTAGTAAAGCCAACTTAATCATTATTGTCTACTCCCAGCATGAGTTTACACACAACAAAACTATTAGAAAAATTACAAAAATAAAGCTAAGGCAATTCACAGAAGCAAACAGCCAATGGCAAGAAACTATCAAAACAAAATATCTTTTAAAACATTACTAAGGACAGCAGATATCACCTCATGTCCTACCACATAAAAATACAGATAGATTTTAATTAACACAGAGGTAACTCCCTTTTTAACAAAGATGTATGTTCACAAAACACATGCAGGGAAAAAAACAGTACTTACAACTGGGTTTTTTGTGTCTGGGTCAAATTCTGTAGAATTTGCATCTGGAACAGAAGTTCAAAGTAAACACAGTACATTAGCTCTACATGCACTACAAACTCATAACAGCTCTGTGGCATTTCAGAGCTTGTCCATATTTATGTTACAATCTCACATCTTGAAACACATCCTGCACCACTTTTGAAGCAATCACAGGAAACACATGACCTCAGACACTTAAGTTCCCTTTCCTGCCTTCCAAAACACTTTCCTCTCAGTTCTTAGTATTAGTACTTCATTGATAAGTTAAATCTCTTCATACTACTACTCCAAGGGGTTGTTTGGCCACTCTGGCTAATAAAGGAAAACCACTTTTCATCTTTTACTTCTCACCACCAGCACATTTCAGGACGAGACTACAGAGATGAACTCTAAGAACACTTTCTTTTACACTCCTTAGATCAAAAAGCAGGTTTCAAACAATCTGCATAACAGAGAGCTCTTACTCCCTTTCACAGAGAGGTAGCACAGGGTACTTAGCTGAAAATGATCTTGCTGCAAGAGCTGAGTATCAATCACAGGATCTGTAAACAGTTCTAATAATAGACATACATTTGACATAGAGAATAAAAAAGCCTCTAAACAAATCATATTCACACCAGCATACTGAGCTCACCTTCCCAATTCAAACAGTTTCTTGCGAATTCCACAACTGCTAACTGCATTCCCAGGCAAACTCCTAGAAGGGAAAACAAAACCTCCAGAATTTCCAGGACAGAGAGTAGGATTGACTAAGTACTTGCTGTTCTGTTTTAAACTTGACTGCTTTGAAATCTTGGTATTCATTGCATATACACAGGCTTACAAAAAGCTAAACCAAAAGTGGCTGCTCTATGTAAAATTCACACTTCAAACTTGGCACACTATAAATACATGTGACACAATTATGTGCTTTAAGCTATTTCAAAGATATTTTATTCCTCTCATCTATTTTACCAATAATTACTGCAAAGACAAACAGAAGTTGAAAGCCTGGGTATATCCAGATTCAAACTTTGCTTTGGCAACTACTCAGACACTTTAAAAAAAAGTAAGAAATGTGGAGTAGGAAGCAAAGCCTCAGAGGCACTTACAAAAACAGCACTTAGCTTATAGGCCAGATGACGTCTTTGGACTTTACCATAATAACATATACCAGTAAATCAAAAAAACCCCATTTAACATAGCAAAAGTGGTCCTAAGACACCATTTTCTGCACACCATTTAATAAAGAGAATTATTATGATATAATTACAATGAGAAGCAAAGACTCTCCATTTTTGCACAGGCAAATTAAACCCTTGCAGAAGGGACTGTCTTTTTTTCCTTCCTCATACAGCATATGCGGTACAGGACTATGCTCCTGGGGATTCTTTACATGGCAGATAGTCACAACATCACACATACTTCCCTAAGACAGAATCCTTCCCTAATGTGGGGGTTTGTGTTTTTGGTTTTTTTAATCAAATCAATTAGTTTGCTAGACATCTCCTAAACACAGTAATTTCTCACTCTAATGATCTTACCAAGAAAAGGTTTTTTCTTTGTTCTTGCCCAGGAGATAGCTTGGAGTTTGCCTTCTGTTCCCCTAATTCCGAAACCTCCTGGGACCAAAATGCCACTGCAATGACAACCATATATAAAAGAATTAACATGCATCAAAACCCCAGCGGAGGAATCCTCACAACTTGAAGACTCTTGAGGTTATAACTAAGCAAGCACAATTCATGAAAGGCATGTTTTAGATGACCATTCAGAATACAAAGACACTCTGAATTTGGAGATTTGTTTCATCTACCCACCCCAATTCTCATCTGATCAATATCACACTTAACAGTGAAATTCCCACTGCTAAAATAAATACTGTTCAAATAAACTAGCTATATATTCACTACTTAAAATCCTAACACCCATAGTTTAGATCTTCTAATACTGAAAAAACTAAATGCATCTAGACAAGAAACAAAATCCCTTTAAAAATACAAACTGAAATCCTAGCAACATTCTTACCTTTCACTATGCTGCATGTTGGCAACAAAACACCTTTGACAACTGATCTGCACTGCAGAGAAAGTCCAGATATCCAAAAAAGCAAAACAACAAAAAAAATCAAAACCCTAAACAAACAACCAAAAATCTGCAATTTGTCTAAAAAGATTAAGCAGACTTTAAGGATATACACGATACTTCAATTTGCTGAAGCTTTTCACCACCCATGCAATTTATCCTTTCACATAAGTAACAGAAGTCTGGATGCATTGAGAAATTATTTGATTTATTGAAGCATTTTTCATCACATGAAATAAATATCATGGTCTGCATTTGAGATACAGAATGCCCAATGTCACTTACTCTGCTTTGCACAGTTTGTGCCATGCCTGGTGATATTTCACTGAGTTCTCTGCCTCCGTAGAACGCTCAAGTTCTGTTGAATCTATGTACTAATAAAGAAAAATATGCAATGAAATGGTTTCTCACAGAAAGAATAGCAGACAGTATATAATCAAGCATTAAGAGAAATTATCAAGAGTTTGAAGTGAATTTGCCAATAAACCTGTAACAACTTCACTGAAGACTCCCCAGTATTTGCTTTTAAGACGGAGTGTTTGCTCTGATTGCAGCAATCTGTGCCCTTTTCTTTGCACATAGCTTAGGAGCTGTGTGCCTACAGCCCAGTTTGGCACCCTCCAGGTAAGAAGAATAACGAAATTGCTTTGTAACTCTGAACCCAGGTTACCTTCCTATGGCAATCAGGACCAACCAAGGAGTGGAGCTGACCTTATCCTGTCATCCCAATGGGATGTGGACAGGATCTTTACTTTCCTGGCTTTTGGGTGCCACAGCTTGTCCAATCTTTTTATAAGACTGGAAAAATCTGCATTGTCTGTGAGAAAGGTGTTCCTGGGGATTCTTGGGTAGAAAGGGAGAAAAACTCATTATCTGTGTCCTACTAGAAATACTGCATTAGAATCTCTAGTGTCATTAAAAAGCACAGCTCCTGATGCACCACTAAAGTGAAGTGAGGGGACAATGTACTGCACTGGGGACACAAAAGATCAGAGTTTGATTCTCTGTTGTCAGTCTTTTTCTCAGATTAAGATAATTAACCACATTCTGATGTAGAGTTCATCCTCCACAAAAATGAGATCATCTGAAATGGCAGAACTCACCTTTGTACAGAGAAAGGCAATTGACAAGGAGATTGCTGAAAGTTTCCCAGAAAAGACTGCTTTCTAGAAAATATTTTCTACTTTTTTCACATTCCAGAAGGCATCAAAAATACAACAGAAAAATAACTACTTTTGAATGTTGCTATTCTATACTAGAAGAATATTACACAATCAACTAAAAAAACACTACGATACTGCAAGGTTGGAAAGAGAAACTAATGACAGTTGGAGTTGATTGTATTTTCCTTTCCAAACATATTGAGAAGGAACATTTATCAGTTAAAGAAGCACCAACATTTCATCATTCAGATTAAGCAGTTCCTTCAGAGCATGGGATTCTACTGGAAGCCTTTGGGCATAAACACGAAAAGGAGGTTTGGACATGCAGCTAAGTACAGTGGGAGCTGTGTCTGTTAACATTTCAGCATTGCACTGGAGCTCAGCAACCATCAGTTTTCATGCTTGCTAATGCAGAAGCCCCACCAAAATGAAGACCAGCTGCACATGAAGCTTGCTGCGCACTTGTAGACAGGGCACCTTTCACCTTTTTTGCTAAAAGCAAAACTATTTTTCATATCATAAAAATTTCCCACTCCGCAGCTGTCAGTACGAAACACTACAGTGACACAATCACGTAGGTCAGAAAGGACATGGGGAAGTCTCCAGCCTCACTCCCTGCTCAAGGCAAGTCAAATTAGAGCAGGCTGCTTAGAATCATTTCCAGTCAGGATCTAAAAATCTCCAGGGATCAGTTCTGGCTGTTCCCATTTTCTTGTTTCCTCATGCACACAGAAACAACCTCTTGGAGTATTAGCTAATAATCGTCCCAGGGAACAAAAAAAAAAAGGCTGACCACCTGCCATTTCCCCAAATCCTAACTTTTGCCTTTTCTTTTTTTTTTTTTTTTTAAGACTGGTACATTTGCCCTTTTCTAGTTAGACAATAATTAGGTTGGAAAGGATTTCTAAAATCATTGAATCCAACTGTTCACCCAGGAGAGCCAAGTTCACTGTAAAACTATGTGTCATGAAAACAAGTGAAATCTACCTATGACAGTAAATATAAATTTGCAGATAAAGGGTGCTTTTTCATCAGATCCAATTTTGGGTAACTCCAGTGCTCCTCGCAGGTAAGTTTAGTTCCAAATAAAATAATCAAAACTGCAAACATTTCTTTTAAAAAATTAGATGCTTGGCCAGTCTGTATTTATCTGCATGATTCATTTTCTAATTTTTGGATGCCTCACATGATGGGAACTAGTAGGCTACCACAGAATGATACAGTAGTAGAATCAAAGTATTCCTGAGAGCAAAAGCCAGAAATATCCTCACCATTAAATCCAGTTTGTAATTAATTGCCAGCGCAGAGTGTTCCAGGGCTTTGAAAACAGATGCATAGCAGTCACTCAGTTTTGTGTACTTGCCGACCAGAGCTATGGAACACACCTTCAGCAACCTTTCATATCTGACAAAAACAAGTTCTTCAGTTACTACACCAAATTTCACCAAAAAAAACCCCATTTTAACACAGTTTGCTTTTTCTTTAACTCCACAAAATATCTCTAAAATTTCCAAACTGCCAATGGCTTTAAACCCAGACCATTCACAGGCGTCAATCAGCACTGCACCCAGTCAGTCAAGTTTGGTGACTTCATAGCACCTAAACCTAACTCCAATTACAGCACTTCTAGAGAAAGCAGCAGGACATGGAATACCTGCAAGCCATTTTCTTCCACTTCATTAGAAGATCACTTGGCTGGTCATCAATAGGTAAATTTAACCTCTGTTTAAAATATTTAATGATGCCTTGCTCCTCCAGTAGGATTGGTACTCGATAAGTAGAAGAAACATCATGAATAAATATTACCTAACAAAAAAAGGCAGAACATAAAAAACTTACATAAAGTTTTCATAGGAAACATTCATTCTGCTTTTGGATACTACATGCATTTTTTATTCTACAAACATTCTGGTTTTTAAATACCTTCCTTTTGAATGAGCAGGGCAGCACAGCTAATACTTAACATTCCATTAAATCTACAAGAAAAACGTTACTCAAAAAGTAAAAATGTGTTTTACCTCTCCTTCACACCATCACTACAGGCTTATCAAGCCTATTAATGAATCAGTTTTAATGCAAACATCCAGCCCCACAAGCACTCATGCTTGCTAGCACTTCCTTCCTTCCTTCTCACAACTTGAAGAGTATTAACCATGAAAGCAAGGAAACAAATTAAACTTAACAAAACAGACCCAATTTGGTTGTGACAAAGTCTCCTAGAAGTATTTTGTTAATGAACTAGGCTATGTAACTATTGAGTACAGTCCATTTAAGGACCTTTTTGTTAAGAACACATTTATAAACCGCATCCAAGCTGCCAGCAATTAAGGTGATTGTGCTTGGTTTACCTGAGATCACAGAGCTCAGCATCCTGAGCACAAGTGTTCTCTTCCCTAAAGACATGAACAGTAAAGGATATTCCCTTTGTTACCCTTGAGCTGCTTCTGTTCATCACAAACTTTGTACACTGCATGCTGCCCCATGTCTCTCTATGTGCCCATTCAATCTGAAATGCCACACAACCACTTGCATCTCTTGTACCTTCAGCATTATCCATTACACTGAAAAGCAAAATGCTCTCACTTGCAAAAATATTAAAGAGCAGACGATTAATCAAAATTAATATTTGAATATCAATTAATTGCAAACTATTAAGGGAAAACCACATATGAACTATAGAAGAATATATAACTACACAGTAGATGCATGTTTAAGGGCATAAATAGCCTAGTACATATTATCCCAGTAAGAATGTTCATGTGGCTGTGACTATCTGTGGACATAAGCAAATCACCGAGCCTTAAACACACTTTGTTCATCCATTATTGTAATCACCTGAGATGACTTATGGGTAATGAATATATAATAATAAATAATGAATAGAACCAGCCATAGTTGTGAAAACTGTACCGTTTCATCCTATGTATAACAACTAACCATGGACTCAAAATCTATTTTTATTAGCTTTTACACAAGATGCATTTAAATTATTAATGACTGTTTGACATAAAACTTAACATGTACACTCCTGATATTTTGAAAATGCTATAGCATCCATAACAGCAAGATAAAAATCATAAAAACAATTACATATGAATGAAGCAGTCAGAAGCTGAAAACAGAAACGCACAGAAATATCTGCATACTTTCCCATATGTAATACTGAAGTACAGACCTGCTCAGGCTCCACATGACAAAACATGGAAATCTTCTCCTTCACAGCCATCTCTATAGGTTTTGCACTTCTACAGACAATCTGTCATAACAGAAGGAAAAGCTTCAAATATTTACTAGGCAAACCAATAGAAGATCCTCAATAATTCATAGAGAAATTAATCTCCTTTGGAAGCAGAGCACAAACAAACGTACCTTTTTTTATTCTTTCCCCTCTTTTGGAGTTCTACTATGTATCATAGCTCACAAGTATCTACTAGCAAGGCAGAAGTAAATCAGTCACCTGCCCATACTGACCAATTCTGATTCATTTTTCATGATGAAGAGCTGCTCTAGTAAAGTGCCTACTCCCTTAAGTTACATTGAAACCTGAAGGTATAACAAAAAATAGGATGATCCTGTTACGAGATTAGTTCATTACTTCCCCATCTTTCTAGCAAATGCAGCTATTTAATTTATCAAGCCCTTTTGCTCAGAAACTTGTAGCTGCCCTTTGATCACATTGCTAATGCAGCTTAGCTACACTGATACTGATGGAGCCTAATTAACTTACCCTACCCTTAGAAGTAATTCTAGAAACATTAAAAAAGTGCTAAGTATAAGGGAAAATTAGTGTGCTTTTAAATCAAAATGTAATTAGGAAACAATTTGTACATTCTATTCACTTAAGCACAATTCATTTGTAAAATTTGGTACAGTTTGAAGCTGAAGGTGTAATTCATAAATCTTGACAATATGAGCACATGAGTAAACCCACTCTGAAATCTATTGTTCGTTTTGTGGAGACAAATTTAAAGCTAATGCAGACACAGTAATCAAAAACATCAGAATCAGCACAAAAATAACAAAACTGCAATAAAAACGGCAGAGATGCACCATAAAGGAACACAGTACACAGAAGATGAGGAACAATTGAATCAACAGGGCAGCTCTGACAAGTGCATACTCAAAGTTCTGCATCAAAGCACAGGATCTCTGCAGCCACAGCCTGTTCATTTGGCACTCAGAACGCCCTGGGGAGAACAGAGAGCCTCGGGCACACAGAGCTGAGCAGCCACCCCAGGGATGCCCGGGAGCAGGCAGGGAGGCAGCAGGGATTCAGAACAGGACGAGCTGGGCTCACCTCTGGCAGCCTGGCAGCACAGCTCATGGAGGAAGCTTTCCTGGCTGCTGCTCTAGCAGCTGCCCCATGTGCTGCTCTGGCCAAGACAGCAAGCATTTAAATATTGTCCTGAAGCAGCTCTCAAGGAACTTTTTAAGGGCACCAAGAGGCTGCGCCCCGAGTGAGATCTGTCCCTGCCTCAGGTGCCAACAGCAGCAGTCAAAAGACAAAAATGGCACTGTGCTCCTGGCAGTCCCAGAACTGCCCCAGGAAAGAAACCACGAAGCAAGACAGTGACTATGTTTGTCTGTTCTCCTTTTATTACACACACCCACTTAACAGGCTTTTTTAAAAAAATTATTTTTTGGAGGGGAGGGAGAAGTCAAGCCCTGGCAATTGCCTCAAAGGTGTTCAAAAAGCTCAGGCAACTTTCCCTATGCAATTAACACTTCAAAAGGGATTTTGGAGATTAGGCCCTGGAACTTGGAACACAGGACAGCACTACATTAATAAAAGTCTTTCCTTCCACGAGCTGGTTACAATTACCATGTCACAACCATTTGACACCAAGCACATCTTTCACATATCCTATTTCCAAATCCATTGGTTTTGTAGTTAAAAACACACTCATTCATAATAGTAAAATGAAAGAGCTCAAAAAAAACCCCAGAAAGAAGCACAACACATAATTTAGTTGTGCGACTATCTTCTTAAGAATATTTTTTTCTTTTTTGAGGATATACACATTGGTTCCTCTTAATAATGCATAAAAAAGTTCTGAACATTACAAGACAGAAACATTCTAGGTCTTCCTACAAAGTGAATTGAGATTTCAATTATTTTTAGCAGTGAAGAATTATTTTTGTAAAAAGATGCCTTTAGAAGAACATAGCTACAGTCCCAAGACATTGCAAGAAGTTAGTTGAATTAAGTTAGCTTAGAGTAATTTTGAGTAATTTGATTTCCTGTGGCTTTAATGGAGCTATGCAGCATGTATTTTGCATTTCTTCTAAAATTCTCATCTCTCCTAAGAGACTATGTCTTATTCTTTGAACATAGATTATGCAAAGATACTTCTAAATGACCTATAAATAAAAATCTGTATTTATTGACTTACCAAATCTGGAGACAAGCCTAGACCCCTCAGTGCTCGAACACTGTTTTGTGTTGGTTTTGTCTTCTGTTCACCAGTAGCATTAGGCTGGAAAAGCACATTTTGAAAGCTCAAATAGCAACTAACATCTACTAACAAAGCAGTTACAGATTGAAAGAGAAAATTTATTGCAAGCAATAATATTTGTGGGAAATAAACATAACTAAAGAGAGCCATAATATGCCAGAAACAGAAATATTTCTTTTATATGAAATACTGTGAAGAAACCACAGGGTTGCAACTCAAGGTCAGGTTTATCTAGCTGTTTTTGTTTTCAGAAAAAAATTCCATATAATTGGCTCACACAGAAGAAGAAGAATATTCCAAAAGCTGGATTTGCCTAAAAATGGAGAATGTCCAACACAGAACAAAGCCTTCAATGACTGTTCTTGTAATATTCAGAGGTAGTAAATAATTCTGTTCTCAAATACACAGAATTAATCCTACCAATTGCTGTTCAATACACTAATCCACAGCTGTAATTGGTAATTATCTTTTTGTCTGTAGAAGGTGAAATCTATCATCATTACAAACCTTTGCTTATCAAAATATCCCCAGTGAGCAGTGAAGCCAAATTTAGATCTCAAATGAAAAAATACTTTCAGTCCTGTACAAGGAGTTATAGTGGTCTTGACATCACTCCATCATAGAAGGGTTAAAGAGACAAGTAAACAAATATAAAACCAATATAGAGTAAAATTTATTTTAATAATTCTGATAACTTACCTGTGGTACTAGGCTAACATGGATATTACAGAAGTTCTCTCTTTTTGCTTTGAACTGAAACTGTCTAAATGCTTCAACAAATGGCATTCCTTCAATATCTCCAATGGTTCCACCCAGCTGAAAAGGAAATGGATATGTCAGAGTGGCAAAAAGCAAAAACAAAAGAAAAGTCTCCTATATATTTCAAGATGTTTTCTGAAATTTTATCTCAAAAAAAACACCCCTGATAATTGAAATTTGCAAAGATACTCTATGAAGTACTTTCATCTACTCTGCACAGTTTGTTTCTTGTGGAAAACATTAAACAATTTTTCAGTTTTGTTATGTTCACTTTCCACTAAATACCTAAGCTTCCCACGGGAAGATGTGTGGTGCTGCTGAATAATACATGCTTCACACTGCCTTCAAAGTGGTGAACCAGTAATCAATAGTTAAGCTGATGTGAAGATTTTCATATTGAAAAACTTTATTTCCCATCAGATTAACAAAATTTGTGATTAACTAGAGACAGACATTTCTCACTATTATCACAGCAGTAGTTGTTTATTACCAAACCAAAACACAAGACTAAGTCCATGCTGAAATATATTTATGAAGACAGAAATCAGATGCCTTTCAAAGACATGGTGAGCTATAGCAGACTAAGCACACAAGTCTGCTGAAATAGTTGTATTTCAGAATGATCTTTTTGTGCCACCAAGTGGCCCTTGACAGAATTACATATCGCTTTCTGTTCAGTACCAGAAAAACTGACAACTACCCTTGTACATCACACACATATAGTCTAACTTCTTCAGGATTTTACAAAATAAAAATGCTACAATTATTTTTAGAGTACTGAAGAAAAATAATCAGGCTAGAGGTATAAGTGTGTAACACAAAAACAAAACAAAGAAAAAAACAACCTGTAGTTAAAGGACTGATATAATTATCACTTATTAATGGTTTTGAGCAACTTTTGTATTTACTTTTTCATATTATTTGACTCTCACTGTGAACATCATAAAAAGATCTACAACTATATACTGGTAAGTATTTCAATCGAGGCAGATTCTTCTGCATATGAAACACTGAGTAATTCTGCTGCTGGGTCACACATTTATGGTACTATTGATTGCAGTGGTCACTTCTGGCATTAAATCTGTTACATCTTCTGTCAAATTCTCAAGTATAATCTTTTCTCATTATTTTCTGCTGTAATAGTGCTCCTAGCAACTAACTCCTTTCATCCAGTTGTTCCAATGACTGACTAAGGGTGGGTAAAAAGTCATTGTTTCCATTGTGCAGAGCATCAGCAGGTTAAGTAATTAAAAAAGTTGCCTTCAAAGATCTTAATATGAGAAAGTGGGAAACTAACTTACACATTGTTTAAATATATTCCTTTAAGCATGACCACAAGCAACAAGATGAACATTTGAAGTTCTATGGAAAGCTAGAATTTTAAAGGCTCTCCTACTGACCATAGGAGATTTCAGTTATTACACAAGTTTTCTCAACACTATTAACAGTATAAAGTTTCCATCAAACATCTGGATCTTGGAATAGACAGTTCACATTACAGCAACTGCTTTAATTCTCTAAGTTAATAAACTCTCAAGAATCTCAATTTCAGCCATATTCTGGAGTGGATTTAGTCAAGTAAACGGAATCTGTAGAGACAAGACCATGCCTATCCCTTTCAGAACAAACCAAAGAATATAGAATATGTCTGAATTTCTGCTCTCCATAAAACTTCAGTCTGACCTTTTTATAGTAAGGAGCAAAGAGAAAGCAAATGAGCTCATTGTGTTCATCGTAGATATACAACCTAAGAAGCTCCATACTTACCTCAATTACACAGATTTGTGGCTCTTTTTTGTCATCATCCACTGGAACTTTTGCCTGATTCATTACCCATTCCTGAACTGCATCAGTAATGTGTGGAACAACTACAAAACAAAACCAAAGAAGGCAAGCACAGCTTACTTTAGGCCCATATACTAATTTTTGCAGGCAAAAGGGGTAAAGTGAACAGAAAGCCAAGAAGAAACTACCAGGTCCTTTCCCTAGTTCTCCTTTCCTTGAGTCCAGAAGCCAAACATTGCAGGAATATGCCCATTTCTTTTGGAAGGGAGAAAGGAGTAAGGTGGTGGAGCAAGCCGCAGCCTATTCTAGCTGATCCCTTCTTTTGTGAAGACTGAAGGGACTAGTATCCCACAAAATTAAAAATATTACCTTGAACGGTTTTTCCCAGATAATCACCATGTCTTTCTTTATTAATGACATGCTGATATATCTTTCCAGTGGTTATATTGTTATCTTTATAGAGATTGATGTCCAAAAATCTCTCATAATTTCCCAAATCTAAGTCAACTTCTCCACCATCATTCAATACAAAAACTTCACCTGAAAAAAGAAAGTGAAAACAGACAGAAAAACAATAAAATAATCAGAAATTGTTAAAACACACAGCAGGAATACCACAGACACCTTAAAACAGAAGAAAAAGATTTAAATTATATATGACAACAACGTATCAATAAAGCCCACACTGCAACTCAATCTGCATTGTCATTCTGTATGACTTAATATCCAAGTCAGTAGTTTTATATCTAATGTCCATTCCCCAGACACATATAGTTTTGCAAATAAAATGTAAGTTATATCACCAAAATATTTAAGCAATATAAATATTTAACCAGCATTTCAACAGCAGAATAATCCTTCTTTGGAAGAAAACAATCTCTAGGAGTCATAAATCAGCAACAAATAAAATATTCATTTACTTGCTGGAGAGAAAAAAACTATGCTTTTATAAGCATGAATTATTATACATGTTGAAAGCATTTCACTATAAATTCTTGTTGTTTGGAGCTATTTTAATGATTGAGGCTTAGATCAGGAGTAAAGTCATGATGAACAAAAATGTTTCTTCAAACGTGATCACTGTTTCTGAGCCGGTTGTTTCACCCAGTATATTTGGTTCACCGTGTCCACAGCAAAGGTTACTTCTGATCCTGAAAACTCCACTTAAAATACCCTTCAGGTTCACACTTTTCTTAGCCCTCTAAGGAGTCTCTAAATTCTCAATCTAGTCAACTTCTGACAGAACTCAAGTGGCTAGATCTTGAGGTAAGGCCGGAAAGCTCTTCAGAAAAACTGTAAATGTTTTGCCATGACCCAATAAATCAATGACAAAACAAGTTATGTGACTAATGTACCAAGAAAAAAAAAAAAGTGGACTACAGAAATGTATATCCCACCAAAGTACAACACTCCACTTCAATGAACTGCCTAACAAATCACCCCAGGTGTACAACAGAGTGGAAGAACTATGCCTGATTCTGTGAGGCACTTAATACATCCTCTATACTAAGTCATCATTTCTGTCAAGAAGCACAGTGGAATCAACATTTCTCTACAGCAGGTCTTGGAAGAGAAGAATAAAAAAATATTATTAAAAAGCCTCTACAGTTTACTTGAAATCACTAAATTAATCATATCAATCATATTTCTGTCAAAATGTTAATGAAGGAGGCTTGCCATTCTGGCTCATGTAACTTCCATCTACTACACAGCAAGACAGTGTTTCCCCACAAGCAGTAAGAAAATTTTCAGTGAAAAAAATAATTACATGCCATAATGCTCCCCCTCCCCTGTATCTGGTCCAAGGAGGGAATATATCCTCACAACCTCAAGTCATCACAGGAGTTGTATGACCCACTCAACTGCTAAAGCAGCAGCACACGTGCTCCTTAAAGTGCAGTAGATTTTCCTTTTTAAGAGAGGTCTGATGTGCTCTGCTCTTCCTCTACTTAAAAAGTAAAGTAGTGTTTTTTCAGTTAACGAGATACACATATTTATCTTCAGTTCCAAAAATTTTGGTGTACACTAGAAGTAAGCAGATAAATACAGCTAGGATTTTCCCAGTAAAGTGGTATTTTTGCATAAAGTACAGAAAGGATACATGTGCTTATAGCAGTATCTTCATAAAAAAAGGCTTCTGTTTCTTAACTTAGAGCAGACAGTGTCCTTGAGAACACCAAGTAAGCAATAAACTTTCAAAATAATGATAAAACAATTTGTAAACATCATACTTTTGTTTTTTAGAAAATAAAACCAGAACACATTATTGTAAATACAAATGTTTATGCAAAAGGGAACAGCACTATGCCTCATACCATGTTCATATGGTGAGAAGGTTCCAGCATCTATGTTTATGTAAGGATCAATTTTGATTGCAGTGACACGTAGACCACATGATTTCAGAATGGTGCCAATGCTGCTTGCAATGATCCCTTTGCCAATGCCTGAGATGACACCACCAGTTACCAGGATGTACTTCATTGGAAAATCAGCACACATGCACAGATATTGAGCTGGAAATCTAAAAAAATAAAGATATACATCTCATGAACATCACTGTCTGGGAAGATCAGCTATTCAATCTGCAAAGAATCTAAATTGAAATTACCTTCATTACAATAAATACAATAAATACAATAAAAATTACCATTTGGAATCTGGCAGCAGAATTCACCTCTCCCAGGTTATACACCAATATGTAAGATAAACACCTATCTTGTCCCTAAACAGGTTCTGATGAGGCTGATTGACACACAGAGCCGAGGTATTAATTTACAGTTCTACACAGAAAGGGGTGCTGGGTGGCAAATCCCCAAAAGGACTACAAAAACTTTTTACTATTTATACATTTTAGCAAACAAAGGCACCAGTGTTCATCAGCTTTAAGCTGCATTTATCCACCCATTTGAGACAGGATGACTTGGATCTCATCTGTAAACTAATTCACATTCCATTCAGGTGGCTGTGAAGGCTAATCACTGAACAATTTCTGAACAATGACAGCATGGCCCACCATACAAAAAGAACTCTAGAGCCAAGAAAATCTTACTTAAAATACCCAATTCACCCAAAACAGCAACAGCATGTGATCTAATGGCCCTCAGTATAAATCAAAGTGTGATTCTTCAGCTGCTGGTATAAAGCAGTAGATGGTCAATGAACATTTCAATTCTTCTTTTTATTATACTAAAGTAACATGAACAAGGCCTGGATCTTCAGGAGACTGAGTTCAGGAATGTAACAATGCTTGTAATCAACCCTCTTAGATTTCTGGTAATAGGAATTAATAAACTATTTGGTTGTCAATATGATGGAAAGGACAACCATAACCATTAAACATATTTAACTCAGGAGAAAAAGGAATGTCAGGGATTAACTTTTCCCTGCCATTTAATTTTAATACGTCATTTTTTAATAGCAAAGATTGTAAGACTTGGACCCTACTACCTCTGTTTGAGACTGTTCCTTCAGAACTCAGCCAACTTAGCTGTCAACATTAACATCATAAACATCTAAGCCATTTTCAAAGTTCCTTTCGGGAAAATAGGGGGATAATTTCAACAACGGTATAAATCTTGATTTAGAACTCTTAAATCCTGCTTACAAAAACCAAAAGGAAAAGTTTGCTACGATTTTAGCAAAAAGAGCGATATCCCAACAGCTTCAGGAAACGCGTTTACTTGAAATAGGTGCAGAAAACTGCAGGTGGTCTGGGAAGTCACTTGTAAAAGATGAAGGTTGAAATAGAGTTAGTGGAGAGCTGAAAGCGAATACTGGAAGAAATCATTTTGCTGGGAAGTGGCACGCGAATTACTCTGCCCAGGCTTATCTACAGGAGCTGCCGCCTCCAGCAGGGATTTGTGGGCGCTGCGCCCCAAACGCGCCGCACCGCGGGAGCGCTCGGGGCGCTGCGGCCGAGCAGGGAGAGGCCTCTGACTTACG
>VYXD01007795.1:325104-347757 GCA_013397195.1 Hylia prasina
TCTTTTGGTGGGTTTTTTTTGTTTGTTTGTTTGGGGTTTTTTTTTTGGTTGGCTGGTTGATTGGTTGGTTTTTTTGACAACCCCCTGTATAAAAGTGAAAGGTGATTTTCTGGAATAACTGAAATGTCTGACTCCTATTGAGCTGACTGCCAAGCAGCACTGCCATATCACTTTCTGCAGGGCTGCTCTCCAGACACCCCTCTCCCCATTTATATTCATTCCCCATGCAGAATTCAGCATTTATTCTTGTTAAATTTCATGCCATTGATGTTTGCCCAAATGTTCCAATCTATCTAGATCCCTCTGCAATTATTTTATTTACTGTGGCACTGATACAGTGTATGTACATAGTGAGGTACTGCAGTCGTAATGCAACCGTTCAGATATAATTAAATGCTTGTGGCATCAAGTATTGAGAAATAGTGAGAAACAGTACCAGTGTTTTAAAATCACTTGTCTATAAGCTGATACTTGATGTTTCTGGAGGTTTGTGATATGCATCTTGCAAGTTTGTTCTCCTTAATTGAAGTAGAATAATACAGTGCAGATGGCCATGATATATGTATGTAGTTCTTTCCCTGCCACCTCTTTTCACTTTGGCACTGCTAATACAAAGAATGTGAGTCTTTGAGAATATTCTTCATTGCTGTTCTAACACTTAATATTTTCAGAAAATGTGGCTCAGAAAAATGAGCCAACAGGGCCACAGTACTTTTCATGGAGCTAAAGAGAGGAAGACAATGCAAAATAGATAAGGGCAGACGTCAGGAGCAAGTTTCTAGGCTAAGACTTTTGAAGGAGGTGTTAACCTGCCTGAAATTTTTCATGGATTTGCTGCCTCAGTTTATAAGACTTAATTGTGCATATTGATCTTCTTAAAAAAATGTAAGTCTTTTAATACTGTGGCTGAGTTACTTTATGGCTTAATGTCTCCAAAACACTTACATGAAATCAGGAAACACATTACTTCAGAAAACTCATTGGAAAGGAGTATTTCAAGGACCAGTAGCAATGTTTGATTTAGTAAACAAGGTTCATGTATAAATATTTGATTTACAGGAATTTATGAATATCATCATTGTTAAAGAATATAAACTAAAAAAGGATAAATAGAATTTTAGGAGTATTTTGTAGGCCAGAAGCCAGATTAAGTTATTTTGAAAGAAACTTTTAAGTAGGTATCCAAATGTCGAAAGAGAAGGAAAAATAAATGTGAGAAAAGAGAACTGGATGTAAAGAAATGTATTCTGAGATCTTTCTTTTTTTTGTCTGTGAAAGGTTACCTCTTCAATTTTGCCTCTGCTGCTACAAAAAAGATATCTGAGTCTGTTGCTGAAACAGCACAGACAATAAAGAAGTCTGTAGAAGAAGGAAAAATTGACAGTATCATCGATAAGGTAATTTATTTCTAGACGCTTGATCTGAAAGATGTGTTTGCTTACCATTGTTACAACATGTGGCAAATCTGGCATTTGATAACTTTTCTTTAAGTTGCCTTTAGATACTTTGTCTTTCAAGAGATACTGTGTATCTCTTGTCAAGATGAATGATGTGACTGAAATGTTTATTCGTGGTACAGTTGCCAAAAAATGGTCACCCTGCTTTTCCCAGTGCTGCACCTGTGTTTGTTTGGCTCCCTCAAAATGTTGATACACTGGAGAAAGACCAGAAGAAAATATGAAAAATGCTGATGTAGGTGGAAGGGCTGGAAGAATTTGAGACAGGCAGTTGTGGAATGTCTGTGCCGAGATATGTGGACTGTTGTTGTTTTTTTTTTTGCCCCAAAGCTAATTTAGTTGGAAAAAGGAATTAGGTATCTTAAAGGAATCTCTGTGCAAAAGTCAGAATTAGCTTGGCATTGTACATATTGTATCCTAGGGCCCCAGGGGTATGGAGGTACAGTTTCATAAGAACTAGGGGGCTAATGAAACACCTTGTTACTGTCCTGTTCTTTTCCCCACCCTGACCCTGCCACGTAGTTCTTGCCCTGTCAGCTCCAGTTGCTTAACTTGAGCCAGCAAGTGTTCTTCCAGTGCTTTAAGCCACAAACTTGGCAGAAGGAAAAGAAAAGAAGAAAAAGGCAGCAATAAGTGCCATGAAGTGTTCTGTGTTTGCTATTGAGAGAGTATCTTGGAAGGGAAAGGAAAGGGAACTTGTCAAAACTATCCCAGCTGTAGTAGGACTGTGGATCCAGGAGTGTCTGACACAGGCAAACCCCTTTTCCCGCTCCTGTTTCTCAAATAGCCCTTCTGGGAAACTACAGTATTGCCTGTTTATTTTTTTAATACAATAGAATTCTACTTCTGGATATAATTAGTGTTCATGTTGTCTTCCAAACAAATCATCAAATGACATCAAATTAATTTCTATTATGATCACATTTTACATTTTGTCTTCAGATTTCATTGACAGTTGTCTATATAATAATAGCAGAGATCTATTTCCTTCTACAGTAATACCAGAGTCTAAGGTGATTTTGAACTACATCAGAGAGGGAAAATCAAGTAACAAGGTTATTTGTTCATTTAATACACTAATAATAATGCTCCTAAGAAACTGCAGCTAAGTACCTACAGCATATTTTATGCCTAAAGTATAATTTTCTTTTTTCTGTAAATGTCTTAGAATAACATGAATTCCCTGTTCTAATTAATCAATATTACATGCAGGAGAAACAAGACTGTACCTGTATCATCATAAAGCTTTCTTCTTATTCCATATAAATTATTTTATTCCATAAGTAGAAAAAAATTTACATAACTTTAAATCAGGAGGAGCGACAATGATCTTTTTTTAACTGACATTACTGTAGTTCTCTCACTGATGGTAACCTTAAACTGAAATACTGCGCCACTGAAGGAAAAAAAAAAGTAAGGACTTTATCAGGATTTAGTTTGAAGATTCCTGTGCATTTTGGCAACTTGTTAATCCATAGACATCACCACATAAAAGTTGTATTTTGTGAGTGGTTTAAGTATTCATTTCTAGCTTCATCTTTTTTGCCTCTGCTTTCAGCCATAGAACATTTGCATTCTTACTTCTAGATTGTGGCATTCCAAATTCTGAGACAATTCTCCATTTTAGAATTTCTAAATTCAATACAGAATATTTCTAAATATTTTTTTCATGAAAATTTGTCAACAACATAAGTGAAGACGTTACTTTGTTTCAGCTAAGCAGGTGTTCTGAAACCCAACTTCACAGTTTTGAAAGTACAGTTTCTTGCAGGAATATATTTCTTAGGCAACTCTTGAAACTTCTGTAAGGCCAAGAGTATCTCTAAGTGTTAGTGCTTAAAAACACATTTAAATAAGTCTGAACAGTATGAGTTGTCTGTATTTGTTACAATGAGACAGTAAGTGGATATGCAGAGTATGCCAATGTTCAAATTACCAGCTAAGATTTTCCATCTTTTTTCCTTGTCCCCTGAACTTAATAAAACTATAAATATAATTTTGAAAGCATATGCAATAGTTTTAAATGCAAAATCAAATGTTTCAGTAAAAGGAAGTGTATGATTGACATGAAATACCTTCAACTTACAGAAAGGGCCACCATGGATATAAGAATATGCACTGTATTTGAAAGCTATTTCTGACTGAACATAAAACAAGAAGAGTGAATTTTAATATTTTTTTAATTGTGGTTCCCTAATTTTTATTTTAGACAATTATTGGAGACTTTCAGAAGGAGCAGAAGAAATTTGTCCAAGAGCAGCAAACCAAAAAATCAGGTAATGTGTGCTTTTTTTAATCATGCCTAACATCACATATGGGAAACCTTGCAAGTTTTCTCACATTGTGTTTCATCATTGACTTTCATCTTTTCTAATGTGTTACATGAATGCAATAATTTCTGAGAGTTTGAGTATGTAGTGACTCTGTTAATCTTTAAAATGAGCTGATTTTAAATGGATTATGGTAAAAAATTTCTCGATGTTTGTAGTTAGTATGTTAGTCTGGTTTCTTCTTCCAAGATTGCTTATGGGATTGTGTTGTCTGTATTTCTGTCTTTTTGTCTGTTAGCAAACTTGAGATTCTCTTAATATATTTCTAAAAGCTTCATCCAAATAGGTAGGCAGTTTGACCAAAGGAGGAGTAACAGATGGCCTGACTGAAAGTAGCATTGGCATCTGATGAGGATCCATGTAGATGAAAGATCTTGCTGATAATCAGCTACACAGGCAAATAAGTGTTATTAGTTTAAGGGCACAAGAATTATTTATCTGCTACAGATGCCTCATATTGTCTCTTAGGCTGAATTTGCATTGAGAGTGAAGAGATTGATAAATATCTATCCATATACATAGTTTATTTTCCTCCCTGTACAGCCCAAAAAACTCTTTTGAAAGCATCTGCATAATGATACAAACCAGCTGAACTGGAGTAGGTTTACTCAGTGTATAACGAGTTGTAACATAACATATTTATAAATTTATTACAAATTTATGACATTTTTCTCCGTTGTTCAAGAATTGGTGTCTTCTGGGTATAAATTACTTTGCAAACTTAATTTAGACAAAGTTTACGCATTTAAAGTAGATCTGGAAATACTAATTGCAGGCAACTTAACCAGGTATACAGCACTACTTCAGTAGCTAAATTGAGGCACCAAATTCTGACTGGTGCACTCTGCAAAGAAATCCCCACAGTTTTATTTTTACGATAACAGAGATCAGCAACAATTTAGTTTTATTTTTTACCTCTGATAAGCAAAGATCCATTCCTAGGGTTTCTGTCTTATGCCATGGACTTAATGTAGGAAAAAGACACAATGACTTGGCCTACTGGTGTAATTCTACTCACTTGTGTGACACTCTCTGTTTCCTTATGTAAGGTCTGTTATTTGGAGTGGGGTTTTTTTTTCAAGTTATACACATGCAGTTCTCCTCTTCCTTTCAATACTAGAAGCAGCAGTGCCTCCCTGGGTAGACAGCAATGAAGAAGAGACAATTCAACAACAAATACTGGCCTTATCAGCAGTAAGTATTTCACTTCCTATAAGATCTGAAATTTTCTCTTGGAGAAATTAAAACTACTGGGGTTTTTTAAGTAAATTTATTAAATTATGTGTTTTCAAGGTACTTTTAATGTCTGTCACCACACCAATCATATGCAAGAGTTAATAGTTCTATCAGTTTCAACTTGAATGGAAGCATATCCTCAATGTAGTTTTTAGCTTTATAAAGGCTTTACAGATTGCTTTGCTGCTCTTGTGTGTGAAACGTGTCCTTTTTCTGATATCATTTAATGGCCATAAATATGTTCTTTCAAAGGATAAACGGAATTTTCTGCGGGATCCTCCAGCAGGTGTGCAGTTTCATTTTGACTTTGATCAAATGTACCCTGTTGCACTGGTCATGTTACAAGAAGATGAACTTCTCAATAGGATGAGGTTTGACCTTGTTCCCAAACAGTAAGTAATTTCTGCTGGTAACTGTACCATCATGCTTTTAATGTGTCTGTAAATATTCATAAGTTACTCCTTGTTCCTTTCACTTCAGTTCTTTGTTCTTCCAATGTGTGCATATATTTTTATGCTAGTGTCTAACACATGTGCATTGCAGTTTAGCAATTTGAGGTAAGAAAAAAGTGTATCTGTGAGACAGAGCTAATAGGGACCTGTTGATTCAAGTATGGGAGAGGCCCTCAGTATTTTCAAGTCCGGTGTGCTAAATTAAATGATTCTTTTTCTCCAAAGAAAGGTAAAGGCAAAAATAAAAATCTTTAGATCTGTTGGTGTAACTGACATCCCCAAAAGGTGATTGACAGATAGTCAGAGACTTCCCCTGGAGAAATAGTAATAGAATGTGTCACAAAATCGCAGCAATGCAAGCAAGAAAAACTGGATTTGGATAGGAAATGGGAAAAGCTCTGTGTTGCAGAGCTTTACTCCAGAGTTGTTATGCCTTGTCCAGTCCCAGACTCTGTTCCTAATGCTTGTTTCACAACTCAACTTTATATTTAAGTGGGAGTTCCCAACATTAGTCTCCTTGTCTAAGGATGAAAACAAAAAGAAAATCTTTCCTTGTGACATTTTCTGTCTTACATCTCCTCCTCTTATAAAACTTCCCAGCTCCTCACTCTGTTTACCTACTTCTCTGTTGTCAGTTCTGAAGATCTGCCCATATTCTCAGATGCTGTCTTCAGTCTCTGGTCATGCTATCCTTGCCTTTTCTACCACATTGCTTAATATTTTATCACCTGTTCTTAGTCTCAGTGGTCAGTGTTTGGCTGAATAGGTGTCAAGGTAACTTCATTCTTTCTTAACCTACACAAGTTCCTCCCCACAGATCTTGCCATTTGTCTTCTGTTGCCTGTGGGTTAAAGTTGGGTCTTTTCTTTCTTGCTGGAGGAATTTCAGAGGGAAATTTTGCCTGAGGTAGGGGATAGTCTACCACTTACCACTTACTTGGTCATTTCCAAGATGGCAGTTTCTGGTTACTGAAGGTTCTGTGGACGTGCTGAAAGATGTGGAGATAGTGGAAAAATACTTCTGCAATCTAGGAATGGCTTCTGCCACCACAGATATTCCAGTTCCACCTAATGTCTAGGGAAGATGTAGACAATTACAGTTTGACAATAATAGAGTGTTTGGCTTAGAGGAGAAGAGAACTGGGTTGTTATGCTTGTTGGGTTTGTTTACACAGTTTGTCAGGAGAGATGGAAAGCATCATATTTTTCCATACCATGTATTGCTGCATGCTGGTAAGCTTTTTCTAGAGTTACAGCATTACTGTTGTAGGTTCAAGTCAACTGCAAACGTCTCATGACAGACCAGGAACTTCTAAAATGATGGACTTTCTAGACAGTGTTAATGTCAGAAATTTCTTTTTTAAGTTTTTACTTAAATAGCAGCTATGTCTACTCCTCCTCTCTGCAGATTTAATTTTATTTCACTGCTAGATGGTAAAAGGAACCAAATTCCAAATGTAATAATCAGAATCTGTTTGTTTTCTCTAGTGTAAAGGAGGAGGTGTTCTGGAGAAATTATTTCTACAGGGTGTCCCTAATTAAACAGTCTGCACAACTCACGGCGCTTGCAGCTCAACAGCAAGCAGCAGGAAAGGAAGAGAACAAAGGCAGAGAAGAGGATAGTGAACTGAAAGGTATGAGAAACATTTGTTTTAGCACAGTTCATTAACTCAGTGTCATGCTAAAATGTTGCCTAAAATTGGAAAAAAAGCTTTCCAAACAATATTAAAATTGATAATATAAAGAGCAGGCTTTTAATGAAAGCTTTCAGTTGCACATATAATACCTACAAGCATGTGCAGCATCACATTTTCACACTTTTTATAAGCTTAATTAATTAGCATATCTAGCAAGTACATCCAGCAGAGGAACAGTTGCCCTGGTAATCCACCCTTGGATCTGCCCATTGGAGCTCTTCCAAGGGTTCTTAGCCCTATATCTTAGCCCTATATTGTATCTACAGAGTAGTCTATTATTTCAGCCAGATGCTTGTGCAAAACAGGATGTCCTGTTAGAAACTCTTTTTCTTGAAAATATGACCAAACACAATTTCAAGAATGTGGCATAATATGTGAGAAAGGGTAACTGCTGTTTTAAAGTGTGAGAAAGTGCTAGAAACTATACAGCTATATATTAAAAATCTATTACGCTACAAATATATAAAAAAGCTAAAAATCTTTAGGCATCAACAAGTGCTCACTGTATACATCCGGTGCAATTACATATTTATCCTGAATTGCCTATTAAATCAGGTCTTCTCTCACCATACTTGGTGTCTTTTTGTAGACTGGGGACAAGGAAGCTCCTGGTGCTTTTAAGCTGGTTTCCAGTTTCAGTCAACTTTGTCAGAAGAGTTGAAATCTAGAGAGAAGAAATGTTGTACTTGGCTTCTAACAGCTCATTACCATTAGTGATCTTAGGTGTGATTTTTGACTTGTCAGAAAGAAATAGGAGATACCTTTGGTTCACTTGATCAGACAGCAGGTACTAGCCAACCCAGCCAGCTGGCATATGGTTTGCTCTTGGCTTTTGCTCATCTCTCATGCCAAACAGAAATTAGTGAGTGATAGTAGAGCTGCTGTGGTGGTGGAGTGCAGGGTGTGGAAAGGCCCATAATGTATTGTGGAAACAGAAAAAATGGGGACCAGGAGGCAACCTGGGATTCAACCTTGAGATGTAAAAGCTGCTTCAACAAAGGTGTCTTCAGCTACATTGATCAGTTTCTATGGGTGATTTTTATTGACCCTCTTACGAACCACTGGACCTCTTTGCATATTAACAGATTCTGCAAGCAGGAATATCTGTGGCTTAAAGAATATAAAGCAGTTAGTTACTGGCAGAAACAAAAAAGATAACCAGCAGCTCATTAAATCTTAGCTTAACCTAGGTACACTCACCACCCCTGGTAAGACACCTGAAGGGTCTTGGCAGGCTGGGTAGGCATTGGGCAGAAGGAGAAAAGCCTTTTTGCTGCATCTTGGAATGGTTCTCATATTCCCAATATCAATGCATTGTCACCTGTGAAATCCACTAATACTTATGTCCTGTTGATACTGCTGGCCTGGCTGACAGCTGATCACTGCCAAGTTAACTTCTTTTTCTTCCTTTTTGAATGAAATATCTTTCCATATAGGTATTTTTGAGTCACCTTTCTTTTATTCTTTTTACAGACTTTTTCACAGGTCTTTTGCACAGCTTAGTAGTCTTCTGCACAGTGTCAGCTAAGGTTACTCAGCTGGGCCTTTGCACCTTGGATGGGCAGCTGAACTTTGGGGTGAAGGAGAGGCTACAGATGGAATTACAAAGCTGGGCTTCCATGTTGCATATGTGCCTTTGTTGTCAGTTTGTCTCATGCTTCTCATAGGTTTTGTTTGGAGTGTGCTTGTGTCAGCCTAGGCAAGGTCCCTGTCTAGAGTGGGGGGAAAAAAAAGTTTTCTCTGAGAAGATTCTGGAGTAGCCTGTCCTATCAGCATTGCCATCCAAGCAATGCTGACAGGTCAGGCTACTCCACAATATACTGTAGACCAAGAGGCACCAATTCCCACTACTTTTATTCAGGACAGTTGTTTACTGTCCCAAAACTATGGCTGTTTTACCTGAATTGTCTCAATGTCACAGAAGAGATGGCATCTGATCCTATTGAACAACAAAAATGTTACATTTGAGTCATCCAAACCCTTGGAAAGTACCATTCAGTCAAAGTGAAAGTTGCTGGATTCTAGTAAAATTCCCATTGTGCCTGAAGCAAAACATCTTCATTAAAAAAAAATAAAAAAACCACCAAACAACAACAACAAAAAACCTCCACTGTCTTTTGGCCTGTTGCAGCTCTCCTACAGTTCAAACCACCAGTGTGGGATATGCAGATAGATTTACTAATGACTGCATGTTCTGTAATGGCAAAGATACATGTACCAGACTGTAGTAAATGCATGTTTTCTTTGACTCAGAAATTGCATAGATTTGGGAAACTCTGAATCATATGTGTTATTTTTGTTTTAAGTAACCTTTTAGAAAGTTGGATTCCCTAATTGGAGGCTAAAACTGGCAGTAATTGCCTGTTGGTAGTTCTTCGTAATTCAGGGTTTATTCTTAAAGCTGAGTGTCTATAAAATGGAATTGTTAGCCTGCCATTTCTCTGTCTCCTCAACTGCTCTTTTTAGAAACTTAAATGAGTGTGGTTGATGTGGAAGGAAAAGAGAAGAGACAAATGGAAGACATTCCACATGCTAGTGTAAAGGCTATATAAGATCTATAACAAAATGCCAAGTTCTAGCCCTTCTCTAGGTATTAGTAGCTCTGTAGTTAGGAACTAAGAGCACACCACAGTGGAGGAGATGATGCCTGGCCAGTAGGTCCAGAACGATGCTAATGGTCTGTCAGTCACACCTGACTGGGGCATGGCCCAGTGCAGAGCAGCTGTGCCCCATCTGCACGAGAGCAGCAGGGTGGGCCTGAGCCACCTCTCTTGAGCAGCAGAGAGGCACTGCCATGTCCTACAGCTTCCCCAAGCAGGGAATCCTGGAGCCTCTGGCTGCAGTGTTGGGTTCAGTGACAGATCCTTTGGAGATAGGAAAGTGGAAGGAAGAAAGATAGGACAGCACAGTGGGCATTGAGTAGATGAGCTGTAAAAGCAGTGACAGCTACCAATTGGAGAATTATTTTAATTAAAACTGGTCTTAATTTTAAAAATTAAACACACAAAAAAAATCAGAAATTGCTGAGTTAGCAGGAAGAGTCCACCTGGGTGCCCTGTAGGAAGCAGCTGCAAGCTCAGAGCTGCTTTGCATGTTTAAGCGAAGAGAACTGCTAAGCAAGCACTCCACCACTACCACAGCCCCTGTATGTTAATTATTCTTGCAGCCACCTGACTCTTCACTGTAACTGCTCTCCCCGGAGAGCTGCATGAGAAGGAAAACTGGGATGTTTCTTTATCTGCCAGGGAAAACATCTAACCTTGCTTGTAAACAATTGTCTTCCTAGCACCATGCTTAAATACAGAATGCATAGTGAGTTTTCTTAGGAAATTGAGACCAGCTTCTAGGGCTTGTTTCTCAGTGACTTCCTTTGCCTGTGTGAAAGGTAAGGCTGCAGAACATTGTTCTCATGTGCCCTTAGGGGTATGCATAGTACGTGTGCAGTCTGGTCTGCCTGCCCAAGAGAAAACTGGCACACGTGTCAGCAGCAGGACCCAGCAAGGGGAGTTTGAGAACTTCTGTGATAAACAGTGACTGGATTTCATGACCAAGTCTATGCATTTGTAACTATGAAGATCTTGGGATGTCATTTTGAGGGTCAGAGGGGTCCTGTCTATTAAGTTTGGAGCTTTGATGAGGAAATGACTTGCTAGATTTGTCTTAATTAAGAATAGAAAATTGTTTCTCTTTGTTTTTGGAAATGGTTCACCTGTGGCTAAATTCACACAAGGATTCCTTAAAATACAGTATTTCTATTTAATAGCTATGCAAAATAAATGAGATTTTTATATATTTAAATGCTATCCACCTTTTTTTTTTCCCCTTGATAGAAACAGTACGGCCAAAAACACCGCCTGTTACAATAAAGCCTCAAATAAAATCACAAGAGGTAAAAATGCTGTTATATTTTATCTGGAATTTAGTATGTGAAGCTATTCCTTCCTAAGTAATTATGCACCTTTTTGAGTAAGTTCTGCTATGAAGCTATAATAATATAGTATGTGACAGTCCTAACCTACTGCTGTTTTGCTGTAACATTAATTTTTTTGCATATAATCTTGAAACTGATTTTCAGTAGCAGAAACAGTACTTTACCTGAAGAATGTTTTCCTTAGTATCCTGCACATTATGATGTGATTTTACTGTCAAGAGTGAAATTTCCAGAGTGTTCGGTGTAGAAGGTTAGCGTTGCATTGAGACACTAGCAGTACCTTCATAAAAATATATTTGTGTGCCATATTCTGTCCAACTCTTCAAGCTGTGGTCATGCTGAAGTATAGAAAATCTAAATTATGCATTTCAATAGCAACACTGGTTTGTTTCACTTTTGCTTAGTACTGCAAAAACCTTTACCTTGGACACATAATGACCCTTGTTCATTTCTGGATTGTAAAATTGGTGCCAGAGAACACTCTTGGCAGAAGCAGAGCTGCGCATTCACTTGCCAATAATATGCAGCAGGCAAAGATTTCCAAAGAATAGTCCTCATAATCTTTCTTTGGTGTAGAAAACCATTACTGAATTGTGGTCAAATTTTTAATATTTAGGTCCTGTTCTAAACTACTCAGGAGTTTATTATTGTTTCTGAAGATTACAAACTAAGACAAAATGTTGTTAAGAGAGCACAAAAAGACAGCCTAGGATGTAAAGCAGATCATTTTCAGTACAGCTATGTAACGTTTTTGTTTGTACAAAAATACTCTTAAGGAAAATTAGCCAATAAAGAAAAACAGTTCTGAGAATAATGCATTTGGGTTTTGTCAACTCTATTTAAAAGCAGTCACATGAGTGGAAGTATGTATTGGTGAGTTGTTTTACCCTGTCTGGATAAGTTTGTACTAAAGTGTCTTGTTGCAGGATGAGGAAGAGATTTCCACAAGTCCAGGTGTATCAGAATTTGTGAGTGATGCTTTTGATACCTGTAACCTGAATCAGGAAGATCTAAGAAAAGAAATGGAACAACTTGTGCTAGACAAAAAGAAAGAAGAGACTTCAGTAGTAGAAGGTAAAGCTACTATTACCTCTGTTTCTTACATAGAGCAATTCTAAGACAGTTGATTTAAAAGAAAAAAAAAAGTTGTAATTCAGTTTAGAAAAGAAGATCTGTGACCATTTTTTCCAAAGTGTGTGAAACAACTTTCAATGAGGTATTGCAGAAATTAATGATAATTTTTGCCGTGGTCAAACCACGTCTTATGGAGAGTGTTAACTGTGAGTGGTTTAAATCCAGAGAACCTAAGAGTTTTAGGTCACTCTTTTATGAAAGTGAGTGTGGGGTATTTTTTTCTTTTTATCTCCTCCTTTCTCTTTCATAGGTTCTTCTGCATATTAATTGTTTTCTTTAATTGATATCCTTGTAGGTAAAGTACAGTCTTTGAAAGTCAGACTCTGTTTTCTTCTTTTGGCACCAGCTAAAAAGGCAACATTTGCACCAGACTATGAGCTTGAAGAGGCCTCTGCCTAAAGGTTTACAGGCATTTGGAACAGTTAAAATTTAACAAATAGTTCTGAGAATGATGATAAGAAATTAAGTGGAGCTTATTAAATAAAATAATTCGGAAGAACTAATGTCAGTGTAAAGAGCATAAAAACAGTCTTTGATGATGTGACTCTGGCCATACATAATTTACTATGACAACACTTGTATAGGTACATGCTTATTACAAAATTTGCAGAATTTTCTTAGAATGTGCTTTGGATTTTGCTGAATCATTGCTTTCTTTTTTTTTTTTTTTTTCTGTCCAATACATAGCCAAGCTTGAGGAATTGTAATGAGTAATACCAGTTTCTTGCATCTAGTTCTTTGATGAAGGTGTTTCAATAGGTCATTAATATGTTACTTGTTCAGAGAAATTTCAGCTGGCCGGACTGAATTGGACTCTGGAATTGCGTACCTCCCTGTCTAGGCTGAAGTACCAACCAACATGTAACACATCAGATGCCCATCTCCTCCCCCACACTCTTGCCTATGATAGCCAGAGCTAATTAAAACAGAGATTACCAACACAGGAATGCCTTCTGACTCATTTTTTGCCCTGAAGTATGAAATATGATTACCTTTAACCCTGATTAAATGAGCTTGCCTGGCTACGAATGTCAGTGAGGAGAGTACCTTCTTTGTTTTAAGAGATTCAGTTGATAGTAGAGTGAAAGACAGTAGAAAATGATATTGCAAAGGGATATCATAATGACTTAGCTATGTATTTGCTCTTTATATCTTTATTATAGTATGTATATAGGAATATAGCCTTGTATATTTATTATTCCTACTTGTGATCAATAGGGAGTTGAAATTTTTGAAGTTCCTTTTGTTTCTAAGGAGAATAGTCCATAAAGTTTAGGAGATATGAGACATTCAGTGCAAATTCATCTAGTTTTATATAAATAAGCAACATTCAATATTATCCATTAAATTCTTACACATCATTTGTCTCTTTTAGAAGAAGCTGCTGATTGGGAAAAAGAATTGCAACAAGAGCTTCAAGAGTATGAGGTGGTGACAGAATCAGAAAAGCGTGATGAAAACTGGGATAAAGAAATAGAAGAAATGCTGCAAGAAGAAAATTAAACATTTTCACAAAATTACTATAGCCCAAAGCTCTTTCGGAGGACTGACATGGATTTCTGCTTTCATACTTTGCTTACAAAAATATCTTCAGAAGACATGAAAGAATCTAAAGTTGTTATAATTCCATATGGGAATACAAACAGTATTTCTGTTCTTTATATGAGCAGTTTCTGAACTTCTATATTCTTCAAAAGAAAAAAAAGAGGAGAGGAGGCAGATACTGCAGGTTATAATTAAAAGTGATGACATTAATACATGAAGCAGTGGTTCAGTTTGAGGCTTTTTTAGGTGATCAAGAAGCTCTTCAAAGAGATTTCTAAATCTAAGAACCGCAAATTTTTTTGTCTACAGCCTTCTGTTTGGGATGTAAAAATGGATGTTGTAAGTAACTCAGTCCTTGACAACAATTCTCTCTTGACATTTGCACTCTGATCCCTGTATAATCTGTAAATGTGTACTATTTTTAAGGTACTTGTAGTTGGTAGATTTCACGTGTTTAACTTCCTTAATATATGTAGCCAAAGAATTTATAGAAAAGCCTATCAAATAACTTTCAAGGATTTGGTAAAATATACTAATGCCGACTCCAAAAGAAGCTGATTATTTATGTCAGGCAGCAAACATTTAAGCATTTAAATTAGGGTAGAGTTAGTAACTGCTTGAATTAAATTTGGGGTTGTTAATCATATTGAGATACTGAGAGAAATGGTTCAATGCATTCTTTCTACAGAAGGCTGTTATGTTTCCATTTAATTTTACTGTCTGAGCTGAGAGCAAATTAAATGCTTCTCCTTATTTTAAGTGCTGAAACATTTATGTAAAAACTTTCACTGGTTTGGACATCTTTATTAAATACTGTAAATATGTATAAAATTGGTTCATTTATTTGGAGAGGGGGCAGTGAGGAGTAAATATGCTTCAGACACGGGTTTTTAAAATGCACTTTTTCACAGTGCTTCAGACATAGAATTTAAATTAAAAAGTAGGGGGTTTTTCCTCCAAAAAGTTTTTTATTCTTCATAGGCATCTGGATGTTTCCTGTGGTTATATTATACCATTAAGTCAGTACCTTTATATATAGATAAATGAAAATTTTATGTTCTGTTTGTCATCTATTTCATAAATTTCTATGACAAAGCATTCATGAAATTCCAAATACAGAGGAAAATGGGTAAAATTAAGTAGGTCAGAGCCATTAAGCACAATTGAATTATAGGCATGTTACATACAGTAAGCTCTGTCTTAATGACATAATTCTGCAGAAAACTTTTGTAAAGAGACTGAAGAGATTATAGCTGTAATTACTCAGTCAATATTCATCTCCTGGGAAATGAAAAGAGCTAAGTAGTTTCCACTGCTGTTACTGTGAGAAAGGACTATTTAAAATTGTCTCCATTAGCAACTTGGACAGAAAGTTCTCCTCTGATTCTCATTATGGAAAAGGAATTGTTTTAAACCTGCATACATTTGACTTCTCAAATTAGTTTATTGCCATACACTTTCTCCATACACTTTCTCAACTGTAAACCATTTTAAACACAATTTGTATTTTTATAGTGTTTTTCACTTAGTTAATAGATGCGAGGTAAGTCACAGTAAATAAGAGGTACTTAAGGAGATTTTTATATCTTGGATTAATTAAAGATGACAAAAGTTAAATCTGTTATGCTTATAAAAATAAGATTATTCACAGCTCAGTGGTTACTCTTGATAAATACAACTGTTCTAGATTTAAGATGGAGATATTAGGATCTGTCTGCTGTACAGTTTGACATGACACCTTCTAAAAAGATGGGTAGTTCTATTCTGATAGTGGCAAATATTCCCTGGATGACTGAGAACTCCCAAATCACTGCTCCAAAAGTCTACTTTCTTAAAAACAAGCCTGATCATTCCTAATGTTTTCATGTGTATGATGGCCTTATTTGCATTTTGCACTTGTGCATCAAGCCTCATCTTTCTTTTTATGTAAGCATAACCTATATAGTGGTCATAGATATTAAATTCCATTTCTCATAAAAGATTGTTCCTTCATATAAAATTTTCATTTTTCCTTTTTTGTGCAAACCAAGTATATCTATAAAATAAAAGAAACCAACCCACTGCTTAAATTTGCATTTTAAAAAGACAATAACGTAGCAAGGCTGAATCTGACTTGAGCTCTGATATTTAAAGTCTCTTATTGAAAGTCATATTAATATTTTCAAATCTGGGTATCTGGTTTTAAGCTGGAAAATTGAAGTAAATTCTCCATAATCCTGCAGTTTTCAGGCCTGGCCTACACCTTTCATTTAGGTGGGTGCAACAAGTGCCTAGCAGTTCTTACTGTGCATGGGAAGAGGGAAAGTTTCTGCATTCCACTTGTCATGTGATAGGAGCACAGGTAGACCTTTTCACGTTCATGGTGGATTTTGCATGCCTTTGTACCCAAAAGTGTCATAATAGTGTATTACATAAGCAAGTGTGCTGGTCTTTTCTTAGCGGCATCGTTCCAAGCACTGGGATGGTGCAGGTGCTAAAATCCAGCAAAATAGTGCACAAAATCAGTGAAAAAATAAAATCAAAAATGAATGTAAATAACATCATCCTGTGGATACAGTGTGACAGTTTGGCAACAAATCAAAAGATAGTTAACAAATTTTCTTAGAAGATAACCTTGTGATTTTTTAATTAACTTTTGGGAAATGGGGCAAAGATAACCAGGAATCATGTAGGTTAGCTTAGAATAGTTCTGTGATACCAGCACCTTCACTTACTCTGTGCACTGAACAATCATCTTCAGATTTTAGTTTATAATTCTAGTTGGTATTAGTTAATACCTGTATGGAAGTTTTAAAATTTAATCTGTCTGGAGGAAGAGGAAAGATTGTAAAATCTGGGAATAAGAAAAGTGTAGTGAAAAGTTCCTCTACATTTTTATTTGATCACTTACAGATGATCTGTTATCAAAGTTAATCAAAGCTTTCGGTTTCCTGAATTGTTCTAGTAAGCTTTTAATGTTTTTAGTTTTTTGCCTGAGTATTGTTTATCCTTGCTGTTTGGTGGTTGGTGGGATGATGTATGTGGTACTCAAGTGTGGGATGTCAATTTTAACCTCATGCATTTAAAGAATAACCCTATGTGCAGGAGTCTGTTGCTGGACTCTGAGATGCAACCTTGAACTGTTGGCCACTCACATATTATTGACTTTCACTTTGCAATATCTATTACATAGAAAGGAGCAAAGTGTGTGTGGTTACTTCTCTGTGCCCTGCCAAGCAGTAGCAGCTGCATTGGGCCCTCAGTCCTGGGGCTGTGTCAAGAATGTGGTTGTATCATTGATGCCTTTTTCTCTGGTCCTAAAAATATGAACCAGACACAGTTAGGGTGATAAAAAGGGGTACCTTTATATAAGGATCTTCAGGTGCACAGCTTGTTAGGTGGAAAACATGGAAGATGCATGCCTTGTGTGATGTGTGTACAATTTTTATAGATTTTGCAAATTGGCATATCTGACAAGAGCCCTGCAATTAGCAACACACCTGGTGAAGTAGTCACCCCACTTCTAGTAGCTTCTAAATTCTCCCCCCCTTCAGTGGGGACCAGGCCCTGTTTACAAAAATATGTCTCAAAAAGCTGATTTCAACCTTGGTTTCTAGGGAGAACCAAGATAGAATAGAGGTCTTGGAATTTGTTTTGTCTTCCTGCCTAGGAAAATGCTGAAGCTAAGCTACAATGAAAAGCTACAAAAATATGTTTAAAGAATACAGACCATATATAAAAGAAAAAAAAGGTAAAAACCAAAACCATTTACCACCCTGATAATGGTCTGGGTTTCAATTTAGCAGAAGTCTACAGGATGTATTTTCTGGCCTGACACATTTATGTCTCAGTAAGTGCTGACTGATAGATCTGTTACAGCAGTACAGTAGCCTAGCCTTAAATAACATTACCCATTAGTAGATATTCCTTCCAAAATACTAATTTTCAATGCTTTTCTCTTTTAAGTATTTGAGGTGTTTGTTTGTGTTAGATCATCATACTAACTTTTATTAACAAAATGGCAAGTAAGTCAACTAGTTTCATGCTATATTTTCTTTGTATATATTACTGTTAACTATTGGAAGAAACAACAATTTCTACAAAAATATCAGAAGACATTTATGGCTTTGTTTTATTCTCAGTATAGCCTAGCATTTGCTATAGATAGACCTATTTAGATAGGTCAAGACCATGGATACCCACATGTATCAGTGTCTAAATATATTAAAGAAATTATAATGTACTTTTCAGCTGTTACTTTTAACTAGATACATTGAGAGATAAGGGGCAACTAAAATAATTAGCATTACACTATCATTTGTAATGAGATGGCTCTCTGTAGAAATTAAGAATTAAATCACTTGCTTTGTTTCCTAAAAGACTGGTTTTCGTTATGGACAGGTTGTGGATATTTTTCTTTGCTAATTCAGGAATTCACCAATCTAAGACAAACCTCTCCAGATAAACTTGGGAGGTATAATTAACCCAAAACTACACAGTCAGGTTACTTTGTCTCAGTGTGATTCTGGCAAAGTAGGGATAGACAAGAAAATTGCCTTAGTTAAGGGCTTTATGTAAAATTAGAAGAATAAATATTTGATGCCTCTTTGATATATGATGTTCTAAAGAAAACCATGCTTAGTGGGGTATTTTTTTACTTGTATGCCTGCATGAACTCCTAGTTCTGCCGTTGCTTTTATTTATTCTCGTGGCTATGGTTTCCATACGCAAATGTGAAGGTTTAAGAGTCAGATAAAACTGCTGCTTTTCTGCATTTCCTCTCTTTCCCAATTAAACCCGTTTACCTCACAGTCAAATAATGGCCAGAGAATGGGTTGATACACCCAGCTTCTTGTCCCACTTACTTCAGAAATGTTTGAATGCTGGCCTTGTGCCCTTTGATGCCAGCAATTTAAACATCAAACAGTTTTGGTTGTGCTGTATCATCATCATCACCTTTCATCCTGTATCATGTGTAACAAGATTTTCAAGCCCATCATGTGTTGGGTGGATGAAAGGTCCTGCTGTAAGGATGTTACTGGGGTGGAGAGGAGCTTCCACAGATATTTGCTGTGGATGTGGCAACAATCTCTTGGTGGGATGTAGTGTCAAAAAATTAGTGGGCATGTACATGAAAAAGCAGGAACCATTGCCTAAGCAGGCGAAAATACTGGTGCAAAGGATCTTTCAGGTGGAGGAATGTTGTTATCCAACCATTCTGGGTTTCTCAGGCTGTGGATGTACTTGCTAGTCAGCTGACATGTCTAAGCAGATGTTGAAAACAGAATGGTTATAAGCAATTAGAAAGACCACTAATAACGTTTGCCCTGAGTCAGTTAGCAATCTCTCCATCCTGGCCACTGCACTATTCCCACTGGAGATGGCAAGCAACCCAGCTTTGGAGGCCAGGTGCCAAGGGGTACAGTAGGAAATGGTCTGCATCCCCTTAGTCTAGGGAAGCAAGCAAGGAAGAAGAAAATCATCAGCATATTTAAGTCACAAGTGCAAGAATAACTTCTGGCCGTGGGTGTCAGGCCCCCAGTCCTGGCTGCTGTAACCTGGGAGAGGAGCAATGTCAGTGAGCAGTGCCAGGCACGCCCAAGCCCACACCAACCACCTGCCTCCTCACCGTGAGCCACAGCTCCCCTTCCCACCCCAGCGGCTGACAGCTGAATTCTGCTGCAAAGTATGTTTGCACAAACATGCAACTGGCTATTGTTCTTAGTCATAAAAAAATACAGCTCCTTTTTTAAACTAATTCATTACTTTCCTGGTATTGTGGGATAAAAATTTATTGATGTGTGAAGGGGGAAAATCTTTTAATTGGTTTTGAATTTACCTGAGCAATGTGTGATGTAGGAAAACAGAAGAACTTTACTTTGCCTTCTTTGCATGTCCCACAAGTTACTTTCTTGAGCCAAGCAAGAAGTTTCAAACTCCACTCATTTCAAATTTTAATGAGGGCATTTTTCCATATACCAAATAGTGCGTAGGCAGCTTTCTTTAATACTCACCTTTGGAGGTCATTTTCTGGGAGGGAGGTGTGACATGCAACAAGCACATGTGAGAAAGCACCACCCAGCTGACACATCCTGGGTTTTATTTTCTGTATTTCTCCTCATCTCATTCCCCATGTATCCCAGTATCTTGTTTGTTTTTATCTATAGCTATATAGAATGTCCAGCCAGTATATGTTTGCAGTGTTGTCCACAGTGGACCCCAGGCAACTTCCCTAGCCATCACTGACTTTTAGGATCCTGTGAAGTGTGGTGATTTGGGTTGGGTTTCTGGCTTGTTTGTATTTTTCTGTTTCCCACTTGTCTTTATTTTAATTTCTGATTAGTTATTCTGTGAAAAGTGACATTGGAAGAATTACTGCTCCTACTCAGTGTCACAGAGGGAAATGTTCCAATAAAAATTTTGATAGCCCTGACCTTCTTTGAAGTTCCAATGGAAGAAATTATCTTCCATTAAAAGGACAAGATTAAATAGTTTCCTGACTGCATTGTATGTTGTAACAATGCTGTAAGGAAAGAAATAGTATCTTTTTTTCACAGTTTCTCAATTGTCTTTGGTTAAAGATTTGAACATCTTGTTCTAGTTGTCACATTGCTGGTATGTTAAACATAATGAAGGAACTAATTTTTCAGCCAGTTGCCTGGGAGTGCCTCTGCAATGAGGGCAGTGAAGTACCTAAGAGATGTGTCAACCTGGCTGGTAAGTGTAGAAAGTTCATGATGTCAGACTACTCTTAAGCAGGGTGATACCACATAACTTGGCTGTAGTTCATAAAATTTGTACTCCAAAAATTTGTAAAAAGTTTATGACTAAAGATCTCTACCAATGGATACTTAGTTGCATCCTAAATAATAATTTAAAATAACTAATTTTCCTAGAATTTTTGGCTTCTTGCCTGTCAAAACTTGAAACCACTACACCTTCTTGGCAAGGGCCAGTTGGGTGGAACAGCTACTTGGCTGCTCCTGGTACGTAGGATTGCACGAGCAATCTCCAGCAAGGTCATTTACAGGGCATGACTGAAAATATGTACTCAGTACATGTATTTACTTGCAGGAATGGAATATAAATTTCCCATACTGTTGACGTGCACTTTATTGGTAAGTGCATTTTTGAGGGAAAGCCTGTTCACAGGAACACAAGAAGAGACACACAGAGAAAATGTTAAATGTAATTTAAAGTATTAAAAATAATTATTTTTATTCTCCAGAGGATAACAGCACTGCAGACAAACAGTGCACCAGAGATCTGAGTGATGAAGCTGATGGTACCTCTCTCACTATATCTGCACCAGATATCCTCAAAAAACCCTGAACTTTTAGAAAACTGACTTACTAGGAAGAGTATCTTTCTTCAGAAAACAATTATGTGTCACTTTATCAGCAGGAAAAAAAAAAACCAAAACACCCAGAAAAAAAACCAAAAACCACACAGTTCATACGTGAAAAGCATTATTGCTGGAAATAATATATTCTCTAACATCTGATAATTTTTGACGGAAACCTTGTTCTCATTGACAGAGCAGCCTTGTGCCTGCTTCTGTTGCACAATGTATGCTAACCTCCCTGGCACCCAAATTCAGCAAAACAGGGCTCAGAATTAATTTTATTACAGACAGCAAGAGCTCTGTGGTTCTTTATTCCATTCTCTCCAAGTAGCTCATATTTGCAATTAATCTTCCTTCCGTTCAAAAAGTGTCTGAGAGGGGGATGGTGCAAAAGTAATTTATGTTATATATGCATATTTATATAATGCTTGGGACAAATTAAAAGTAACCTTAAAACCCTGTTTAAGGATTGCATTAGCTATCCAGGGATCGAACAGAGCACATTCAATGAATGGATTTCTTGCCACTCTCAAATGGCAGGGATGCATGAGGAAAATACAAAACCAGCAAAATTCTACTGAGGAAGAGGAGTGGACCTTCCTTCTTCTTCCAAGAATTTTTACCAGTATTATACATGTTTGTAAAAGAACAAGTGTTTTGGGGGGAGAAAACTTTTATCTAAAGATCAGTATGATACCAAAAAATCTAAAATTATTTTTCATTTTGAAATTAACAGTTGAATACTTCTTTTAAGTATAGATTTAAGATGTAAGGACAAGCTATTTGAAGCAATTACTGTCCCGTTGAAGCTACTTTATTCAACACTGACACTTGACCTATTCTCTTAAGTGGTAAGTACTTAGGGAGGTTCAGTGATTTTTTAATTCAGCAACCTCAAAGATACCGTCATAGATGGAGTGGGTAGGTTTATTTCGCCAGAAAGCAGGAACGTGTGTATACATAAGTATTTCTAGGATGTTTGCTTCCACCGGTTTTAAGTTATCCCCCTGCAGTCCCCGACCCCCGAGGCCCACGTGTGCCCATGGCACGGCCGGTGATACACGGGAGCGCAGGTGTGCCTCAGCAGCTTCATTCTCCGCTCCTTGAATGTTGAATCCTTGTTTCCACAGACGTCACCCTTCATCCCGACGCTCCCGAGCAGCAGCCCCGTGGCGGGGGCGGGCGATGGCTCACACGGGCAGCTCCGGGGAAGCGCTGCCCGCAGCCCCGGCCTCGGCTGCACCCGCAAAGCGATTCCGGGCACAACTTCCTTGCGCAACTCTCTCTCCCGCACGCCCGTTTTCCTGCAGGAGCAGCAGCCGAGTATCACTGAGTATCTCCAGTGAGCCTCTCAGACTGGAGATATTCCAGAACCGCGTGGACACCACCCTGTTGTGTTCTGCGATGGCCCGGCTAGAGCAGGTTGGACCAGGTGCCCCGCTGTGCTCCCCTCCAACCCGACGCTCTCTTTGATTTTGCTGACCCTGGCCGCCCCGCCCCCTCACAGACACGCCGCTGAGCTGGCCCCATCTTCAAAGCCATGACCAA
>VYXD01007795.1:348218-387382 GCA_013397195.1 Hylia prasina
ACCCTCACGGCACGGCCGAGGTGCCAGGCGGGAGCGGACGGCGGCTCTGCCCGCGGGGGTGGCGGGAGCGTGTTCTTAACCTCCGAAACAGTAAAAAAATCCAAAAGGCCTTTTTTTCTCTTTTTCCATTTTCTACCGAAACTACCCTGAAAGCAGGGCTGTTCCCGGTGATTTTACAATTATTTCTAGTTGCAGAACCGTGTAGAAAACGCTTAAAATACCTGTGCTTGGTTACCCAACGGCAAAGACTTAAAATATGCTGTAATTCAGCTGCTGTTTGTAATATCACCAGCTCGGTGTTTTATGTGGCAGAACTGCCTTGGCAATCTCATGTGCTTCTGAAGTATCTCATCCTGTGCCCTTACATAAATTCAAGCGGCTTTTTAGTGGTAACTTTTTTCCATGGTACAAAGGACAACGTGTCAGACATAGTAACGTGGTCATGGTGGTTTAATTTGGCTGTTAAAAAGGTCTAGGAAGCTATGGAGCTAGTTTTCTTCACTGAAAAGCACCGTCCTCTGCAGTGTGGGTTTTTTTTAGTTCTTTACTGAGAAGTAAGTTGTAAGTAACTTAAGTGTCTATTATGAAAGCAGATGATCGTGATGTTAAAAAAAAAACAACCTGCATTCCATATTATTTCAAATACTGTCAAAAGGAATTTAATTATTTTAAGAGGTGAAATATGTCAGGCAATGTTAAGCAAATTCTACTTTGAACTTTTTTTTTGTGAGTTAAAAATTGTTCAGCACACTCTTGTAGATTTCCCTTCCCCTGCCTTGATATTATTTTTAGGTTCCTTGTGACCTGTTTGCATTGGGAATTCAGAACTTGTCTACCCTGCTTTTTCCAGAATCATACTGTGGGTGACTACAAAACTATTAAGTTTATAGTAAAGAGGAAGTGAAACCCCATTGGTGGAAGTGATTCATGCTATATTAAATGTTTTCTTAATTAGCACCTGTCTCAGATGCTTATATTAAAAAAGGTCTTGTTACATGTGCAACACTTTGTCCTGTGGGTAAATGACCTGAAAGCTTCCATGTAAGCTTCGGGTTCCTGCAGAGAATTTTTTGCTAGAATTACAGGAGGTGTTTGTCATGAATTTTTTAGGTTGTTTAAAGAATCATTGGCAAAAGCAGATTTTATATAAAAGCAAAAGCATGACAGAGTTGCTTGGTGAAATTCACTCTGCTACTTAGTGTGTGGTTAAAGCATGCAGGAAAAAAAAATGCAATAAAATCAGTCAGTCTAAAACTAAAATCAACCAAAATTAACAGTGTGGAGGCCGGGATGGGAAAAGGGTAAGGGTAGGAAAGGGTATGGATGAAAATAAATAAGGGACACCGTCCTGTTGAGTTCATAGTGAATCCCTCCTGCCAAACTTAGCCCCAAGGCTTGACTGATAGTTTAGGCACAAAAGCACTTGAACTTAACAGCACTTCATCGATGCCCCCAGTTAAGCAATTTAACAAAAGATTCTGTCAGTACAACAGTAAGTCATTTACAGGCAGACCTCATTCACAAACGTAAAGCATTCAAGAATCTCAGAGAGCAGCATTCACAGTACATTTGCTATAGCATATTTACACTGCACAGACAGACTTGAAGAGTATGTAGCAGGTATATATCTGTGAAAAAATCCCTTCAGATCCAGGGAACTACTTAGGTTGATGCCTTGCTGTCTTCTCAAGGGGCAAAGAGCTTGAGGAGTGGTATCAGCCCAGGCTCCATCCCCAGCATTTGGCAGTGGTCCTCCGAGAATAGCAAACTTGGGAGTTTGCCGGGTCCGAGGAGAGCTGCCCCCCAGAGGGAAATGCTGGCCGCGGCCTGCCGCAGTCAGAAGAGTTCAAGGGATCTCACTGAAGACCGGTGTTCATAGGGTCACAAGAGAGAGGGCTTCAGTCATATTAATTTTTCATCCTGGCTCCAATTTGGGTCGGTAACTTCCTTGAAAGCCTCGTAACAAAAACATTGTTCCACTTGGATTGTTATTCATGTTTAAAAAAAAAAAGTTTCCAAGGATGTTTGTTAAAAACCATGAGCTTGTTAGACATCTCTGTTTCCTGGGAGCAGACAGTGTTTCTAATAAGCTCCAGATAAGCTTGTTCTTGGGTGCTGTTTGTCAAGGCCAGTGCCTAACAAGAAGGCCTTGAGATCGTGGTGTGGCCTCAGGTGGGGTGTGAGAGATGCACCACCACTGTTTTACTGTTTTAAGCTAAATGAGGGAAGAGATGGATTGGGTTTTTTTTTTCCTTTTGTGTTTGGGGTGAATTAAAAAGCTTTTCTTTAAAGCAGTCATGTTGTATGTGTCATGAGGCCACTGAAAGAGCAAAAAAAAACCAGTGTGGTTAGGAGTAACAGGAAAAAGTAAGGACGGTAAGCAGGGTCATGTGAGAATGTTTCTAAACCAATATTGAAGATCAGGTCTTGAATTATAAGCCTAGGAAACTTAATGGTGGAATTCTGCTAACAAAGAGTCTTGTCATGACTCCTATGAAGGTAAAATACAAATTTAGGAAGTAGTTGTTTCTTAATAGTCATCATGCTGTGCTGGAACTTCTAACCTTGCAGTGCTTTGAAACTAGTGATGACCAATCCTGCTGGTTCCTCAGTCTGATGTTTTGAAAGTAGATAAATTAGTGCATAGAACACAGTTTTTTAACATAATGATGGAACGTGGTGAAATGTTTGTTTGAAATGACTTTCAGATCTCACAGCTCAGATCCTTGTTCAGTGGGGAAGCCACCTCAGAGGCCATTAAATTTGAGAAAGGTATAATTAGACTGTGTGATCATTCAGGTCAGTGAGCACAGTATAGAGACGTATTGCATGGAGAAATAACCTTAATAAGCTAGTCTTGTGGTCAGAAGCATCTGAATAATTGTGTCTAGATCAGTGGAGGAGAGTGCACCTGCTATAAAACTCAAACCCAAATTTTGTGACATCCTAAAACAATGATTTTAATGCAGAACCTGTAAATAAAATTTTTACCGAAAATGGTGACTTTATTTAACATAACTGTTTGTTAAAAAATAGGTTTGAGGAAGTGTATTACATACATGTTTTCAAAATAAGCTTTTCCATGTTAGCGGGAAAAAGTAAATTGCTGGGATGCCAGAAGCTTAATATTTGTTGTGAACCATACACCTTTCTGATAAATATGACTTAACATTTTTTGCCACAATATTTTTTTTTACTGCAGTGGATCAGGATAAGGGGTATAAGGCTTTTATGACCAGTTGCTTGTGAACTAAGTTTGAAAATGTAGTCAGCTGATATTCAATTTATCTCTTTTGGAGTCTGATGTTGAGGAGTTGATTATATATGTACTTATATAGTTAGGTGTCTTTATGGTTGTGAAAATCTGGTGTATGTATGTATGTTTGTTCCAAAGCTTCTGGGATACTTCTTGAAAGTATTAGCAATTCCAAAGCCTAAGGGTAGAAGAGTCTTTTCCCAGCACAGTCCAACTGCTACTATGGGGTATGTAGGAGTTGTTTTCATAGATTAATGCTAGTGCTTATGTTTTTTAGGACAATTAACTAACATACAGGAGAAAATAGATTCTGATGCAGCTACTAATTATCTGGTTTTTTATTAAAAGGCAGAGAGAAGTATTTTCAGGTGATTTGGAGAAAGATTGCATATGTGTATGCATAGGAGTATGGAATACAGGTAAACATGGTACTGATAATAAGCACAGTATATTTTAGGTAGCATTGTGTGCTGTAGACTTGTGTAGGTGGTAGCACAAAAAAATAAATGGGTTTGTGATACATTTTGGCATGGTGGTATGACAAGTTCTGTTGGACAAGTGTCTGTTCTGTCCTGACGTGCAGTGCATGTTCCTGAAGCCAGAGTGTTTGAAGGAGAGCTGGCTTAGGCTCTTGTGATCATAGCCATTTTTGCATATGGATATCTGTCTTCCGTGCTGATCTTTGAGGTATGAAATAAGGTAGAGTTTTCTTGATGTGCATCCTTTCTTATCCAGGTATAAGTTGAAGGAACAAAACAGAAGACTGAATAAAAACTTCAGGGTGAGCAGGAGCAGTGTTGCCAGTAATTTTCCTACAGTCATCTTCAAGTGGTTTGTCCTGTAACTCCTAAGTAGCTTGAAGATGACATGCTTATTCAGAAATGTCAGCATCTTGTAATAGCTGGTTTCACAGCTAGATAGGTCACACGTATTTTAGAGTTTTGATAAATTTGTGGTCTTACGAATTTGCACATTACCTGTGCTACACAGTCTCTTGCCTCTTTGTAAATCTTTCTAGACATATGATAGTCTGACTCCGGGTTGTCAGATCATGAGCCACCTGTGTTAGAAGATGGCTGGAAGCTGTGAGAGTGTGGTAGAAGCTGAAAAAGGTAGCAGTGATTTCAGTAGAAGGTCTTTGCTGTGGTAGTTTTGTTTTGGTTTTATTCAGTCAGTACTGAATCAGCACTATTATACAATGTGCTGTGGGAAGTGCTCTGTTCTGGCTGGAATGTTAAACTGAGAAATTCACTAGTCTGATGAGCACACATTTGAAAAGATGAGAGGTAAGAGTTAGGGTTGTTCTCACCATTGCCTCAGTAAGGAGGGAGCAAGTTCAGTGATTCATATGGGTTAGTACTTAACATTCTCAATGTGTTGTTTATTATTCCTATACTTCAGCTTGAAGCTTCATACAGACCAACTCTGAAACTACCTGTAGTTAAAGTGTTTTAAAAATAGCATTGTCTGTAAGAAGTCTGTTAAGACTTCTGGCTAATGTTTTTAATATCTGAAGTTACAGCTAATGTAGAAAATTCTTTGTTAGTCATAGTCAGAAAATCATCTAGATACTTGTGTTTGTGGCCCCTGTCAGGCAATAGCAGACTTCTGGTTTTTAAAATGAAAACACTTTCTAATTTAGGTTAAATAAGTTAGAATTTTAATGTCGTGCCACTACTGTCAGATTTGCTAGAACTTACAGGCTGTAAACTTGACAGCTAGTTTTAACAAAGAAGGGGGTTTTGTTTGGGGGGGTTTTTTTTGTGTGTATGCTGTTAGATTTTTCTAGCTGCTGGTAGAACCACTTTTTTGAATGCAATATTCTAGTCTGTGGTCAACAATTTGTAGTTTTATATAAGATAAAACTGGATTTTTTACAAAGCCTGTCTACTGCTATACTGAGCTTTGGTTTGCAGGGAGCATACTTGCTTGTCAGTAAGCTTGGACTTGTTCCATGTTCACTGGAAAACCACAAGAAGGTTGACAAGTTCTGGATAGTTTCACCATCTTTATAATTTTCAGATGTGTTGGAGATGTACAGGACACTTGTACACAAACCTTTCTTCAATTCAGTATTCTGATAGGTTATTTCTGCCTTTTCTGTTAAGACTTCGGAGAATGAATCTGAAATTCTAAAAGTCCTTGTGGCTTCTTTGACAAAGAATAGAGAATACTCAAGAGTTTAGAAATTACTATTGTCAGTAAAAAATTGAACTGACACTTAATTTGACTTCAACAAAAAGCTCTGCTGAATTAATGAGGTGTGTTCACTTCGTGAAATTTCCAGATGCTTTAGAATATGCATGTGAATTGCCAGCTCTGAATTGATGTTTAGGTTATGATGGTTTGCTCAAAAAGAGGTGGTCATTTCATGAGTTACTGGCCACATGTATGCCCCTGCTAGTAGTTGTTCTTTTTTTTACTGGAAACAACAGATTTTTCTCAGATAAAAACCAGTGAAAATTTTTCAGTTGACTAGGTCTGAAACAAACTCACACAGGCTGCTCACAAACATGGTCTTGTTGACGAGCCAGTCCTTCAGTAGCCAGCGTTAAGTGCGTACCTGTGGTGAGAATAAGGTATTGTGTGTTTAGTTCCTTGTGCTCTGTCTGCCAGTAGATTGACTTTTGCTTTTTAGAGGCTCTCATGCTTTGGCTTTTTTCCAATCATCCTGCTTCCACTTCTGTTGGCGAGATTGCCTATTGCTGTGCAGTGAACTGGGTTGAGGAACTGAGCTCACTGTAGACTGTGTTAGAACAAGTTGCATAAATGTTATTGCTAGCCCAGAGAAGCTTAGGCACTGCTGCTGTTCAATACGTGACTGCAGCCAGTCAGCCCTTCTCAGCTCCTGTTGGAGCTGCTGGCAATTTCGTGTTCTGCTTTCAAAAAACACCTCCAAAGTCTATGCATATCAGAATGTCTGGAAATGTTTAATGCTTTTGGGTGCCACACCTGAACCTTTGAGTTTAAAAGAGACTTTCTCTATGTTTTGCAAGACTAGTTGGGTACAAGTATCTCAATCAGAAGTTCATGTTCTAGGCAAATAAAAAAAATGCAAGTTTCAGCTGTTCTGTTGGTACTGCAGATACTCTTGGTACTCGTGTTAGAATAATCTGACCTTTCTTGTCTTGTCAGCTTAATGTGACACAGTGTCTTCAGCTTCTGTATGAATCCTGGGTTTTAGACAACATCTGTGCCATGGCTTCAGCTGTTGGTACATACAGAGAGGTGAAATGAAGCTGTCTTGTTTTCACATTTCTTGTTCTTTTGTGTTTATTTGGCTGACCCTAGAGGGGTAAGCCTTTCCTGGAAGACTCACAATTTAAGACAAGCCAAGGGGAAAAAAAATGCAATTTTACAGATGACTTTTTAGAGGTGTAAAATCTTGTAATTGGTTATTTGTTTCAGCAGTTCAATTACTGCATGACCTTTGTAGGCATTTATCGGTGTGTTGTCTGACACGGTTGGAGAATAAATCTGCAGTGCATTTATATTTGTCCATAAAGCATGTGCATCATTTCCACACTTGTAAAGAGCTGTGCAATGTGAATCTTCCTTGGCAAGTCAAAAGTTGCTTTTTAATGTCTGTAGAGATTATTCGCAGTTAAAAAGCTTATTGTCCTTTGAGAAAGACACTGTGCGAATTCCATCTCCTCAAGAATGAATCTACCTTGAGATAAGGTCTAAAGAAAGCGACTTGCTTTAAGAATAGAGAACAACAAAGCTGTTATGCATGAATATTTCAAAAAAAGATGTATTTGTTTAATGATTTTTAAATAACCTTTTCAAGCATGCTGAACAAATTTGGAGTTGAAATACATTTCACAGGACATTATTAGTGTTGGCTGCATTCCTTTGATGTTGGCTAATTCTTTTTGAAGAGGAAAACAGTCCTGTGCAGAATATAAAACCCAGTGCAAACCCCTGGCTTAAAGAATTAGCACATTTTTTAATATGAAAATGTAAGGTAATTGGAAATTAATTTGTGCTTAAACAGCATAACTGTGTATAAATAAGCTCTGTTTTTATAATTCCTTATGATTTTAAGGAAATTTACCTTCAGTTCACTGAAACTAAATCAAGAAGAATTTTACTTTGGCGGTGAGTTCAGCTCTGCTTATCGTGCTTCTAACTGTCCATGCTCGTTGTATAGTGGGATTGCAAATGGACAGCAGAAAAACACCTTCAAGTATTGTCCCGAGTCCCAGCCTCTGCATCATAACCAAGCAAACTAAACAAAAGCACACCCAACCAAATGCCCTTGCAATTCTCATCAGCCTGAAATGTTTCTAGAAATTGAGAATGTTGTTCAGGTGATTGAGAGAGAAGTCTGCAGATGCTTAATAAACTATAGTGTTATGTAGAGAGCATCAGGTATTCTGCTCTAAAATACGACCATGCCACAGCAGTGTTATAAAAAAACTGATGATGTTTAACTTTTCGGGGAAGTGATTAAACGTTTAGCATTTTAGGAAATCTTTAGAGAAAGTTCTGTTTAATTGAGCAGAAAGAATGTATTCTTAAAAGTCATAGGCAGTAGGAGTCCAAGCCTGAAGCCAGTTAATCTTCACTTTTTTGGATAATTTCACTGATTTGAATTTTACCATTTCAGAAGTGCTCCTGGTCCTGTTCATCATTCTTGTTAAAATGGGTCTTCCCTAGTTAAGAGCTGACAGTTGTATTTGGCTGTTGAATTAGTTCAAGCTCTTTCTCTGTGCCATTGAAACAATGTATTTATGTAAATTTTACTAGACTTCTAATCAGGGTTTCTTTTTTGCATTTTACCCTTATTTGTCCATGCAAAAAGAAGGGTGAAAGTTGTCATTTTAAACGCATTTGCTTGGCTGTTTACATCCACTTCCTGCTTTCCATTCTGAAGGTGGTTGGTGGTGCCATGGAAGAAGAAGCTGGATCTCCTGAGATGGGAATGAATAACCAGGATCAACTGAAGAGCAGGTGCACTGAGCTGTCTGATACAGCGTTGCAGTCCAACTGTTACAGCCTGGAAAACAGGGGCACGTTGGAAGAAGCCGAGTATATTGCAAAGAACAGAAAGCACCCGGGCTCCACATGCTGTTCCCAAGAGTCCCGAGAGGAGACTCCTGGGAGAGAAGAAGCCCGTACTGATCCGCCTGATGGCCAGCAAGATCCAGAGAGTGAAAAACACAAAGAGAAAACTTTGGGTGTGTTCTCTTTGGCATTTTGATTTTTAAATGGCTTTAATATTTTTGTAAAATAGCTGTGGATTTGCTCTTTGTCTCAGATTTACTCTGTAGCCAAAAACTTGTCACTCGTAACAGGATATTTTGAGAAACTGTGTGCACTTCTACTTGGGAAAGACAGTTCTTAATGCATATGTAAGATTCTTTCAGCTGGCAATGCTATTTTTACATGAACTTTAATAATAATAACATGGTAATTGCTAATCAACTTTTTTAACTTTCTGGTTTAAATCTGGGATTGCGGTGTTCAATGCTGCCAAAGCATGGCTGATAATTAAATTCAAATTGCTTATTAAGAACATATCTGCCAATACTTAACCTTCTAGATATAATTTTTTTCAGATTTTTCTTTTTATCTGTGCAATTATAAAACAAAAATATTTTTGTGTATTTATATTAAAGTAATTTTTGCTGTCCTAGTTGTCAAATGGCACGTAGTGCTAGACAAATTTATTCTTGCTGATGACATCTTGTGATGACTCCCCATTTGTCATCTGTTAGGATTATGCAGCTGTCAAACCAGGGAACAACTTAAATCAGTCTAATTTCTCATGGATCTTTATTTTACTTCGAAAGACAGTCTGTTTTGCTGGTATATGGTTTTCCTTCCTCAGTATCATTATCTATCATCCATTTCATAGGAAAAGAAGTGTTATTATTAATGCAAGCCTTGAACACACTTTCTACTCCAGAAGAAAAGCTGGCAGCTTTGTGCAAGAAGTATGCTGATCTGGTAAGTAATTTGTAAAGATAGCAGAAGTTATTCATGTATTCATGTATTAATATTAACCACAGAATGCAAGAACAACTAATGAAGGACAGTTGATTTTGAGGTTTTTACAGTGTCGGTAAAAAAGACGTTCAGGCTGACTGAGTATTGCTTCAGCCAAACTTTCTTGTAGTCATTTCACTTTTACAAGACTGTCCAAATCCAAAGAAAAAACAGGTTTTGATAACTTGATGTTGAAGCATAATACTAGGATTAACAGAAAAGTTAAGAGTTCTTTTGGGAGTAATCATTTTCCTAGTTCTTGGTAATGTGTTTATGATCGTGTTTCATCATTGTAGGATAAAGAGAAAGAACATACTAGCATACAGAGATTCAGGGGTGAATGTTCAGTTATATATAACTCTTTAGTAATTTTTGGGAAATGTGGGACATTGAAAAGATTTAGGTTTAATTTTGCTTTGTGATCATGTAAAGGAACAGAAAGAAAGGGTTGCGTTTCTCAGTAACAAACCAAAAAAGCAGTTTGTAAAGTGGGAGTGCACTAAGTAGGCTAAACAGTAATTTATTCTCCAGATTGATCACAAAATTGGGGGATTAGAGGAGAGGGTTCATACGTTAACTTTCCAGAATGTTCTTGGAGCTAACAATGTTTGACTAGTTTTTCTTTAGACAGGGTCAGACAGGAATGGAAAGACTGGCAATCTTGTGTGTATATGTTTTCCCACCATATTTGTAGTTATAAAATGAATGCAAACTTAAGAGGTTACAAAAGCATAAGTTTTCTCTCTGTAGCTGTCAAGTGTATCATATGCAAATATTTCTGAAAATGACGTCATGGCTGCATAACGTGGCATAACTCTTCTGAAATATTTTTTTTTCCTTTGAGATTCATACTGTCTCCAAAACTTTGAGGATGATCTAGCAGTTGGTCTTTACTTGCAGAGGCAATATTGATTACTTAAGAACAGATTTAGATTAGTTCTGTTATGGAAATCCTGAGTCCTCCATGGAGGTCTGTTGTATTTTTGCTTTGTTTTTCTTGCACTCATGTGGTCTTGGTTCATGTGAGTGCATTTCCTTTAAAACCAGCAGCTTCTTTCATTTAAATAAGAAACATAATAGTTCTGAATTGTAACTCAAGGATGGGAAGCCCATCTAAAATGAGCTTCAATATTGTGAGAGAAAAATGCAGTAAGTTAGTTGTTCCTTATGAGCAATTGCTCGTGCATGTGATGCCTTTTCTGTTTAAACAAACAGCTCCCATGTCACCTCACAGGGGTGATGAGGGCCTGCATCAGGAACTAGGCCAGTATGGATCCCTCAATTCTGCAGCAAGAAGAGTCTGCCCTATTTCACTTTGAGTTTTATTGTGGATGGAAAGATTTCAAAACAAGTAGGGAGCAGCTAGACCAAATAAATTATAATCTCCTTTAAGAAGCTTGGTAGTCAGAAGAGGTGTGTCCTCATTAAGGTTTTTGCCCTCCCGGGAGAGCATCAAGGGACTGTAGGCAGAGTAAGCATTCAGTTGCCATCCTAGAAAACCACTTGCCTTCCTCATGATGCTCAGAATGGCTGAGGAGCTGGGTGGGAGCTTGTCTGGGTGTAAAAATAGCTCTGTTTCAGCTAAATGAGTTTGAGAGATGCCCCTGTTTCACTTACAATGTTTAGGTTGGATCTGATTGTGTTCCTTTCAAGATGCATTCTTTTCTTCAAGATAGTGATGGAGAACCACTGGCAGAGGTGTCAGCTTTAATGCCAGCAGAGGTTTGAACTGTTAATGACAGTGCACCTACAATGCTTTTTTTCTTTTTTTAAAGATTCATCATCTTTAAAGCTCACTGTCAGGTTTTTCAGTGGTGTCTCATGAAAAGGACTGTACAATGAAGGTAGGAATGCCTCTCTCCTGGCAAAAGATCTTCCACAATATTTTTTTCCTGTAATTTGGACTCTATCAGGAGATCAGCCTGTGATGCAGGAAGGTTTACATCCTTGGTGATACATTTCACATTGGCACACTTTTACAGGCCAGAAGTTTCAGAGGTGTGCAGACAGCACAACCACTTGAAGTGGTGTTTTCTGGCCATGCAAGAAAAGGGCTTTTTATATTTGGATGTGAAAATACTCCCTTAGTATTCAGTTTCCCTGAACTGCATTAAATACACGTTTAATTTACTGTTGTCATGGAGGTCCTTAACTTTATTCTTGTTTTTGTGCTTCAACATTATTTTGAGCTCTTTCAGAAAACCAACATTGTATTATTCTTCTGTCAGGATGATGTTCCTTGTTGCCAGCACTCTTTTCCTGTGGTGTCCCAAGGCTGAGGCACTGTCTAATAAGGAGCAGTGTAACACTTAACATTGTAGCCTTCTTTGCAAAGAGAAGGCCTCTAAATAATATGGTTTCTCAGGGAGCCCAAAAATCATATATAATGGAACATACTCTGTGAGATATTAATGCAAGAAACTTCTTTTCACTGGATATTCATAGAATAGATTTTTAAATATGTATACAGAGTTTAACTATGTCATCTACCATGTAAACAGCCTAAAGGAAATAGAACAAAAAATTTGCTTCAAATGATTGAGACTGCAGATCTCTTGAAGTCTGGACTATATAGTTTTAGTAGTAACTGACTTGATATGTCAGGGCTGCTAGTTTTGTCTGTTCTTTTCTGGAATACCGAAGCATTTTACAAACTTGTATCAATTACTGCTTCCCTTGGTAGGAGCTCCTGCTGACAAGGAGGTCTGTACAGTTCTGTGGTTTTTCTTTTTGATAGGAAAAATAAGACCTGTTGGATAAACAGTTGCATGTACTTTCAAGACAAGAGTGGGAAAAGTTGTGACTTGTGGAAAAGCCAGTCTCAGTTGGCTTTTAATTGAATCTGCCACATCTTCCTTTCAGAGGGCTACTCTTACCTCTGTAGATGAAAGCAGGCCGACAGCTCATAATCAACAATGGGTACATGCTGCCTGTTCCTCAAAAGCAAATGTTAAGTTTGAATTTGTATATTTTCATTTTCTGTCTTTATACAGTTAGAATTGTCTGGATGGATGATGGTAGTTTCTCTTTAAGATCAACTTGAGGTTTTAATGAAATTTTACTTCCTTGTTTTCATCCAAAATGTTCAAAAGTTTCTTCAGTGTCCTCATCTAGACGCATAAAGATGGTTTCATCTATGTTTATTTAACGAATTTACTCTCTAACTGTAGTTGGAGGAGAGCCGGAATGTTCAAAAGCAAATGAAGATACTGCAGAAGAAGCAAGCACAAGTTGTGAAGGAGAAAGTCCACTTGCAGAGTGAGCATAGCAAGGCCATTTTGGCACGTAGCAAACTGGAATCTCTCTGCCGGGAGCTTCAGCGTCATAACAAAACTTTGAAGGTTAGTTTATTTACATAAATTACAGTGTTGCTGGTGATGGAAATCTTACAAATCACTGCTTAAAATCAGGATTGCTGCTTTTTTCTCTGTCACTTTGCCCATTATCTGTATGTGTAGGAGATGAGTGGCATGTAGTGCAAGTGTAGCTGATTGTATGGTAAGGAATACAGGGATAGTTAACTTGTTTATCCCCCTTTCCCCCCTCAAACCAATTCATATTACTTGCAGTGTTTGATCTTGTCATATTTGTTTCTGGGAGCAGTGCTGATAACTGCTGGAAAAAAATAGCACAAGTGAAATAATAGCAGCATGAAATGGCAGGGTAACCAAAAAGCTTCATTCTGTCAGAATATAATCAATGGGAGTAAAATGGAAGAGAGCCAAGATAAGAATCTGATTGCTGTAGAAAATTGCATTATAGTGTCAATGCTGGATTTTACATCTGGATAATGCTGACACTTGCAAAGGTAGTTATGTAGCATCTTAATACCAGCCTTTGAGTAATGTTTGTACTGGTAAAGACAAAAATTTTTAAAAGTTTTGCAATTTCTAGGTTCTTTTTTCCTCACGCTTCACTTGGCTAGTCAGCATGGCATATTATCATTGTGGCTTGTGTTAGTTCTAGCACTCTAGAAATTGAAACCATACAGAAATTAATTATTGCCATTGTTTCTGACTTACAAAGTGCATGGTTTGACATGAACACTTCTAATGTTTTATCTTTAAATGTTTTATGAATATTTATTCATAAAAGGAAGAAAACATGCAACAAGCGCGTGAAGAGGAAGAAAGGCGGAAAGAAGCAACTGCACACTTCCAGATCACACTGAATGAAATTCAGGCTCAACTGGAACAGCATGATATACATAATGCCAAGCTCCGCCAGGAGAATATTGAACTGGGGGAAAAACTGAAGAAACTCATTGAACAGTATGCACTGCGAGAAGAGGTGCTTACAATACACTTGTAATGGGATTTATTAGTTCCTTAACTGTAAGGATCAGATAACTATTGAAAAGGAAGGAAAACCCCTTATGTTTTACAGCCTTTTTTTTTTTTTAATTATTCTTTTTACTTCACTACTGAGAGAAATGTAGTAGCCTTTTGGCTCACTATCTGCCCTTCCTGACTGGTTTTGAATATCTAAGTTCAAGATGCATTGGAGAAAGTCTTTCACAATGAAAGTAATCAAACAGAAATAAGTTGTCTAGAGATTGTCAAACCTCTGCCTTTAGATGTATTCAGAGCTCAGCTGGGCAAGGTGTGAGTACCCTGATCAGACTTTGAAGTTGACCCTAGTTTGAGTGGATTAACTGGCCTCCAAAGGTTACTTCCAACATAAACACGTATTAATACTTCTTCAGAATTATAATTTCACATTATAATGGGAGGGGATATAAGAGTTATTCTGTTGTACTTCTTCCATTTCATTAAGGTTGTGGTCTTTTGAGGAAACTCCTTTGTGTACATAGCTGCTCTTGTTGGCACAGAATTGAAATAAGCTATCATGCTTTAAGAACATGTTCAGCCTGGTGTCATGGAAATGTCTCTGCTTTAGGGCTAACTGAGCTGTCTTTAATTGGCACCAGGAGGTGAGCTAGTTGCTCTAAGCTACAGTAATGGAAAACAGCCAATTCTTCTTGTCCAAGAAAGAACTGAGCTGCATGGAGTTCTACAGCTAAGATTAGTTGGCTGGTTCTTATTTGGCTCAGGAGGTTTGGAGTATCATTTCTCAACTGTTTCTGGAAGGTTGTTTTTTTTATTTATTTTTAATCTGGATCAGTTAGTTAGAAAGCTCTCTGTAAGGTAATTGCCTACCTTTTACAATCATGGAATATACACCTTTTGCAATATGGATGGAAGTAAGACCGCAAAATGCAATGATTTGTGGGACTTCATGAGCTAAATAAACTGTTGTTGCAAACGTTGCTCATTTTGAGCTTTTTTTAATTATGAAGACTAGAGCTTTTAGATGCAACACAATAAGGATTAGAGGTAGATAAACCAACTTTAGAAGCAAGGATGTAGACTGCTTATTACAGGAGTTGTTTTGAAATGTGTGGTGTGAAGTGACTGATGGTATTGTACCAACTTAATGAAACAGGCACCTGGCTTCCATGGAGGACAAAAAAGGGTAATTACAGCATATGGAGATAAAGGGGAAAAAAAGGCGTGTAAAACAATCTTCTACCACTTTCTCTTTTGCATGAAACTTTTAAACAATGTGCATCTCCCCAAACACTGCTCTTGCCTTCATTGACCAGCAGACTGTCTATATTTAACTATCATTTTCTTCTTTCCTGTAGCATATTGATCAAGTGTTCAAACATAAGGAACTGCAGCAGCAACTTGTGGATGCCAAACTTCAACAAACTACTCAACTTATTAAAGAAGCAGAGGAAAAACATCAGCGAGAACGGGAGTTTGTAAGTGAACTCTAGATATGTTAAGAGAAATAAAACCCACCAAACCAGACTTTGCCTGATTTAAAGCAAACACAGCCAATTGAGAGGACCATAGTTTGAATGTTAGGGTAGATTTCAACAAGGCCATTGAGATTTAAGTTTTGTATATGATGCCTAAAACATTAATGTCCATGCTAACAGGCAAGTAATGTTACTTGTTTGCATTTTCTCAGCAAATATGCTGAATATCATTTAAATTTCTCTTAGACTGGGGAGCATGCTGTGAAACACCACAGGTACTTTCTATGGTCAAGAATTGTAAGCTCTGTTTTTATGCTATAAGAAATAACAAATACAGAATAAAGCACATGTTTTTCTGCACTGTTTGCCCCCTAAATTGTGTGTGATGTTTTATTTTTATGTTCATAATCAGCAATGTCCTTGCAGTCGTCTGAGAAGTTTTCTTCTGATGAATCTATAACTTCTAGACAAAAAAACTTGGCTTTTCTGTATAATCTTGAAATGACCATCTAGTGTTCTCTTTTTATTTGAACATAATTTCTGAGTCATAAGCAGGTGAAAATATCTTCAAACATGAACCTACAAAATGATGTCAAGTTGAAGTAAAACTGGCTTGAACTAATCTGCAGAGAAAATATGGTGACTGGAGAAATGAAAGTGGAAAACAAATTAGAGAGGCTACAGACCAGTTATAAATTGCATACAGTTTGCTAATTAATTATTCATAATTTAGCAGTTCAGACTTGCTAGAGAAATAGAATCATTGACCCATGTTACCAGTTGGAGAAATGTCTCAATAAAACTCTGCATGCCATCACATGCTTTAAATTGTATATATGAAAATACAGTGTAGTAATAAAAAAAGTCTGTGAGAGAAAACATGGTGGAATAGCCCTTAGATGATGTTAATGTTTGTTCATTTTTAATCATAGATTGAGTTAAGCCATTTTTGGGAATACTTTTTTTCATTATATGGTTTTTGCATTGTTTTTTAGCTGTTAAAAGAAGCTACAGAATCCAGACACAAATGTGAACAGATGAAGCAACAGGAAGCTCAGCTGAAGCAGCAGGTATCTTTTTTTAATGGAGAGATCTTCAGTAACAGTTCCAAAAAGAAAATACCCAGAGATTTGTGACTGTAGTGAACATAAGGCAACATCTGAAAAAACTTAATATTCATCAGATGCTTGTGAAGAGTACTTAATATTTTTTTAGATTAATTTCCAGTAGGTAACTCTTCCATAGTGAAGCATGAAAAGTAAATTGTAAAGAATTCATGTTTTGCACCTGCTGTGTAATACATCTGGAGAGTACTGTTCCTGGAAGGTGCTCAACATTGAATTTCTGGAGTTAGTGTCCTTCTAAATTAATAGTGTTAATACTACAAAGACTAGAATATAGGAAAGCTTCAAAAGAAAAGCTTAGGAAAGCATGGCTTCTCTGAAAATACTGTTCTCTTGTAACTGTAAAGAGTTGTGTGGGGATTTTTACTCAGGCAGGTTTTAGAATCTGTTTCTCATTGTTTGCATCACCACCTATTGTGGAGGATTGGGAGCAGGGAATGTCCCTTTTATCCCTGTATTTATTCAGATTTAGTAACCTGATTAGTAAACCAGATTTAGTGGTGTCTGTCCACAGACCCTGCTGCCTTCAATTTACTTTGTTGTTGTAATGTGAATGCTACAGGAAAATCCCCTCTGAGAGAGGAGAGATGGCCTCCAGTTTTTGTGTTTTGGTTCTGGATCACCTTCAGTCACTGGCTGCACATGAGCTCAGCACAAGGCACAGGGAAATGGTAGTTTCAGCCAGTACCAGAGCAGTGGGAAGCAGTAGCTGTTCTCTTCACTGTGTGTCTGTTACTGCTTCATTTGAGGTTTTGTATGAAGTTTCTGTCCTGGTTTCAGCTAGAACAGAGGAAATATCTCTATCTTGTGTTTCAGATTCACTATAAGAATAACATTGATAGCACACAGATGTTTTGGCTGTTGCTAAGTTGTGATTACTTTAAGTCAAGAGCTGTTTTATGTCTCATGCTTTGCTGATGAGGAGGTACACAATCCCAAAAAACTGGGAGCAGAGCTGGGACAGATGACCTTGGCCAAAAGACCAAAGGGACGTTCCAGACCAGAGAATGTCATGCACATATATAAACTGGACCCGGAAAGGGGACTGATGTGGGCTTGGGAATGGGATCTGGCATTGGGCAGTAGGTGGTGAGCAACTGCGTTGGGCATCACTTGTTTTTTCTTTTCTATTATCTTCATCATCTATTATTACTGTGTTTTATTTTGTTTCAATTACTGAACTGTTCTTACCTCAACCTACAGTCTTGATTCTCCTCCCTATCCCACTGGGGTGGGATGTGGGGATGAGTGAGCAGCTGTGTGGTGCTTAGTTGCCAGTTGGGTTTAAGCCATGACGGTGTCTTTGAAAGCTATTCCATGCCCTTTTTTCACACACACTGTACCAAATTATTTTCTAGGCTTTCCAGGAGTTAAGTTTGAAGCATGTGTTTAGTTAGGTACAGTCACACACATCTCCATTGGACTTGAACACAGGAATATCCAGATACTTCCAGACAGGTTTTAACCGTGCTTAGTCTTCTATGATTTTTTTTCAAGGGTTACCCTTTATTTAAAATCTGCCTCTCGTTGTTTTTAATAGTTAAAATGGGTATAGTTAGTGGTTTCTTGAGGCCAACAGATTTTTTTGTAGAATAAGATGAGCTAGAAAGTTCAGTGACAATAATGGCAAAGAGTCATGATGTACTACTGGCAAGCGAGGCTAAATCCTGTTATGACATTCCCTTTACCAATAGAGCAAACCACAATATTTCTATGCTCTGAATTGTATTGTCCTGCAACCCCCAGGGTAAGAATTGAGAGAACCTACTACTCTTCACTGGAAGTAAGAAGTTAATGTGAAATGGTCACATATTAGAACATCAAACCACACGCTGATTAGGAATTTTTTTAACTATGCTATTAAACATATTTTGCAGCTCTTTCTTGGTGATTTACCTTGTGGTGCAGGGCAAGAAAATTTTCTGTCATTGAATGTTAATGCTCTTGACTTTTTGAAGTGTAATGCTTTTCACTGTTACATGAATTTCTTTTCAATATTCACGTTCCATTTTTGTTCACTGGGCAGATTACATTGGTTGTGAATGTGTATTTTGATTTCTGAAATCAATTCTGTTTATTTTGTCCCAACCTTGGTTATTAGCTTTGGCTGGTTAATGTGGAGAGGCAGGTAATTCTTAAGTTTTAATTTCACCAACCAGGTGCTGAATTTCCTCTAATTTCCTCTATGTGTATGTCCATGGATTTTTTTTTTTTTTCAGTGGGGAGGTAAAAATGAGGTAGTGATGATGTCTTCCAGCATTTTATTAAACACAATAGTCTTTTTACTTCAGAATATATTGCTGTTTTATAAACCCAGAACTCTACTTCACATATAATTGGAATAGCATGTTTTCAGACAAGGTCTTGTGTTCCTCAAACGGAAATTGTTGTGTAGTTAAAAAAAAAAATAGGAATTTCATGTTTTACTATTTCTTGTTTTGTTTTGCTGTGTACCTACATATTTTTGTATTTGTGTACCCTGTTCAGATTAATGTCCCTGCCTCTTTTCCAATAGCTTTCTCTTTACATGGATAAGTTTGAAGAATTCCAGACCACCATGGCAAAAAGTAATGAGCTCTTTACAACTTTCAGGCAAGAAATGGAGAAGGTATTTATAGGATTACCTAGTTTCATTAAAGTAATATAGAAATGCATGCTGTTAGAGGGTTGCATTTTAGATTTTATAAGCACTTGCCTTCTGAAAATATAAAGAGTATTTGACAATTCAATGTAGATGATAAGATAGGGTATAAGAATTATGGAAATGTATTTTTTTCTGTATTTTGACATACTTTAGTAATACCTAAATTGTAATTTCAGTGTTTTACCAAATGTTGGTTCTCATTCTCTTTGGCTGTGCTTATGTTTTAAAACTTCTTTTCCTGGAGGTTTTTATTACTTGCACTTGAGAGTTGATAGCCTGTTTCATTTTAGACTCAATATTGTTTTCTTTGAATGCAGAATGTGTATTTGTGGGGTTGATTGTGTGCAGAAGCAGAAGTTATATTTCCAAAATAACTTGTTCAAACTGGACATGGAAAGTAACACTAAGTAGTCTAATTACTCATGTAAAACCACCTATGTTGCAACACAAGCCACAAAATTAAATCTTTTATTTATCTTTTGTAGATGACAAAGAAGATTAAGAAACTGGAAAAGGAAACCATTGTGTGGCGTACAAAATGGGAAAACAACAACAAGGCTCTTCTGCAAATGGCTGAAGAGGTAATCATCTTTTTAGAAGCAGTGTAGTTCAGCTAGAGCCTTAGTCCTAGAGAACTTCATACAGTTTTTCAGTTTCAGAGAACTGGAAGTAATGCACTGTAGCCTCCTGGATTGTCTGCCTTACGTTTCCTGTTGTGTAAGTTACTGTCCTCCTCAGGCATGGAAAATGGAAGGCTGCTGTGTAAATCTAAGCTGATGGCACAAAAAAAAATGAGCCTCGTCTTTGCTTACTGTTTAATTGGTGGGATAATGTGTATGAAATCATACAAGCTGAAGGAATTGACTGTATTTCAGTACACTGAGCAAAGTTCAATGAGTGCTGTGATAGAAATCTGTTTGAAATGCACATGACTGATCTGAAGGAAGTAACCCCTGTGTGAGAGATCAGTTGCTTTTTTGCATTGCTGCTGTTTTTGAGGTCACAAAATGCCATTACTTACTTGCAGTCTGGCAGGAGCTGTGCAGGGCCTGCACTGTCCAGGGCCTGGTGCAGTTTTGTGAGGTCTGGCCTTGGCAAACTGTGCTTGGTTGAGCAGGATCTGCTATAGTGCTCTTTATCTTTCCCTGCTTTCTTATAAGGAGTTAGTTGGGAGAGCCATGAGTATGATACATTCTGGCCTGGATTCTGCTGATGGATTGCAGATTTCTTACTTCTATGCCCTTCTCCTCCCTATAGCTGCCACTATTGGGGTTATAGTTGACAGTGTTATGGGATTTCATATTAGGATCCTGGTTGATGCCCAGCCCTTACTTACAGTTAGCATTGAGTGGTTATGTAGTTCTCATTGCTTGCTTTGAAAGGCATCCATTGCCACTCCAGCTCATGGCTCATGAAGTGTTCTGAAGAAATTGGCTCTAGTTCAGCTGGAATTTGGCCTACTGAATTAATTAAGACTTAATATTCAGGATTACATAGTGGTAATTCTTTTCGTTAATATAAGGGAGTAAAATGGTAGTATCACAGAGTTTTTATTTCCTTTGTCCTTCAGAAAACAGTAAGAGATAAAGAATACAAAGGCTTTCAAATAAAACTGGAGCGTTTGGAGAAGCTGTGCAGGGCCCTTCAGACGGAAAGGAACGAGCTGAATGAGAAGGTGGAAGTGCTCAAGGAGCAGGTTTCTCTTAGAGAAGCAGATGTGGATCTGGCTGTGCAGGTGTTGCAGTCCTGCACACTCAATTCCCACGAGGAGCTGGGAACTCCCATTGACACGGAACCAGGAATCCAACCCGATGTGGAATCGCGTGCGGGAAATAGCTCAGAAAAGACTGTCTCAACAAGCCCTGTTCCTGGCACTGAATCTGTAGACTAAAATGAAGTGTAAACACTGTATTGAGAGATATATTTTGTGTATAACTTTCTCTGTTGGTGGTAACTATTTGGTTTTGTGGTGAAAATTTTCTTACTTTTTCTACCATATCTGTATTTTCTTAGAACTACTGGACTTATGTGGTACAGGAAGCTGCATAGCAGCTTTAAATAGCTTAAACTATAAATTTTCCACAACTGTGTTGCACATCTGCCTCATTTTTTAAAAGAAAATATTTTTCCATAAAAGGATGCATGTGCGTTTCCTCCCCACAACACAAATCACTGTCATGGAAGACTGTGTACAGATCTAATATCGTTTGGGGAAAATGGTGATAGCAGGTCATTCCTTTGTTTTAAAGAACAGCACTCTGGTTTTGTTCATTGATTTGCCCCTCAGTATACTAAAGATTATCAAATTTTCCACTAAATTTATCTACATAAGGATGTCTAATGGCCAGTAAAAAAGTCAGCTTTCCCCACTATATATGTTTTCATATATATGAATGAAAAAGTAAAGGTCCAGAATATAGTAAAAGATATGTTTAAAGGGTTTTATGTACTTCGTGGTATGAGAAAACAGCTTTGAAATACATTAATTTGCAGCTGGTGAAACAGGGTGTACAGCTTTTTGCAGATGTCTCAGGGTTGTGTTGTAAAGGTTAGTTTGGACTATTTGCCCTTCCTGTGAACATATTAAATATAAATGTGTGGGAAAATGTACAGTGATGCTACTGAGTGGGATTTTGCAGCTGTGGAGCCTATTGTACAGGTGTTGGTCACATTCTGCCCTCTTAGCTGCACTGTGTCCACCATGGTTATCCTGACTAGAGAAATCCATTCATGTCTGAGCAAGCCTGTGGATTATCTGAAGAGCTGGCAAATAAAACACTTCCTGCTGGAGGTGTGGAAGACAGGAGTCTGGCCTATAGACTTCGTCTAATAGCCAGGTATCCAACGTATTTCAGTGTTAGTTAAGGCTATACTGGTTATAATTGAACATGAAGGTTCAGATACGTCTGCTGAAATGCAACGTGGAATTTCCTGCATGTTCAACCTCAAAGCTGCACCAGTTGGCAGAGTGCCTTCCCAGTCAGGCTGTCTGGTAAAGATGGTACTTCACATTCTTACACTAACATACCAGAAGCAAAGCCCCCTTGTTAACCTTAAACCATATTGTATTTTCCTAGAAAACTTGATATCGATAGTATGACTTCTTTTCTTGAAAGGAACTAGGACCAACATTTATTTTTTGGCAAGGCAATGTGATCTAACTACAAGCTACCCCAAACTTTAGTTCCCGTGCGTTTACTTTCTAGTTTTGGTTGCTGTCATTTTAAGAAATATGAACATGTGTAGCCTTTTCTGGTACTTAAAGTTTTTTGCACTTACTTGGGAGGGGATTTCTGAATCAAGCACATCTCAACGAGCTTCCCACCCCCATTGCCCTTGGCAGTTCAGTGGCTAAGTTACTTGAATGTTCAGGCTGCACTGAGCTCCCAGTCCTTTTCCTGTAGCAATGTACCTTGATATAACTTAGCTGTCTTGGTAAGGAAGGTTATGTAAGGCCTACATGTGTTTTAGCTCATACCACTATGAGGAACTGTGCAAAACTTGTATTTCTGAAATGGAGCAAATGAGAAGCTGGCCATCTTTCTCCTGGATTGTGTGGGTTTGGTGTTTGTAGTCCAAGCACAACGCAGGAATGAAAAGAAAGCAGTGAGCAGTCAGGTTAGATTCAGAGCTTTGAAATGTTCATCATGCGAACCATATAGCGTAAAAATAACTGGAAAGAAATATTTCGGACTTGCTGTTCAAATTACTTGCTTTATAGAATCAAGCTTGAAAAAACAGGTGTTATGAGAACTGGTTTTCAGCTAACACTAAGTATGATGTAATTTTCCTGAGGAAAAACGAAAAACTTTGTATCTGGTGCATCATACCCTCGGCAAGGTAGGACATGCAGTTTTCTATTTTTACAATTTATTATTTGGACATTTGTATTCTGAACAATTCTTTCTGTAGTGCTTGTGTTACATGGAGGCAAGAGTGAGTTTTTGGACCCTGCTGCAAGAATAAATGAAAGGGCTTTTAGAGACACGACAGATGTATAGAACAGCAATACAAGTATCTTTGTCACTGGCTAAACGTGTAAATAAAGCGGAATGCCCCAAGTGAAAGGCTTTTAGAATGGGGATATTTTCTCTATTTTCTACTCTCAACATACCCTTATCATAGCAACTTACCTGGCCAAGGCAAGCTGTACTTTGCTTCCTGAAACAAGTCAGCAAAGTTTCATGCATTGATTAAAAAGTGTTTTAAAAAAAATTCAAACTGATGTTAGGGATAAGCTCAGCACTGTCACTCATCTGCCATACTGCAGGCTATTGCACTGCCAGGCTGCAGCCAAAGGGGCTCCAGTAGGGTTTTTAAGTAAACTTGTATTACTGCCTTTCTCCCACTACTACAAACCATTTAACTTGGGATGTAAACTGATGTGTCTAATTGTCAAAACTGGGGCCTGATCGACAGTTTCACCATGATTAAGCTGCAAAAAGCTGAAGTGTATGTGATTCAAGACCCAAATACGTGTATACATACACACGTAAGTTAGGGCTGTGTCTGTGTTGTTTTGTCCTTCCTTTCATTACACCTGGTTATGTTACAGTTCAATTCTCAGGTGTTGCAGAAAATCTACCTCTTTGGACTGTAGATGGAATAACTGTGAAAAAAGTGATGCAGAAATCTAGTTTGTGCTAAACACACTGCTTTATTTTTACAACCCATGTCTGCTTTCATGAGGAAAAGTGATAAATGAACAGGCAGTCTTTGTTTTGCTTTTCAAAAACATTTTGTAGAGATTTTTCACTAATGTGAATCTGAAATTTTATCTACTCAATTCTGTATAGATTAAGTAAATAAGTATGCTTAATATATTGGACTCTGAGTTTTTCTTTAACATCATACCCATGTCTTCTAATTGAATCTGCCGAAACTGTATTTATTTGAAAAGTCAGGAGTGAAAATTAAAACATGTGACATTTGATTTCAAGTGTATTGTTGGAGTCAGCTGCCCTGGGAGGGGGCTGTTCTGGGGTCGTGGCAGTGACTTGCACATTCCTGGTGGTTTCTGGTGGGAGCAGCCCAGGTAAGGGGTGAGTAGGTGCTGCACTCTGCTCACCTCACCTGGAATGTCTCCAGGTGAGGGTCAATTGGACATGAAGGGCGTTTTTTCTGGCTGAACCTGCCCTTGACTGCTTCAAATTCTGCTCATGCCTTCTCTCTCCAAAAATTTATCCATCATAGTCCAGTTTGGTGCGCCATAAAAAATGTGGGGATTTATGCTGAAAAATAAGTTTTCCTACTAAGTTCATCAGGTGCTCCACATTCTGTCATATTCTGTGGGATCATTCGTTCCTAATGTACACTCCCAGTTTCCTAATACTGAAAAGTGTTCTATTTGCCTTTTTTGATAAATACTCTAACTTGGCAACTTCCCTAAACTGTGTTTTGTTTTGGAACTGGTTTTGAGTTCAGTTTTCCTTTGTGTCTGTTTTTTCTAGGTAGCATTTGGAACTACAGCAACATACTCTGATGTGCTCTATGACTCTCTTCGATAGTATTAATTTTTTAATTTTAAAAAATTTGTTAATTTGTTTGAAGATACCTGTTGTATAAAAAGTGAGCAACAGAGGCCCCAGCCCTGACCCTTTTCTAGAGCTGTGCCAAGTGTTTTGAAATCCAACTACACTGTCTGGTGTTAGTTGCTCTCCTTGTACTCCAAAGTATTCCTTTGTATCTCAGACTTGTCTCCTCAAAGATGCTGCCTCTGCTCCTGTGTAAACACCTCTCTCTCCTTTCTTCCACTGCATGCTGATACAGAGGTCAAATCAGTTGTTATTTTCTTGGATCTTCCCAGTCTTCCTAAGTTTTTTATAAAAACTGATCAGATTTGCAAACTTTTGCTAGAGGGAAATTTGGTTACAGTTAATAGCTGGGGATTTTGGCTTTTTCCATTTTTTTAATCAAGTGCTAAGTCTTTCCTGCTAGTGCACATGCAAAGATGTACACCCACATTTGAGCTGTACTTGTCTAGTGAAGAGTAGGTCTGAGGGGGAGAACCTCTTTCACCAGCTGCATTCTGGGCCCTCCAGGCACCTGTGTTTGATGTAGTCAGAGATAATTTGGTTTTAGGCCTTCAGAAAGTTACTCCTCACAGATATTTTTTGTTCCTTTCTGGTTTGGTTTTGTTTGGTTGGGGGGGGGGTTTAAGTTTTGCATTTAAATTTTGATAATTCCACCTTTTTCTTCTTGTTTAGACATTTCTTCTTGAAGAAGGTTGCATTTCCTTCTAACAGCCTCATCTAACTGTGCTAACTTTTACAGGCCTTGCTGACTCTGGCACGCATTGAGCCTGAGCTTTTAAGTAATTGAAGAATACGGTGGTGCCTATGAAGACTTTATTTTAATTTCCTTTAAAAGTGTTTGTTATCTTTTAGCTTTGAGGTTGTATGTTGTTTTGGATTTCTTGTTCAAACAGGGATCTGGGCTGTGCGTGTCTCATGGACTGGGACACTTGAAGCAGGCCTTTGTGTAATTCCAGAGTATGCCAAGAACACTGCTCCTACAGCTCTGCTTCAATGAAGTAACCTCTTAGAGCCTTTACAAATTTAAATACCCTGTTACATCTCATATTTCAAGCTGAGGAAATGAATTTAAGTCACTCATTTTTAAACTTAATCTGAATACAGCCATGTGACACATACTCCATATTGATGTAGTTCACTATCACTTCAACCAGATTTGTGTCCTGGTGTTAAGGATCAAAATAACTACCTCAGTTCTGCCAAGTCCATGGTTATACTGGTGTTTAATGCATGTAATTTGTTGGAGTTGTTTGGTTGGTTTCTACCCTTTATTGGCTGTATTAGTATGAAACCATTTGATCTTGGTCATGCTGCCTGTTTTATAAATCCTGCTCATCAAAGCTTTTGCTGGCTTTGTGCATCTGCTGTTTCCTGCTGGGTGGTTACTGACTCTTCTCCTGACCCTTTTCTCCAGAATATGGATTTTATGCACTGTTGATTTTTTAAAAGAGTGATCCAGTGCCTTTTAAAGGGGAAGAATAGTTGAACTCTCAGAACATTCTGTTATCCCTGTTTGACTCTGCTTGAACTGGAGGAGACTTTGGGTTTGAAATTCACAGGACAGAAGATGATGTTGAAAGAATTATAAAAACAATCTATCTCAGTGGCCATAAAGCAACAGATTAGACTGGATGTTTGACTTAAGTACTTGTTCCCTGTAGAGAGTTAACACAGCTTCGTTCAGCTGTGCTGAATTGAAGAGGCATTGCATACACATGGAAGACAATAAAGTATAGTATAGATAATGGCATAAACTGTGTGGCTACGCAGCAAAAATTACCAATTACCTGTTATTACACAATATTCTCAAGGGTCTTGCATTTTACAATAAAAGCAGATACAGTTATTTGTACACAGTAAAGGAAAACCCTGAACTTGCTTTTTGCCACACTGAAGCAAAATGCAGGAATGTTACATGCACTCCTAGGTTTGTTGTATAGGTGTCAGTCTTCCAAAATATTTCAGTATCAATTACACTTAACACCTTGCAGCTCCTCACAAATACTTCTGTCAAGTTTATCTTCAGAGGAGTTGGTGATGCAAATCATCCCATTCTTAGGCAAGAGTGGGAGCAAAAATTTGTGATGCACATTAGTAGTGGCCCTTGGCTTTATTAGCAATAAAAAACCACTGTGCCACAGTGCTGTTGCTGCTCTCCAAAAGTACTGGTATGGTCTGATAAGAGCCTGGGTGAAGATTTTTATCATTCAACTTCCAGAAAACACATCTGTTGAAATAAAACAGCTGGTTTAAAACACAGTTTATAGTTTCACTGTCATTCATGCTGTATTTCAGTACAAAGAGAAAAGAATTTAGCTTTCTTTGGTGTTGGCTGAAAACCTTGGAGAGAAAAAATACTGGAAAATTACACTAAATATACACAGGTGTTGAGAATGAGGAAGTCACTGTAAACTGGCAGTTTTTCACTTTAGATTACCTTCTATAGTTTTTGTTATACCCAGTCTTCTGGGAACAGCCAATAGAAAAAAGGTAAGTCTCAAAACTTTACACAGTTCCCTTAAAAAGAAAGGCCAAGGGATGAGAAGCCTGATGCTGCTTCCTTTCCCTAGTGCCTATGAACCTGCAGGAATAACACATTGAACTAAACATACTCCGTAAGTACACCTAAAGTAACCCTTCTCTAATGCAATAAATAAATACCTTGCTGGAGCCATTGTTCAGGTTGACTGCTCTATTACTTTTCTAACTTCAACTTGCATTATATTTACTACTCTCAAACAGCAGTGCATAAGCAGTTATCTAGTTCCCATGGGAGGCAACAGCTTTTAAAATCAAAATGTTACAGCATTCAGCTAAATAGACTTCAATAAGATGATCTTCCAGTGTTTCACAAACATGCTACTCAGGCATTAAAAATTTTTTTTGAAAGATTTTCTTGCAAATTAAAAAATTGGTCCCAGCACTGCATTCTCTGTAACACTTCTAGCCAATAAGATGTAGGCTCCTAATTAAGTACTGGCTGCCTAAAAAAGATTGATGTGAGGTTGCTGCTACTGAAGGAAGCTGTGTGAACATGGGTTTGGAGAAAGACAATCCAGACCTGGGGCAAAGAAAGCTGTGCAGAGGTTGGATGTACAGCTGCACTCTGAAATGGAGATATATTTAATGAAATTATGCTGTCATTTTGTCCCCTTATTAATTAACCTATTCTTGGAGCTGTAAGAGAGCAGGCACTGACTGCAGCTCTAGGCCCCAGGTGGCTGCTCCTCTGTGCTCTAAAGGGAAGTAGGGCTTTGAGGGACATTCAAGGTACCACCAGTCAGGGATCCCTACAGATCCAGATCAGAGCTCTTGGCGTTTCAGTAAAGAAAATCAAGAACTGTGGCAAACTTTTCACAGTCGGTTTCAAAGAGGGACAAGTGCAGGGAGTGACAATGAATAACGACTTTAATCCCCAAAAGGTAGATTCAGATTAGATATTAGGAAGAAATTCTTTACTGTAAGGGCTGTGAGGTACTGGAACACGTTGCCCAGAGAAGCTGTGGATGCCTTGTCTTGAAGCCCCATCTGTGGAAGTGTTCAAGGACAGGTTGGATAGGGCTTGGAGCAACCTGGTCTAGTGGAAGGTGTCCCTGCCCATGGCAAGGGGCTTGGCAAACAAACCCCATATTTAGAGAATGCATTAATTTCCATTTCTTGTGCATGGCATTTTAGTGTTTGTACACCCAGAATGGCAGCAGGACCAAAGCACAGTCAATCAAGCAGTAGCCAAGGTGTTCTTTGGCAGGTTTGACCTTTCATGCTGTTTAGCACATCCTGTCCAGTTGTCACCTGCCTGCTGAACTCCAGCAGTATCTCAGCCTTCCAGAGGAATATTCAAACTCTTTTGCACCTACCTGCATCACTTTAATAAGAACCATTACTGAAAAAGGTGTGGAGAGACCAGTCCATGCATGGTGATCCAGTGACTACAAAGCAGGAGAGTGCCCTGGTAAGAGTAGGCAGGGAATTAAGAAAAAGTAGCATAAGAAAAGCAAGTGCAGTGCAATTACTACACTCCACTTTCCTCTCCCATTCAGTTAGTGAGGCAGTAAAAAGATTGTAGTGAACAACTCCAACCGTATTTCACACACAAAGCTGGCATCACCCATTCTAGGAATGAGCTGTGCCCTACATGTTGGTGCCAAGCAGCCAGGAGGTCTTGAAGTGCGCACTGAAGAGGACCAGCAGCAGGGAGGTGTCATGTCACACAGCTCTGCTCTATCTGCACCAGGAGGAACCACCACCATGCTCTCGGGGAAGTACTTCTTTTTTTCAGAAAGCTGGGCCATTGACATCTTCATTTCCTGCTTTTCAAGAGATGTGTGTGTCAGAATGATTGTCCAAAGAATGTAAGGCCTGACCAGAAACCACCTCTGAATTCAGTGTTTAATGCTTATCATGTGCTGTCACTTGCACCTCCCTAGCAGGGTGGGTGAGAGAACAGGAAGAAAATCTCCTGGGTACAGCTGGAGGAGTTTCAGAAGTGGGTGAAGGGGGAATGAAACCACTTGCCCTCTCCCTGACACAGGTCAGTGCTCTGCCACCATCAAAGCAATGGCCACCACAAAAGGCCCTCTTCACCTCCCTCCACCCATTTTATTGCTGAGCATGGGCTAAAGTAAGGAATATCCCTTTGGCCAGTTGGGGTCAGCTGTCGCAGCTGTGTCTCCTCCCCAGCTCATGCCCCTTCCCCCCAGCCTACACAGTGTGCAAGCACTGCCCAGCAAGAGCCAAAGCACAGGTGCCTTATCAGCACCATTCCAGCCACAAATCCAAACCACAGCCCCCAGCACATCACTGCTTGGATGGACATGCACTCCATCCCAGCCAGAGCCAGCACAGGCAGCTTCAGATATGCAGCTTGAGCACAGGAGTCTACTAACTTGTTACAGTTCCAGTGGAGAGGAGAGTAAGGTCTCACATTTTCAGCATCAGTCACCACTGTCATCTTTTTTTTTTTTTTTTCAGCTTGAACAGAAAGATCAGGACAGTCAGCAATTAATTTAATTAAGGTCTTTAGTAGCTAGGAGCTATAAACTCCACTTAGACACTTAGATTTGTCTGACAGCTCCCAATGTAATCTATCACCTGTCTGTAGATCCATGATAAATATGAAGAAATTTTGCTTTTATACAGGCAAAATTCTTGAGCTTTTCAGTTAGTCTGAGGCTTAGAAGCAAACTGTGTGTTTATCTATTATTTGTTCAAACACTAATGTATTTTAGACAACTGCCCAATTGCCTCACTTAAGTAAAAAATGCAACAGGAAGGCTCTAACCAAACACAGGGCACTGGCAGTTTGGCGCTTAAGAAAATGATAAAGGACAGTGCTTTTAGCACCACCCAAAAAAAACCCCACAACACACTAACCCGTCAAACTCACCAAAACAAACAAAATCCAACCACAAATTACCCAAACACAAAGAAGTTACTTGAATCTACTCAAGATTTGAGCAGACCTTACAGGAGATCGACTGGGTCTCCCCATGGATTCCCTAAACCTCCTCCTATATCCATTCCCTTTGTGAAGAAGTCAAGTTACCTACTCCAAGGTTTTTTTGGCACGAAGACAACTCTAATCTTTCCAGACCTTTAACCGTGGGCTAAGTTATTAACTAAAAAATACATAACTGTATCACCAGGCAGCAATTAAATCCTATTCTATTATTGAATGCAAGAAAGCATTCAACTGATGCCAGTGGACATTAAACACACCAAACTTTTTCTTAATAGATTTTATTTATGCAAAACCAATCCAAAAGTGGTGTGAAAAAGTGAAAAGCTCTTTTTACATATTTATAAAAAGGGATTTTTTTTGTAGTTTCTATGTGTGAAGAGTGAGGATTTGACCATTTTATTTACAGGAACACACTAAATTTATTTAAAAATACAGACATAGGTATTAAGTCATTCTTATTTTCTCTAAAGCTAATTGCTGTATAGTATACAACAGCTCAAACTGCCCACAGAACTAACGATATCCCATGACAACTTGATTATACAAGCTTCTTGCTTAATCTGATTAGGAATATTCTTGTTTTGATATAATGCTTCTGCCCAGTGATTGTGGGTTTTTTTGGTTTGGTATTTGGTTTTGGGGTTTCTCTTTCAGGACTTTATTTTATGTATACAGTAGTCAAATTATATTACTATGTCATTCCCAGTAGTCCCTTAAAGAAGAAAAGTTACATTCCTTGAGCTTCCAGTTCGGCTGCTGTTATATCTGGTTCTTCATCACTGTAAATGTTTTCTGCCTGAAGACACAAAACATTACAAGTGATACACACAATTGTATTTAAACAATCTTCTACACTTCATATAGAAAAAAAACTTGATAACACCAAGGTGGCACAGCCATCATCCCCTCCTTGAAGGGATTAGAAAATCCCTGCCCTTTCTAAAAGGGCTGCCAAATTTAGGAATGTGTACACAGTGGCTACAATTTGGCAGCTGCCTTCTTGCATTGCTCCATTTCAACAGCAAAAAGCAGTAGCCATTTAACCACTAGCCCTACTATGAGCATTTTATTTGGAATTTTTCAACTGCAGTCTAAACACACAAAAACAGGTATGAAAAAAAGAAGCCTGACCTGTGACACACATTTAACTCTGTTAAGAATTTTTTAACTCAATTTATTCCCAAATTACTTTATTCCACATTTCTAAGATAGCTGATCCATTTCCTGTAATGTAAAGTAACATGAACTAACTGGGCATTTAAAAGGCATCCTGCTTTACAGCCAACATATGGCGAAGGGAGGGGGCAAGAGTAAGTCTTGGCTAATATTGAATATAAGTTTGCAACTGCTTTTTTAAGAATAAATCTTAGTATTAGCACCCAGGACTTGGAATCAAGAATTAACTAGCAGTTGCTTTTATTCAAGTTGTTTTAGTCTTGGTTTTCTTTTTAGTCTTACACTTTTTGATTAGATCAAGAAGTATACAGCACAGACAACTTTCAGTCCTTGAAGGCACAAGCTGCCCTAAGAAGAACAAGCCTTTTCAGTTTCATTTATACAAAAAGCTTCAGAGTAACTCAAAAGCTGTTGTGACACTCACCATCTGCCATATCTGCATTATGTTGTCCTCTGATACAGAACAGATTACCCAAGGCTCATTAGGATTCCAACTGAAGTCTGAAATTTTAGCAGTGTGTCCTCCATGAATAAACTGTTAAAAAAAACCCACAAGCCATTTTAACTCTAGAGAAATCTGTTTAAACGCAGGATTCTTAAGTTAAATTCATCATGCTAATGACTACCCAAAGAAAAACTTGCTACTAGAGATTCACAACAGACATAAGGAAGGTGTGTGTTCAACTGCTTCCCATTCACTGCTTAAGGACTCAGAGGCAGTTGCTGAGACAGCATTTGAGACAACAGTTCCTATTATTACTGCAACAGGCTTAAAATGGTCTCTCTTCACACAGGGCTGGGCTGTGAAATCCAGCCATATTTCATTCTGATTACCTCTAAGAGCACTTACAGAGTCATGCAAGAAATGGGGAAACCTTCAGAACTGAAGAGAGGAAGCCTACAGCAAATTACATCAATGGACTGGAAACCAGCGAGGTGAAAAGATTTATGAACAGCTGCAGTTTTAGCAGCACAGTGACAAGACATCTCACAGTCACACAGCCTGTCAGCACACTGAAACCTGAACAAAAGGGTACCAGCAGCTCAGGAGGCCCATCTTCTGCATCCTCTGCAGACTGCTCTTCTCCAATTTTACTGTAAGAAAGTAGTTTATGCTTTTTATTAAAATGACAGTTGCATAAACTGAACAGTTCCTGGCCTTTGTTTCTCATAATTGCAATTGGTGTTTCTCACTGTGAAATATAAGCACCAGGCATAAAACATCAACTGTGTGGCACTGACATTAGTGAAATGGAATCTTAACCTGTGATGGAGGCAAAAATCACTTACTGATGTGATGCCTAAAGATTTTTAGCCTTTTTCACATTTGTAGCTTTGTAGATTTTTAATATATACTTGTATGATTTCTAGTACTTTTCCCACCCTTCCTCACATTTTAGAATAATTACCTAACCCTTTCTAACACATTCCTGAAATTCCGTTTGGTCTTAATTTCTGACAAGGACATCTTGTTTTCCACCAGAAGTTGTGAGACATAACAAGAAATAGGGCAAGGATCTATTTGACCAACTCAAAAGGGGCAGACCCAAGGGTGTTTTACTGGGCCAATTGATCTCCTATTGGATGTAACTGCTAGATAAACTAATAAATTAACCTTTTAAAAATTGCAGAAATCCTGTCACACATACACATATAGCCATATTTGTGCATCCGAAAGCTTTCATTAAAGACCTGCTTTTTGTGCTACCACTCTAACAGTATTGCAAGTTTTGTCTTTTGAATCTAGGCAACAAGTGGACAACAGAAAACAATGCTATTAGCAAGAAATCCTGATGGAGAAGTAACTGTAGATGTACTGTGCTGTTTCTATTTATACTCAAAAGACCAAGCCCAAGGTAAGAAAAAGGAAAGCTAGAGAACAGCACAAATCAAACCTGCCAAATAATGCATGTCTGCAGCCTTTTTTTTAACCATCTGTTGATATATACTAACAGACAGGAATGGCTCCACATCTTAGATCCCTTACGTTAAGGCAATGATCGGTACCACTTGAAGCAAGAATGGTTTCATTATGAGGAGACCAGAGAAACTATTGAAAGAAAACGACTTCAGTGGAGCAGTTACTGATTTCTAAAGCATATCCTGAATAACCAGCACCTTGGCCACTAATTTTTAACTATACCCTGTAAATCAGCTTCTTCCAGCACAAAGGATATCCAGTAGCTCAAACAAACTCATACTGAACAGACAACATTATTTCACTGTTACAGATTTACCATATTTCATGAAATTTGTCTAAAAATCACTGTTACTTGCACCTAATTGAATAGTCAGAGTTCACAAAATTAGGTTTGAATCCAAATCCTCTCTAGAGGACATTATTTTAGAGAAACTTTCTACTTGTACTTAAAGTACTTATGAACACCCATTATCTTTTTAGCAGTAAGTTGTTGACTACTTGCTTCAAAGTCAAGTGGGGAAAGGCAGAAATAAACTACATGGTACTGTCTGTAATTGTCAAATTCAACATAGTGAATTTTGGTTCAACAGATTTATTTGTATTGCAAGAACACAAATCTAAACGTTCTTGTCCAAGTCAGTACTCTTCTTGGTTTTTTTTTTCTATTTACCCACCTGAAAAATCTCATCCTTATGAGACTCAAAAGAATGGAGTTTCAGATTTAAGTTTCGAAGATCCCACAGAGCCACTGTCTGGGAGACAAAAGAAACAAGAAATTGGTTTCACTATAATGGCTTTCACCTGCACTGCTTAGGAATGTAAAGTATAATCAAGTGAAAACCTTGTCAGCAGAGCCAGTTGCCAGAATGAACTCGCTGTAAGGATTGAAGGACAGACAGTTGACCTCAGCTGTGTGAGCATCTACTGAGTGACTCGGCTTGGATGTGGCATTAGATCTTGTGTCCCAGCTGTGGCAGGGAAGGGTTTGGGGAAGGATTGGGGGCAGGGAGGAAAGAGGGAAAGCAAACAGACTTAAGTTTTTATAGGAAGTTCTTTTTCACTACAGCTTTTATTACTAAACTGAACTCTAAAGCTACAGTTTTTATTCCAAAACCTTCATTACTTTGCACCTATTGTACAAGAACAGCTTGCACCAAGAAGCTGACATACATATTAGGTACATCTTCTTTTCAACTCATGTGAACATATTAAATGGCATGTAGATTTCAGTGAATCTGCACCATCACTGTAGCTGATTGCCATAAAGAGCTACATGAAATCACTCCAAAATTCAGACCTTTTTTTTTTTCCAAGTGCTGTGCTCTAGGTCCACTGGCAGTGATGTTGGTTTTGCTTTTACTTTTTTTTCTTTTATATATTCTCTGTATTCTTTACACATACATTTGTAGCCTATTGTATTAATGGTTAGTTTTTCTCATGATTCTCCATGCCCTTTCCCTAGGCAGAAAGACAAAACATATTCCAGGGGCCCTTATCCTATCTGGGTTCTCCCTGGCTACCAAGGTTGAAAACAGCTCATTGAGACACATTTTCTTATAAACAAAGTACAGCCAGTACTGGGGGGACTCCAGAGAAGGTGCTTGACCTGGGGGGTAATTGCATCACCACTTGTCCTACTAATTGGTGCTTTTTTGTCAATTATGTTAATTTACTAAACTTATAAAACTGTATGCACCCCTGTGGGTGGTGGGCTTTTGTGGACGTTCTTCCCTAACTGCCCTGGAGGCCTCCAATACCTCCCATATTATATTATTGGGAGGTAATACTACCTCGAAAGTGTGTGTTGTTTCATTNTATTACTGGGAGGTAATACTACCTCGAAAGTGTGTGTTGTTTCATTTCTAGGTTGAAAAAAAGGCATCAGCAGGACACAGAAGGCCTTACCCAAAAATCTCCTAACTTACATCATAAGCTTCTGATCATCTGCCAGGGATCCAAACAGAGACTCATGGAGCAGGTGCCATGCCACATCTTCCACTACTGCAGAGTGCCCCACAAAGATGGCTTTTGCATCAACAATCTTGCCCTCTTTGGGTCCAGCACTTACATCCCATAAACACACTGTCTGTAAATAAGCCACATTCTATTGAAATGCAGACTCTGACTGTATCATCTTTCAAATAAATAATCAATCACACTCTGCATATAAAGAGACAACGCTCCTGAAGCAGTTTTTTGCTTTTGAAAAAGAACACTTATTATGCCAGAACTGAGAGCTTAGTTATCAATCAGTTTTCTACAAGTTCAAGGCCCAAGGATTATTTAGAAGGTCACAAAAGCAATTTACACTTTTAAAGTCCACAAAGAAATTTACAAGCTATTAGTTATTGATCTTTGAGAGTCTTACTAATTTATGGTCTTGAGCCAATCCAGTTTAAAGGATTTCTTACAGCAGACAACTATAAAAACATTCTGTTCTTACATCAAGAACCTTAGAAAGAACTCGTGGTTGATTACAGCCTAAAGCCAACTGACAGCCTATAGAAATGTAATTACAAAATGTGAGAGCTTTCCCACATAACAATACACAGCTGCACTAGAACAGATTTTCTCCAATTTTCTACTACAGCACAAATTAGGAGTTGGGCTTTTTTAAACAGGGGAAAAGATGTGGTTTTTACATGATCATCTGATGCACTGAGAAAATGTCCACTCAAATTTGAGTTCCATGACAAGCCATAGCCTTCCTTCTGGTGTCCTCTTAATCTAAGGTCAGGATTACACTCTCCACTTGGGTCTGAAAGACAGAAAATTCCTTTCATTTAGCATCTCCTTGCACATCAATCCATAGGAGCATCATGATCACCCAAGAACTTTGTTTCTGTTGTAATAATTATATTTAATACATGAACCTCCTCGGAGAGTGCTGCTTCTACCAAGATTCTTTTATGAAAGTGAGCATAAGCAGGCAAATAAAGTCACTGAAGATATGTGCCTTCTCCTTAGGGTCCCAGAGCCCAGCACACTTAAACACAAGTTTACCTCTCTTTGACAAGAGGCTTTTTGCTTAGCCCCAAGGAGTCTGACCCACCTGGTTTTGAAGGATGTTTAGTGTAGTCAAACACCAGCACACCAGCAGAGGGTGTTTTTGTTGCTATGATGCGGGGATTCTGCGGCACATAACGGGCACGGTTGACTTCACCCTCATGGTTAATTTTAATCTCCAATTCAATTTTGCCAGTCACAGATCCAAAGCCAGCAAATTCTACAGTTGTCAGAAAAATTCAGTTGATCCTATCCATTATTTTAGACTACTGAAACAGCATTACACAGCATCTTCCCTACTCCAAGAAACAGTGGTAGCACCTTATTAAACACAAGCAAAGACTAGGAAAGACTCACACCGTGTAACACAACAGCATTAACACTCTTGATATTTGAAATCTTCCTTCAGAGCTTTAGTCTTTATTTGAGGCAGATGTGTACCAGTTTTCACCACAACTGACAGCTGACAGAAATTCTAGTAGGGATTGCATATCAAAGTTACCTATGCTCTTCTAAAACAAAAAATTTCCTCTTTTTAGTTGTCTAGAATTAGTGTGGACTGCTAAGTGTATGTCCACTTTTGTATTTAACATAAAGTTGGAATATTATTATCAGAACAACTGAAAGCAGTAACAATACTGCTCAAACAGAACCTAAGAATGCTGCATGCCCACCTCCTTTCTCACTGTCAGACTGCAAAGGATCAAACTGATCATTGCTGGGAATCTGGACTCTGGCAACAACCAGGTGGTTCTGTTCATCAGACGTGTGTGTTCCCAAAAGCAGCCAGTGCAGAGCATAATCCTTTCCTTCTGGCCAGTTTAGAATAATAAATGTTGGAATAAAATTATGTGCTTAGTTCCAGGAGTTCCATAGCTTGTATCAATAACCCTGAAGAGCCAAACCTCTTCAGGGAGCTAGAAAAGAGACACTCCCTAAGAGATCTTCCCCTTGGTTGCAAAGACTTGTGCAATAAAAAAAACTGGACTCTGCCATGAGCAAACCAAGGACAACCAGCAAGGCTCAAGTGACAATACAAGGCAGTAAACATTGCCACTGTGGCTTGAAAGGGACAGTTACAGTTGGCACAGCAGTTAAAGGTGACACCAATACCTACTTGGGTCCAATTTCCCTAAAGTTTCACAGTATTGATTTAGGAAAAAAAATCAATATTCCTTTCCATACATCATAAATCCTGAGGGAACCTATTTTAGTTACTTCTCTTAGGAGCTTTTTACCAGTTATCTTACCTATTATTTTTCTTCTAGTGGTTGAATGCAACATTTAGTTGGATGGATGGTGCCGTTTATCTCTGAAAGGACAAATTTGAGCAGTAAAAACCAAGCAACCTCTGCATTCTTGAATGCAACAATCTAATTATGTTGCCTGAATCCAAGGAATCCAGAATCACCTGGGTAATCATAAATCACCACAGATATTACTACACCACTTCCAAATGTAGAGTGGGAAAAAAATACAAAACCAAACAAGAAAACCAAAGCAGATGCAGTTACTTGCATCAGGAACAGGTGTCCCATCATGTCAGATGCCATACAAAGAGGCAGTCCTTTCCTTAAATGGCTTACATATTTTGACACTGGATAATTGGAAATACCAGGTTTTAAACTGACTATTATGTCAATCTGCAAAATATGAGGCAAGCAGGAGCGTCCCTCATAAGGGTTCCACACCCTCAAATCCTCTCTTCGTTTTCTCCACACCATGACTTAGTTAGCTCACATCTCTCAACAAGGTCCCCAAACATTCTGATACACCAAATGAAGTGATCACCTAACCAACATCTAAAACATCCCATATGTAAAGTGGAACTTTACAGAAAATAGAGACCATCCTCTGATAACTGCATGAAGCTTACACATAAGGTATTTTAAAATCTACCTAAATCCACTTTACACCAGTCCTTGTCCACTATCACAGTGGAGCCCTGAGTTGTTACTGCAACAATTTAAGTTCTGTAGTACCTGGCACATGAACAGATTCCATCCCTATCTTCATGATTCTTTAAGAAATTGAACAGAGCCCACAATCTTTTTAGGGGGATGTGGAAGAATGGGAAATTTAAACATGTGAATTAAACAATGAACCAGGGACAAAACCAGAATGCAAAGAATGTTAGAATATTCTCTTAAATAAGTCCAGACTTAAAAGATATTAAGTTTACACTACACTATAGATACTATAGCTTGGACAGAAAACTACATATAGTGCACGTGAGGAAAAACAGTCTTTAAAAATGAGCTAATTTAGTAGATAGATTTCTCGATCAGAATTAACTATAGATGAGCACTAGATCTCTTATTTAGAAATAAACTGAGAAAGATTTCTGTGTTCACACCTCACAAGACCTTCTGATAGGCTAATCTAGACTTCGGTGAAGATGAACTTGTGACCTTTTTCCTCCACGCTTCTGCACACCCGATGGGTTTTTAAAGCTGTAAGCAAAATAACAAGCTACAAGCTAACAAAGAGAAGCGTAACCCAAATTGTTCTCGTCTTGCATGGTTTTTATCCTCAAGTTACTCAGCACACACGGTTAACAGAAAAGGAGCCGTGCGCCTCCCCGGCACCTTCCCGTCCTCTCTTCTCGTCTCTCACCTGGTCACATCAGGCAGCCACTGCACCGTGAGGCTGGGCCACTCCAGGGCGTGTGTCATCACCAGGTTGTACAAGAAGGGGGTGTTTTTCTTCCAGATCTTGTAGTCCTCGCTGATGACACGCTCCTCCACCGTGTCCTCCAACACTGCAGGAAGGGAAGGAATGGACCGAGGGTGGAGGCGGTGAAGAGAGGCGCAGCCCCGTCCGGGGATCTAGCGGGGCGGGGACGGAGCAGCAGCAGGGTCCTCGGGGGCGGCCGGCGGGACAAAACTGCAGCCGGCCATCCCCGCTCCCACCTCCCGCGGAAGCTCCTCGGGAAGGAATCCCGGAGCGCCCCAGCTCCGCTCCGCCACCCCCGGGCACACGCACCCTCACACCCCACCGCCCGGCCGCGGAGAGGGGCACAGAGGGGGCTCCCACCGTCCCTGCTCGCCATGTCGGGTGAGACGCTGCGCCGGGGGGAGCTGAGGAGGCGGCAGGGAGTGGAGGGGGCGGGAAGAAACGGAGGAGACGGGAAAGGAGGGAGAGAGTGCAGAGGTGGGAAAGGCAGGCGGGGGCAGAAGGGGCGCGGGTGCGCAGGGGGCGAGGGTGATGCAGGGCGGCCCCGGCTCTAAAGACCCCCGGCTCTAAAGACCCCCGGCCCCGAAAAGACCGCCGGGCTAGGG